>PVKB01000379.1:320876-633760 GCA_004027205.1 Ctenodactylus gundi
AAAAAAAAAAACATAAAAAACCCCACAAAACAAACACACACATGAAAGAAAGTAAAAATGCTATTGTTTATGTACTGACATAATCTGAACACACACCTCCCCACCTCTCTACATATATATATACACAACCCACATTGCACTGGATGGGACAGATGAAAGGTTACACAACGAATCCTAAGAGTAGGGGCCTCTACTTGGGTGGGGTCCAGCGTGGGAGGATGACTGAAGTATGTTATTTGTATGTATAAACTGGCAAAAGGAAATACATTAATCTGTAAAAACCAGTATGTACAGATATCACAGAAAAAGGAGTATTCTCCATTTTGCTTATTTGTATTTTCTGATTTTTTTCTATATCAAACAAGTATTGATGAAAAGAAAACAACTAGTGTTCTTTACTGTTTACGTAAACACTAACCAAATCAGTTTCAAAATGTGGGGGTCTGGGAGTACAGCCCAGAGGCCAGAGGTAAAGCACTTAAAGCAACTGTGTATTATGTATGAGACTCAGCTGAACACCCAGTACCAAAAAAAAAAAAAAAAAGCAAGCCCATGAACAAAAGGTTAAAAATGCAAGGAGATCTTTGATAAATTACTCAGCTCCCACACATACCTTCAGCTCTTCAATCTGCTGTTTCACAGTTTCAAGATCTGTTCCGATTGGAGACATTGAAGCTAATTTACCACCTGCTATATCTACCCAGTCAAATAATGCCTGAAAGACATCACATAAATAAAAGCAGCAATAAAATCAGACAGTTGTTCCAACTATGAGATAGATGTAACCTTTAATGTTGTATCCAATCTTGAAAAAGAAATTCTTTACTGAATAATTTACTTTTCAAGTAGTTTACTTGGGAACAAAACTTACAAAAAAATTCTCTGTTCTCTCATGTATAAATATACTGAAGAAAAAAATCTAAATCCACTTATGTATTCAAATAAGTAAAAAGTTCACTGCTCAGCACATGAGCAAAATAGGTGGTCCAACTAAATCCTTCTATGTTACTTAGATGAGCCCTCAAATAACATGCATGTAAATGATGCACATGAAGACCACTATTCTGAATTGCAACCCAGACTTCAGAATCCCATATTTATTCTTTTAAGGCAATATAAATATTCTTGAAAGGTCCAATTCATTTTTCTCAGTAACCGAATAGGTAACAAAATTATTCTTTTTTAATAAATTGGACAGACTATTTTGTAAGGAGAAAAATCTTGGAAAATTTTAGTGTTTTTAAATTATCATTTATGAGTTATCATTTTAGTTACTTAAATATTTTTCTTTTTAAAAAAAGGCAGGAGCATTATAATAAGGCATTATTTTGACTAAAAACTTAAATAGCAAACAAGAAAACAAAATACATGTCACTTTATAATGAATCCTTGGATCCTCTTAGGAAATCCAGTGGGTCACCAGCACAGCTACATAGTAAATCAGGTTGCCTTTCATAGCCAGCACTTGACACATATCAAAAGGACCCACGCAGGGGCTTGTTTCTCCAGTAATGACAAGGATGTTCACCAGTCATGATGTCTTGCCCTGGCCTCCTAAGGGGCAGTGCATGGTGGCCGTGCCACCTGTACCACAGTGGACAACGTAGCTCAATGACTCACCACATGACCACCACACAGAGGGCTGGGGCTCCATGTAGCTACAACCAGTCAATATTATTTAATTAAAAACATATCCCTTTGGTTAAAAAAAAGGCAGGAGCATTATAATAAAGCATTATTTGTAGTGAACTTTTCAATATATTTCCAAAGTTCAAAGCCCTTTTCAGCTGACATAAAGCCTGGCTGGTGATATTTATTTTTATAAACACAAAAATGAGTGGCATAATGAAAAAAGAAGATGTCCTCCTCTGAGCTTTAAAAATAATATTTCCACAATGTTATGGAAATACTTGAGAGGCTTTTTCCATATGGTAATAAGGGTGAAAAGTGAACAGCTGCCAGCTTGTTAGGAAATGGAATAAAGCTGAGAAAGGTGGAAGAAAAATAACCCTCAGCAGGCCTCAACTGACGGAGAATTTTTAATATTAAAAAGACCCACTTATAAATGGCTAATGAACTAAGAACCTGTAAGAGGCATGACAACCACAAAAAAGTTATACTAACATACATACATACTAACAGAGAGAGAGAGAGAGAAAAGAAGAAGAAGAAGAAGAAGAAGAAAACTCTTTTGCATACCAGATCATGACCTAATAAAACAGAGGTCTATTTTAGTACACGGAGAACACTGGCTTTGAATCAAATTTCCTTACTTCTGACTTCAAACTTTGTGATATTTTTAGATGGTATTTACCCCTTTCATCTTATTCCACTCGCCTTGTGAGCAGAATGCAGACTCACTTCCATTTCCCTGTTTAGGACTGACCCTCTTGGGAGAAACACTGTGTGGGAACATTTAATTTCACTTTTTAAAAAGCCAGTAAAATATCTGACTATGTGCGTGGAAACACGCTTTGACGCACATCGAACTCTCCACTTCTGAGGGTCAGAACCACGTTCTGAAAGGCAAAACCAATCCAAGCAGCTGGGCCAATTACAAGAAGAGGGTTGCCCACCATGCATGCCCATGCCCATGCGCGGTCTGGGGTGACGCCCGTGTGTAAACAGGTAGGCTCATGCACGCGGGGCCTCACCTGCAGTCCATCCTGATACTGAACGGCCGTCTGCATGGCCTCCTCAAGCCGGTCGATCCGGTCTTTCCAAGCTTTATTTAGAGAATCCCATGCTGAATTTAACTATGATATAAACATTGTGACAAATTTTAGTGTCAAATGTAAAAATTTTGAACTACTTTGAACAAAAATATTTTAGTTAACTACATTTTTTTAGAAAGGCATTCTGATTAAAGGAGACCACGAGCCAGCCATACCTCATCTATACTCTTCTTGACAATGGGTTTGTCGGGTTCCCCACAGGCGGCGATGAGCTCAGAACCTTGGTTAATGACAATGTCCAGCTCCTCCTGTAGCCCATCGATATCTTCCCTAATAGCCTGGAGTAAGGAAACAATTCTAAGAAGGTCACACAGAACCACGGTGACACCCAAGTGTGAGGCATGCAATGAAGCGGAGGTCGGTTTTCTAAGAGGTAAAGCTATGGTCATTTCTTTTATCTTCTGCTTTCCACACTGTTAAACTAGCTAGTTGAGAAAGGAATAAATATTTTAAGGGAAAAATGGTACCCTAAAAGTAACAAACCCCAAATCTTTACTATAAGGGCAAAAAGAAGTAGAAGTAACTGAAGAGCAAATACCAGGATGAATTCTTCAAAGTACCAGCACAACGTTTTGTTTCTGAAACCAACTGGTTTGGCAAGCATGTTATGTGTGTGCACACATCTGCTGAGATGAACCACTTAATCCATACAAACAATATGGACTCATACCACCCAGAAACCAACTATTTTGCAAAATAAATAGGCATTAATAAAAATATATTTTAAAAAACAGGCATATATGAGTTCAAAGACTTCATAAAAGTTACTGCATTTGTTAGCAGGTTGAAGACAGCCTAGCTTCAGATTTACATTTTATGTCATAATCCTAGGAAGGGTATGTAAACTACAAAAATATTATGAAAACAAAGTATCCTATCTTTGCTTTCATTTTTGCAGGTAAAAAAAAATTTCATTCAACAAACATTTAGTAAGCACAAACTTAGTTCTAAACTAGGGCCCCTGGGCCATTAGGAAAGACCGATATATCAACACCATCAGTCATTCTATTTACAGTCTTCTGCATGAGTAAAGTATCATGGGAAAAAGAGAAGCGGACAGTGCTCCTAGGCATCCAAGGGACAATCTATATAGCATTAATAATCCGGCTAAACCCAGAAGCCTGAGGAGGGTTTGCCACAAAAGTGGGGAAAGGAATATGCCAGGGTGAGGACATAAAGTAGGGAAAGGCACAGAGAGACACTAGGGAAAGCAAAGCAGTTCTGGGAACGCCACTTTCCAATTAATGGACTAAAGGAGCCTGGGTAAAGGAGCAGTAGAATGAATTTCTTTAGGAGCACAGGTCTGGGCTAGGCTGGCTGTAAAACGCCACCGAGCTTGTCCTAGGAAGTCTGGGCTCTGTCCAGCAGGCAGTGAAGAACTCTGAAGCAACACAACAGGACCAACTCTCGAGAGAGGATGGGAGCAAGATTACTGTAGGGGGGAGAGGGAGGAAGGGAGGGAGAATGGGGGGAAGAGATAGAGAGAGAGAGAGAGAGAGAGAGAGAGAGAGAGGGAGGGAGGGAAGGGATCGAGTGAAATTATCCTTTTTGTGGTCTTTTGTTTTATTCTGGAACCAGGGATTGAACCCAGGGCCTTCAACATGCCAGGCAAGCACTGTCCCACTAAACTACATCCTCGGGCCAAGAAATTATCTTAAATATAGTTTTTAAGTGAAACTTGTGGGTGTGTTCTATCACCTACTAATCATTATGCATTCCACATTCATAACCAAATATAAATTGTCTTGGAGCAACTCCTAGTACCTGCCAGTGGACTGAAGGCCTCATTAGGTGACAACTGGTCTCTTAACTCTACACAGAACTTCCTGCTTACCTCTGCTGCTTCTTGCTGCTGTTTGACTACCGAGGGATCAATTCCAGGATCTTCTAGGTCCCGGATGAAGTCCTGAGTATCCTTCGTGGTGACCACCAAAGACATGTGGTCACACCAGAACTTCTCTGCTAGCTCCATTACGTCCAGTAGCTTGGCTTCCCTTTCTTCCACCAGTGCATGTATGTTCTCCCAAATGAAAACCATTTGGTCCAGCTTGTCCTGGACAGCTTTGGAGCAAAACAGTACCCGCAAGGAAGTTAGCCTCACTTACACAATAAAGGCAAATGTTTTGTTACTTTATATAGAAAACAGTGATTCAATATACTGAGCATCTTATTCTAGTGGGGATCACTGGGCCCAAGTGCCTACCTGACCCAGAAGCTACAAAGCTCCACAGTTCTACTCCTGCCTTACCAAGGCCTTTCCTGACCAAAGGGAATTCTCAAGGCTAAGTGAGCTCAGAATAGACCCAAGTTTTACTAAGTTTTAGTTCCACTGAGGTCGGCCTTAATCTCAAAGGAAGTCAAGTGATCAGATAAGTACATATATTTTAGGGTCTCCAAATCAAGAATAGAGTCGCCTATTCAGCTCAGGAACATAACAATGTAGAATAAGTAATCTGAGCTTGCTTACAGAGTATCTCATCATAAATTTCCACTACATACATGCTCTTCCTCTTGGTCCCAACACACGGCTCTAACACAGCTGACAACGGTCCTGGGGCTCCCTCTGGGGTTAAGGGCTACAGTAGGTGTAGCCAGCAACAAGAATACAGTGTTTCAAAAACCCTAGGTTCAGCCTTATTAGCCTTATGATTAAATCTATTTTAAAAGGCCTAAGAACACATGGTCTTTGTATAATAGCACATTTTGCATTCAGCTGATGAATTTCACATACACAGGAAGACATTAACAAGGAACTTGTCTACACATCCCTTCAAGTACGCATGGTATTTGTAGAAACTTTTCAAAGAGCTAGCATTTTGTTAGGCAACTGGAATGGCATTGAACAGCACAAAAATGTAGGGTTGTTGTGAGGGTCGAATTGTCCCATGATTCTAAAATGATTACCTTTGGCAGAGACGTCTTTATCAGTGCCCCCTGATCTAGCAATCATTTCCTCTCCCCTCTGCTTCAGTGTTTCATACAATGGTTGTAGCTTTTCCATGTCTACTGACACATTCTTGTTCTCACTGATCTGTTCCTTGATCTTCTCAACCTCAGCAGAGATGGAGGGTGGCTGCCTCAGGCGCTCCACAATGCGTTCCAGGCTCTCAAGGATCTGGTCAATCTTGTCATGGAACTAGGGGTAAGACAATGAGACCAATGCTAGGGAAAAGATCTGTAATACTACATGTGAAATTTAATGAAAAAAATCTATTTATTGTATTTGATTAGAAAACCTTAGTTCCTTTGTCAAAATACCTCACTAAAATGTTAATTCTAGCTGGTATGTGAAGACACACTTAAAATTATGACCTCTGTGCACCTCTGCACCAAACTACCTATGCAGAACACTTAGTTTCTTACAGATCCATTAATAAGTAATATGTTCATATCTAAGTAGACTTAGAAACAGTGCTTATTTAAGCCTTTTGCTTCATCCTATTATCATAATTCAAATGAATTTTAAGAATTATGCTTAACCAGCTAGATGTTTGTCTACCAAGACTAACTAATTTCTTTATTTTAATGAGTGGCTATTGTGGCAACCTATAAAGACATTATTACATGTGAAATTCATGGACAGTGTTGAGTAAATTTAAAGGATTTCTTATGTATTTGCTAACCTGAAAAAAAATAAAACAACAAAAAAGAGAACGAAATCAAGGTTGTATCAGAAGTTTGTGCTTGGGATTGGGGTGTAGCTCTGTGGACAGAGCTAATGCTTAGCACATACAAGGCCTGCGCTCAACTCCCAGCACCTCCTTCCAAGAAGTCTTTATTCAACTCAGAGTCAAACATAATCAGACACAGGAAATAATTCTAAATTTGTGTTGGTAAAGGTGTCAGGGACAATTAAGTAAAGCCACAAAAACTGGTTCGTTAATAATTTCTACACTGTTCTCAAAATTAAAGGAACCATCACCCAGAATTACAGAAAATGGAGACTCCAAAGATGGCATCTCTAATCCTTGCATCTAATGATAAAGATCTTAAAATGGAAAACCTACATGTAACTTCAAAATTCAACTTCTTGATAAAGGATATTTTCAAAGATGAACAAAAATCACTATTTCCAATTTTATATTCTCTATTTTTTCACTCAGTCTATCATTCAATGTTTTCTCTTTCGACTTTCTTTATAATAATGTGACACCTTACATCTCCCAGTGGTAAATATCATGTTCCATTCAGGAAGAACACTGAAATAAATATCTGGGCCATAATGATGATTACGTTTCTCAGTCACTGAATATTATTTTCTAATTACATCTTATAGCAAACAGAGAACTACAAGTGCATCGGATGCAAGCAGCCATCACCTCTGAGAGACACAAGCACTGGTGATCTGACTTAATGTAGTAAAGTAATTTTCACTGAAATTTAATCAGGAGACCCAAGCAGACGTCTCTCCATGCTTTGCTGCTTAGAAGAACTCAACCCTTTTCTAGGGTGAACTATTACCTGAGTTGACTGAGCCATGGCTTCATCCAGGGCCACAGCTCGCTTTTTGACATCTTCTTTAATTTGACTGTAAAGGGTATCAGCTGCCACATACTTCTCTTGAATAGAAAAGCCTTCCCCCGGGCTCAACTCCAGTAACTGCGGCCCAGTCTTGTTCATCTTATCTATATGAGGCTTGTGTTCAGCAATCAACTCTCGCAGTTGCTATAACAAACCAAACAGCTTCTCAGTATCTCAGGGTCACACTTCCATATTACAGCTATCTACACCCCCAAGGCATCCAGCTGGCAAGGAACTCCAAACAAATGCCTGCTCCATCCCAAGGCATTTAGCACGTGGCAGCTCAGACAAGTCTTTGCCAGGAAGAGATGGCCCTGACACAAACATTAAACAACAGTCTAGTCAGACCAAAGCCCCTCTATGGGTGCAAATGCACTTGCATGCAGTGCACATGCACCCCCTCAATTAGCTGGGTGAAATAACAAACCACAGTTTTTTCACGCACTTCATACCAACAGTAGCACATTCTGTTAAGGGCCTTAGCCAAGGGTCCCTTCACATAAAAGGCTTCTTAACTACTACCACTCCACAGAGATAAAGCGAGAACTCTTGTGTTCCTGCTTGAGTATTCATGATATTTACAAAACAGGAGAGGGTTATTGGGAAGAGAGAGAGAGAGAGAGAGAGAGAGAGAGAGAGAGAGAGAGAGAGAGAGAGATAAGAAAAGGGACAGAAAGAAGCTCAGCAGGAGACAGAAGCAACACTGAGACAAAGAAGTTCAAGGTAAAGAGAGGCAGCATGGCACACGCCCATGTGACGACACACTCTTATACACGAGACAGCTAAAACGGACACACACACCACATGCCACTGTCTGTATTACAATCTATTTTATAGACAGAATTATACATACACGTATGAATATTTATTTTAAAAATTTAAGGTTGCAAGCATAATCTATCAAATACACAGCTGTATCTTGAATATTATTTGTACCATGCATCTAAAGAAAAATGGCTGTGATGTAACATGTGGCATAATTTTGTCATAAATCAAAAGCTATAGTGATTTTATACTAATTAGTGGAGACGGAAGTTAAGTGGAGCCTCAGTACCTCTGATGGAAATCAATCACCAAGAAGAATCACCAAAATGAACACATGACGAGATTTTTTATCCAACGTATCCATTAAAATCAGTCTTACGGATTATTGTGAAAACTTGATGGAACTGGTACATCATTAACTATTCCTAATGTAACAGATCATTTCTTAAGTTTTTCTAAATGTTGGTTCAAAATACTTTTGGAAAGGGACAAATAAACACGTATTCCACATATGAAGGGTGTCCAATCTAACACAATGTAACACAAGAACTGCGTGGTGGGGGCATCCTGCCTGCAATCCAGCTCCTGCATGTGCCAGGCTGAACTGGTTGTCGTATCATAGAATTAGATCATCTCTTCCTGCTGATCTGTAAAATGAAGCTGGTGATACCAGTATCAGTTTTCCTTCAGAAAAGAAGAGTGAGGGATGCTACTCATGTTCTGGTTTCACTGAGCCAAAGGCTTTCTTGGAAGACAATCTCCTGCACTCTGAATGTTTGCAAGTCTCTCAAGTGAAATATCAAATTTTCCTGTGCTGCTAAATTTCTCATCTGCACAGCATTACCAGGAGGCAACTTAAGTGTGCAAAGCACTGAGATGAGCCTTCTATCAGCCCTTCCAGCTCTTACAGGACAGCAGTGACAGGCCAGAAGATAATTACTGGACGCCTCCTTGGGCTGTGTGCATGAGGGCAGGCTCATAAGAGATGCTTGTGGCTCCTGGTGTCCCGTCACACTGGAGACAAGTGCAGTGATGCTAAGATATCTAACACTAGGTGATATGGCCTTTGGAGCCATTTTTCATTCCTGGATAGTGTGAACTAGATGTATCTTCTCCCAAAATAGGAGATGCTGTGGAGAGGAGAAGGCATGCCACTCTAGAAGGCAGGCTGTAAATATTCTTAGATCTTCTAGTCTGGATGACTTGGCAATCTGGCTACAAATCTCTCAATTGCTCTTTCTACACACACAACCATAAATTTGTTTTGAGAGTTTAAAGACTACAAAAAAGAAACTCGACTCAATTTTGAAACTTTCTACACAGTGCTGACCCTTTCTTCAATATATGATGGTATGTTAAAACCATCGCTATTCAAATCACCTCTGAGTAGAAATACATGAAACATTATATATTAAAAAATTACTCAGTGAACAAGCATCAGAATTTTTACAAATAAAGCATGCAGGTTTACATAGTCTGTAACTGTTTTCTCTTACTGAACAATTTAGATAAAATTCCTTAACTGTTTTATTCTGCTTTAATTATTATTTAAAACACATTCTTCTAAACAAATAACTGAGATATTCTTTAACGCAATACATAAAAAAGTAAACGAGATTAATAAGCATGTTATATCTTCCAAAGTGCCCTGCCTCCCCTCCCCTGCCACAGTGATTTGTTTCAGAGCACATCTTGTCCAGATCTGGGAGAACAACAACTAGGCTCACAGACCCATAAATAGCAAAGGCTCCAGATATTTTTTTCCTGACAGTCTTGAACCCTCTTTCACCCAGATCCTTGCAAAATTTCAAGTGATATTAACAATTAAGAGACTACTGGAATGAGGACTCTAGAATGTCATGATATAACTACGGATATAATTATGGTCCCTAGCACCCTAGTATACTTATAGAAGCAAGAACTTCAGAAGCTCATGTTTTTTTTTTTTTAAGGAAAAAGGGGGGGGGGGGGCGGATTTGTCCTTAGAGTTCTGCATACATCCTTTCTACAGCTTTCACAATAATTATATTTGATATACTCAAGATACTGTACATTTTCTGCAAGCCCGATGGCTTTGTCTGTGCAATGGTTCTTTCATATATTGCCAGTTTTCTTTCACAGTCTACATTATGCTGACACTGTACACAGAGCATAAACATCAGACAAAATGTATAAACTGATAGTCATTCAACAGGTGTAAATTGAAAGCATTTCAAAATCTTACTTCTCTTACACTCTAAAATGGGACCGTTTTCTACAAAGGTGGCTGGTTTTTTGTTTCTTTTGAGACAGGGTTTCACACTCACTATGTACCCCAGGCGGGCCTTGAACTCACCCAGGACCTCCTGCCTCTAATCCTGGTGCTGGGGTTTGTGCCACTGTGTCCAGCTATCCAGATGGCTTGTACTGCATATTATTTCTAAAAGTTATGATGCAAATAATGACATACACATGTTCTACCTTTTCATTGTAACCCTCATCAATGCTAAGCAGCTATTATGGACTGCAATACGACACTACTAAAATGTCTAACTGTACAAGGTGCCTAATGGCACTAACCTAGAAAAAATAAAAACCACGATTCTCTTCTATCAGGAGACGCCACATTCTCTTTTGACCCTGAGCTTACCCGATGCTCTTCCTGCTGCTGCCTTAGAGTTTCATACTCAAGGGCTGGTGCAGGAAGCTGAGAGATGATTCTTTGTGTCTCTGTCAGCCATGGCCAGAGTTCTTCATAAGTTTCCCAGAACTGGTTCACGAGGGACTGTGCCCGCTCAAGCTGCAGGTACCTCTCTGAGTTTATCTGGCAGATGGCATCGTAGCTCTTCAACACCTTGTCCAGTTTTTTCTAGATCATAACATGATGAAATGTACTGAATTATCAGGCCAGCTGGCATGGTGCTCTGTCCAGCACTGTCTGCCTGGTACAGAGCAAGCACTTAACAAATGTATGGGAAATGAGTAAGTCTACAATAGCTATTCAGATGAATTATTTCTATGTATAAAAGTTTATTTTAAATCAAAGAATGGTCTTATGTTTTTATGACTAACATAATGAGATCCCAAATACAGTAAAGCAGAATTCTCCAACCATTCTGACAGGTTGGAAAGCAAGTTGTATATAATTCTACCAACACTGACATTTCTGGAAAAAATTTAGAAATATCTTTTGCAAATGGAACTGCAAGAATTGCTAACTAACAAAATTACATATCTAAGAATCAAAGCATTACCCTACACACTGATCTTGTGACCACAGTGGTCTACACTATAGTATAAAATTCAGAGTTAAAACTAACGGCATAGGTACAGCACAATAGTAACTTAATACACCAATCCATGTAGATGTGCAGCCTTCACATCTGAATTTTGCAAAAAATAACAGTTATAGACAAAAATCACTACTGAAAAATGTAAATAAGTATTAGATTCTTGAATCTATTATCCATGCTATTACTTAAAAACAACATATATTTCTTAAAATGTGATCCTATATTTAAAGAATATATATGACTAATTCTTTTTCCCCCCCATGGGATGTTTTTCTCCAGAAACTGTAACCAACAATAAATTCTTTAGGTTGCTCAGATGTCTGAATATGAATTGAACTAATAAACACTTATACATAAGCATAGATCTTTACAAATTTATAGTATTACACACACTGGGTGATTCCTTAACTACTCAGCTCACTTCCCCCACCCCCCTTTTTATGGCTGTGCAAATTATGCTTAAAGTTTATTGTAAAATGATCAATTTTCAGAGAAATAAATAGAATGCGTCCTCAAGTGTGAAGATGGGCAAGTGCCAAGATGGCAACTTCTCTCCATGCAGGCTCAGGCTAAGGACATGAGTAAGTAGGTCCTTGAGGACCATTTTCCTTTCCCCAAGGTCACTGCACTGTTACAGAAAAATGGGGCTGTTCTTACCAAAGTCTGAAGAAAGAAGGTTTCTGTTTATTTTCTGGCTTTGAACATTAGTATATATTAAGGTTTACTGTTTGTGCTACCTGACTCCTTTATTACTGTCCAATGTGGAGGATCACGCTTCTACCATTGTACCACTAGAAGATGTTACTGCCCCCTTTTAAGAATTTTCTGTGCTTCAATTTATTAAAACCCTTGTCAACTACTAATCATTTTTTAATCCATTTGTTTTTCCCATTTTAGAGTTCCACTTCATTGGAATTGAATAGTATGTGGCATTTTCAAAGCAGAGTCTTTCCTATAGCAAATTGTGTGTAAGATTCATCCACAGACTTTCCCCACCTTCTATTGTTTATTGTACCTTTATACATAACGGATTTCAGCATTGGAGAAAACCAGGTATTATTTTTTTTTTTTCAGCTAAGTCCCAAATGTTCCTGAGGCTTACACACCACAATTGATATACATAGCAACAATGGTTTATGCTGAACATGGTGATAAGACAGCTAACATTAATTAAATGCCTCTTGTACTGACAAGCCAAGGACTCAAACATTAATAGCTTTTATACCTATAAAAAAGACTGTCATCCCACTGATTCCCTGAGGAATATTCCTTTCACTTTTAATTCTGTAAGCTCACAAAATGTCTTCTTTGAAAGTGATGATTCTGCTGCTTACACAGCAGCTGTGGATAAACGAAAAGTGTTTTCTTCCAGGACTTAAATCTCAACACACGTGTTTATTCCAGAATCTTCATACCAGTCACATAGACATGATTATACCTTTATTGATTGTTTCTCCTCTTCATTGGATGTGGTCATGATTTTATGTCCAGATTTAACAAGCTCATCAATAATATCCTTGTGTCTCAGGATCTCCATAGTGAATGTCTGTGATTTACCAAGTGAAGATTAAAAAAAATACAGAAAAAGTATATGAATAAAGTGAAACAATTAAGCAAAGTAGTTGAAAATCCCCGGATATACTTGAGGGATCTTAAAAAGTAAATCATGCAAGCTTCTTTCCTAGACTTGGGGGACAGCAGCATATGGTTTAGATGGCAACAGGGAATGTTTTTCCTCACCTTTTGAACCTGCAGCTGAGCAGAGGTCTGGTCTTGCTCAAGCCTGATGTCACCTAGAGACATCAATTTCTTTTCTGTTTCAGTAATCCAGGATAACTCAGCATCAGCCGCTTGGTCAAACTAAACAAACGATAAATAATTAGGTCAGCAAGTTCCTGTAACTGGTGCCAGAAAAATATCTATCTACTTTTAAAAACATATATATCCTTATTATACAAGTGGAAAGTCTGAGCTTATCTCTTCATAGTAAACTGAAATAAATTCCTGATGATGGCTGAGTCATAAAGAAAGGAGGCCTGTTCACAGAGCCATCAAAAATAAGCTTTTGATTTTAGGACAGCTAGTCTCACTGCCCTCTTTTCTAAAAATTCTTAATGACTTGCTCTTTAGAAGCACAATCCAAACGTACCAGTTGTATAGTAGAGACTACCTTTAAACACTTCCTTTGTCACCTAAACTCATAAAAAGGTGGCATCCTATCAAAGCACATGATTACTTGCACAAGATTTGAAATGGTCCCATGTGTTTATTATACTATATGTGCATGTGGTAGTGTACGTGTAGATATACACCTTTGTGCATGCAGAGGACATACATGAAATGATTCATGCTTAATTTTAAGCATTTTATTTAATAAAGGCAGAAATATATTTCAAAGGCTTTCTTAGCTGAGTCTTTGTGGCACAGGCCTATACCCCTAAAACTCTAGGAAGCTGATCCAGGAGGATCACAAGTTTGACCCCACTTTGCGAAACTTCATGAGACCCTGTGTCAAACCCAAAAATCACAAAGTAGGCTGGGGATGAAGCGGAGAGCAAAGATCTGAGCTCCTTCCCCAGTAACAGAAAGAGAAAGAGAGAGAGAGAGAGAGAGAGGGAGAGAGAGAGAGAGAGAGAGACAGAAGCATTCTTAAATATCTTAAAAGACCTAGGAGATTTTATTTTTTATTTTTCTTGATCCTTGTAGGAATTCATGGAGTTGGTAGAAACTCACATGGCACAAAAATACACAGTAAGAAAATTAAAATAATGAGCTAATATTGTGGGTATTTTAGTGAATTTTCTTTCAGAAGACAGACTTGCAAAGACATGGGATACCACTGTATAGTTTCATATCCTGCTTCCTAACTTATTATGAACATTTCCCACATAATATTTTTATATGTGTTTTTTAAAAATAGCATCATTGTATTCTAGCATACCTGGATATTTTTATTAAGCTCTCTGTATTTTTAGCTACTACATAAACACAACTGTAATGGATATCCCGTACATAAATCTGTTGGCATCTCTAATTAGTTTCTGAGTATGCTTTCCTAGAAGTGACTACCAAGTCAAAGAGCATTTCAATTATTTTCCACATATTCAGTGCCTTGCAGCAGATAAATCAAAACCCTAACTTTCAACCCCACGGTGATACCACAAGCCCTGATGGTGAACAGTAACAACCGCCTCAGCTGAAGGAATTAATGAAGAAGGGCACTGTGAGTGTTCAAGCCAAGGACTGTCAGGACTTTCAATTTTTCAAGCTATACGTACAGAAGGGTTGGAAGAACAACTCAGTGAGGGGAGAGAAGGGAAAGATAAAAAACTAGATTAGAAAGTAATTCCTACTTCTGCAACTTCACATAGCACTTGTGGGAAGAAGAAACAAAGCTTTCCTAGTTGCTCATAATTACCCCTAAACACTTCACAGGCACTGTGAACAAAACATACAAAAGAAGATTTTGTGAAGGGAAGAAGGCAAAACGACAGTGAACCTTGGGCCTGAGGAACCACACAGTGGTAAGTTCCCAGGCTTTCCTTTGTGTTTCATGGACCTGAAACTGGATACTGAAGAAACTGGCAACACAGAAACGCCAGTGAGCACAGACAAAGCCCCAAGACAATCCTGGTTTCTTCAGTAAAAGAGCAGAAACCTACCAACTCAGAAAGTTTAACAACTCCAACCAAACACCACACATAAAAACAGGGGCCCCATCCATTAACATCAAGGCCTCGTCTTTCCCCTTCATGAGGCTGTGACAAGAGTTCCTAACGTTCCCTGCCAAAAGGATGCCAAGGTCAGGGTGGGAGCCACAACTTTCAACAACAAAGCTTTCTGCCATGGTGGCACTGCATGGCCTTCAAAAACTTCCCCAGTCAGGGGCAGCAGAGGAAGGCAGCAGAGTCCAGGCTTACTTCACGCTCAGTCTCTCATCACTGTGGTCATGCATCACCAGAGTATCAGCAGAGATCACATGGAGGAAAGCATGGGCCTCTCCTCTGGGAGGCAGAGGCTGATGGGAAAACCTGGACTTCTACCTCTCGCTGAGAACACACCTGGTCTCTTCCACCAGAAGAAGAATGGAAACAGAGGAGGTAGTTACAACAGGTTAACAACCAAGAGTCAAACTGTCATAAAAGAATTAGGAAGAAGTCAAACAGAAATTAAGAAGTTAAGCAAATGAGTAACAACACCTAAATGGCAGAGATGTCAGAACTACCTGAAAAGATTTCAAGGTAGCCATGATGCAAAAGCTGCAATAAGAATGTCTGAGTGTTCGTGGTTGAAACAAACAAAAAATCAGAAGGCTCAGCTACCAAAGAGAAAGTCTCCACAAAAATAAGTAATCTATCAAGAAGAACTAAACGAAGATTTGGGGCTGAAAAACGTAACAATCAATGAGGGGACAGAGGAAACAGTGAAGGAGAATACAGAGCAACAGAAATCATACAACTGAACAAGAAAAGACAAAGTGAAGACAAAAATTAACACTGTCTCAGTGACTTGTTGAACTCGAAAGACCTCAGATCTGTGTTATCTGAGTCCCAGAAGGAGAGGAGAAAGAGCTGGTTATAGCCAGGAATCCAGAAGGGCTGGAGAAGGGGTGCAGAGGTGCTGGCAGAAAAGGGCGGCGAGGGGCACCCCAGTGACAGAGGCATTTTTATCATGACAGGGTCAGTGCCAATCACCTGATGATGAACTTCAACTCGATGTCCCCATTGGGTGACATGGGGTCTTTCTCCATCATTTCTTATGACTGCATATGAATCCCAATGATCTTAAAACAAGTTTGACTTTTAAAAAGAAAACGAAGAGGCATTCTGTTGGGCACTCTTGCTTGCCAAGTCCTGCTCGTGTTTTCTCTTCTAGACGTCTACTGCTAGCCCACTGTAACACCAGGTGTACCCACTGGGACTTCCATACGCAGAGCTTTCTGTGCTCTCATCAACAGAGGGTGTAATTTATTTCTGAATGTCTGTCAGGAGTCTACGTAGACTTTCTTTAATTAAAAGGAAACCAAAAATATCTTCTGAAAAATATAATCTGGTTCAGTAATTTTTATGCAACTCAATTTCAAATGGGACTACTCAACAGTAATGGCTGACCACTATATGCAAATAAAACATTTCATAGAGTCATTCAGCACGATTAGATTTGGTGAAAAAAAACCCATGAAAAAGAAGAAAAAGAGTCAAAAGTGTGTATTATCAGTTTTCAAGGCATATATACTCACAGGTAGAAACTAAATAGATGATTTACATAAAAGATCATAAGAGCTGGCAGAGTATCTCATATGTGTAATTCCAGTACTCTCGGAGGCCGAGGCAGGAAGATTCCAAGCCCAACCTGGGCAATTTAGTGACTTGGTGAGACCCTCTCTCACAATAAAATCAGGGTGGGTTATAGCTCATGCAAAGGCCATGGGTTTAATTCCTAGCACCACAAGAAAAGTACAAAACTGAGAATAATAATTTAAGAAGCCTTTCATAAGTGTTGAGGATATTTAAATAAAATTTAAGTCATAAATTGTTGCTATTCTGCTGGTCCTGAAAAGAATGAAATGATATACACTTTTTTTAATGTTTCTGTTTAAGCTGTTAAAAATGACATTTTTATGACATTCCCAAATAGAGAAATTTGGGCTTTTAAGAGTTAATGTGAATTTAACATGATGTCTCCTGTTAAAAAAAGGATCCAATGAAAAAACAGTATGATGACACCGAAGGCCGCTGAAATGGAAAGCTGAAACTCAAACACGATCTCTTTACGTAACCAAGTCAAATATTTACTCTTAAAAAAATAACTCAAGCAGAAATTTCAGCTCTACCTTTTGAGAAATTTAAAAAATTAAATCAGAAAATATTATTGTTATAAATACTTGTGAATAAATACTTTTGTTCCAACAATGGGACAGGCACAGGGCTATGCCTTATTCTAATGACTGGATAATGTGTATTTCTCTTTTGGAGTCAGGGTCTCACTCTGCAGTCCAGGCTGGTGCTGAGCTCATTATGTAGTACAGACTGGCCTCAAACTCATGGCAATTCTACTGCCTCAGCCTCCTGGGTGCTAGGATTACAGGCATGAGTCACCATACTGGCTTATGTGGTGCTGGGGAATCAAACTCGGGTCTTTAGCGCTTGCTAAGCTAGCACTTTAACTACTGAGCTACTCCTCCAGCCCCAACATGTGTATTTCTAATACATCATAAATGTAACACATTTACATGTGAGCAACGTAGAGATTATCAGACCAAGTTTTAATAATAATTTCATTTAATTCTAATATAATTAGCCCAAAATGACTCCAAACCAACTGTAAATAATTTCAATGTCCATAACTGCATTCTGGGAAATATTTTAACAGGTAGCATTGCTGTAGTCTAACCATCATCCAGTTACCATAACATCTATCTATTCTAATTGAATTAGCAGCACTACAGAAATTCCTGAGAAGTTAGTGTAAGCCATTCTGAGAGGCTACCTCTAAACAATACTCTGAAACAGCAACAGCCAGCACTCCACAGAACACACTGCGCTAGTTGCATAATATTCAGTATCTCCTTTCATCTTGAAGGGAAATACCAACACCGGTATTATCAGTAATCCCACTGGCAGCCAAAGTTGGCCCAAGAGGCAAAGCCAGCTGTAATTGTGGCCCTCTGGCGCTGGGCCCCGGGGCCTGATGTCAGCCACCCTCCTCTTCTCACTACCCAAGGCCTAGAGTTTGTGCTTGGCTTCAGGAATTTAAAATATTTTGTGTGATATCACCAAAAATGACCTAAGTTCTGCAACAATCAGTAACTAAAAGGTTTTAAAGTAATACCTAAAATTTTCTCTAACTCTTGACAAATTGAACTTACCCAGAAGTCTCTCCTGAGTGGAGAGGGAAGTTTTCAAGACAGAGCGAGGAGCAATCTCAGCCCCAAGGCCACACTTTCTACCTCCTCCTGGCAGGATCTTATCCCTTTCTTTTGATTAACATTTCCTTCCACTTTGTTTCTTATTATTCACAAAACAGCACAGATTTTTCCATCCCACCCACCCACAAACCTGCGGGTGTAAACAAATCTCACTTCCTTCTGGGGAGGTTTACTTCTGGTACTTTAAAATACACAAACAGGTAGTATTTTCCCCAAGGGTGATTCCTAATGACCAATATGCTGTTTATTTTCATTACAACATAGCCACCAGTCCACTATAACTCTGATGCAAGAGGCCTTTACCTCAGGGTTACTTATGGGGCCCACTCATCTCAGCCAAACAACCGGAGTGTGGGAGTCCCCGGAATTCCCAAACCCACTGAGATAACACACATATTTTGGCAACTTCTGACAATCATATAAAGGAAAAATAAAACTAAACCACCTAAGTTTAAACAGTCACAGTGGCCTGAGTTCAGAATGTAAATCTGCACATCGTGTAAGGAGAGTGCCTCTACCTGTTTCCGCAGGGCTTCCTATATGCAGTGTGCAGTCACAGAAAGAAAGCGACAAAGATCAGCAGCTCTGTGTTTTAATGCAAAGACATGTACCGCTTTATAAAGGGAGAACAGCTTGCCCCATGGGTGAGAGGGGCTCTCGCTCAACACCCTCTGCTACCAAGCAGACTTGTCCCTAAAAGTCATGAAAGGGTTCAATTATTTCAGATAAGAATCTTCCCTTCAGAAGATCGCTGTCTGGAAATCTGTAGAGTCAGATTTTGGAGGCTTGTGGACTGGTAGCACTCAGCACATGCAGTCCTCCTATTTGTTCACTATTAAAGCGGTTCAATTGCTTCCCATACACACTTAGATATATTACTAAATTTTAGACAGTGTCTTTGCCTCTACAATACGAAATCTGATGGCCTAGCTTCTTAAAACTGTTATTTGTGATTCAGTATTGGGAATAAAATTGAATCATATCAAATTAAAACAATTAGAGAAGGTATTAACAGAGTAACTGTAAATTAGAATATACTTGTATGTTTCCTCCTTTTCCCTCCTAACTTTGTTTTTCATCTCCTCCCTCCCAAAAGGCATGCGGATATTTGGAAATCAATACACTGTGATAGTGGCCTAATATTTCACAATGCTTGCATTTGTTGAATCCCAAAAAGCAAGTTATAACATTTTAAGGGTGGCAGGCTGCCTATAACTACCTAACACTAGACAAAATAGGAAGTGTTTTTTTACGTGATGTTTACTTGGGAAGCAGAACATTCAATCATTTAAAATCTAGCTTAACCGCTCCAGGTTATTCAGGAACAAAGCATTAAATCTCTAAATACTTATGCATTTATTGAGACAGGGTGTTCAGGCTCAACTCACTATGTACACCAGCTGACCTTGAGCTCACAGCAATCCTCCTGCCTCAACCTCCCAAGTGCTGGAATTACAGGTGTGAGTTTATAATTTTAAATTATTAGATAATGTTTTAAGCACATGTCCTCACCTAATCCCCTGTGGCGTATGGTGGGTACAGAGGCCTGGGGAAGAATCACTGTAAATAACCTGGACGTGACTAAAGATGAACTGAGGTCAGGTCATACCCATATTTCACATGTAGAAGAGACACAATATGGTAGCTAACTTGTTTATACAATATAGATAGCTCAAGATACGTTGTTAACACTCAAGTCTAAAGACACTTTCTTTTCACCACTCCTTTGTATTTCAGAAGTATTATTATTACGTAAAACAAACACTTCAGTATCAAACTGCACCCTGGACCTAATTCTGAACACTTACTTTCTGCAAGCTTATAAACAAATTCCAGTGAAGTAGCTACTATATAAACTTTAAGTACAACAGTAAATTCCTGCTAAAGCAGAAAGCAGCTATCGACTTTGCTCTTCAACGTCCCTAAAGAGTGGCTATTAGTGCTGTAGTCTCACGGTCCACAGTCCTTTTACTTGGAAAAATTTTCACTACTGATCCCCAATTAGCTGCAATAAAGGCATTTTCTTTATGTTACTGAAGAAACTTAGAAAAAGAAAAAAAAAAAATCCCAGATCACTGCACAGGATTCTTCTTTTCTATGTTAATTACAAGGGGTACTGCACTGAGGTGGATGAAAGCAGTGTCACAACTGGCCACTTAGTAGGGATGGGCCCACAGGCAAGCAGCTTCACATACCTGGCACACTACATGTGCTCAGCTCATGTATGAATGCATGTGTGTCCACATTTCATGGGGAAAACTTGAAAATATTCCTATGGAACGCAAGAGCACATGAGCAACGAGAAGAGAGAGCTAGCATACTACATGCTTGTTAGAACTGGGCGAGACAGTGTCGCACAGGAGAAGCACCACTTTGTTGGGGAATATTTAGGAGTCCTTCATTAGCTGGCGACTGAGAACAGGTTCATGCCCCAAAGAATTCTCAGTGCTGAAGTGGGGAGTTGGTGGGGCTCATAAAGGCAAAACTCACATGAATGGGAAGGTTTACAAGAATCAAGGTGAGGGGGCATAAGTTGGGGCAGGTGAAAAACAGAATAAGTAGCAGTAGATTACAGAATTAAATGACAATAAACTAGCAGTCATTCAAAATTTAACTTATGCCTTTAGCCTGACTGGGCGGTTCCGACAGAAGTCTGGGCGCAGGTATCAGCAGAGAGTGAGTCACCTGGTCACTGCACAGCTACACAGGGAAGGGCAAAGTGAACATAAGGGAAAATCTAAAATGGCGGAGCTCTTGTCACTTTATGCAGACTTACTGGAGGGCTTTGGCTTCTCTCTCTCTCTCTCTCCTCTCTCTCTTTTTCTCCTCCTTTCCCAATAAAAATATATTTTACGTATTTTCATGAACAGTTCACATTTGTTAGCCAAATTTTTTCTGTTTTCTTTCAGAAAAATCTCAAAAAACTATTTTTTAAGGAATAATTTTATTCGTTGAAAGGCAGAATAATAATTATTTCCCTAAAGGATATATATATATATATATATATATATATATATATATATATATACTTAAGATTCTTACACTGACCTCGTTTTCTTTTTTAACTTTGGAAAACATCTGTAAAACCTCAAATAGAACTGTGCCATGGTTAAAGACCCTGGCAAATACCAGCACATACTAACCAATACCAAATACACCTAAGACCACACCCTTATTCTGGACCTCCCTGAACTATCCTATCATAACCAACATCTCAAGCAAATCTTACTTCCAAGAGTACAGAGTATTTGACTTGCTATTTAGAGCAGTCTACAGCACCAGTTCTGAAATGTTCAAATAAATTTGTGAAAAAAAAATTCAGCTTTTAAAAAAATTACTTGAGGGGCTACAGGAATGGCTCAGTGGTTAAAGCGCTTGAGCAAGAGCTAAGCCAAGCACTAAGTACCCGAGTTCGATTCCCCAGCACCACATAAGTTGGGCGTGGTGGCTCACACCTGTAATCCCAGCACTCGGGAGGCTGAGACAGGAGCACTGCCGTGAGTCCAAGGCCAGCCTGGGCTCTGAAGTGAATTCAGGACCAGCCTGGACCACAGAGAGAGACCCTGTCTCAGAAAAAAAAAAAAATTACTTGAATAAACTTCACAAATAAGTACCCTTATTCTCCTACAATAACGAGCCACACAAATCCTTCCAAACTTTAAAAACAAAGTCAGGCAAACACATTCCTCAGGCATGAATGCCCTCCCTCGCAGAAATTTCTCAGGCATCGCTTTGGCTATCTTTGTGTTTCATCAGCGTTTGTGATTCTTCTACAGTGCAGTACTCAGATGAGGGTGGAACATGATGCTTTAGAGCCAGATAAATTACATTTTTATGGCAACATTAGAAAATTAATTTTGGATGCTCCTACAGAATCTGTTTTATTTTGTGTTTCATGTGCTAGGAAAAGCTTAGTCACACACCTTCCCAAGCTACCCCAAAAGTACCCTGCCTTACCACACCAACCCTCATGTAGAAAGCTCAGATTCAAAGCCTGACAACAGTTAATCAAACTTCCCTTCACTCACTGCTGACCACTTTTTCTGGGACTGTGGCTAAGAGCCAGGTGTCTCTACAACTGCAGCAGCAGAAACTCCGTTCAAGCTGCAGTCAGGTCAGACACCATCATTTTTTCCCCCTTCAGTCATCTTTGGAATAAAACTCCAATTCACCAACAAAATTGCTTCCTTTTGTAAAAAAGAATTATTTTCTCTCTGCCATGGCTGTTAGGTAAATGAACAGTCAATACTGATGTGAAGATTAAGCCAGAATATTTACTTACAAAAAAGACTAGGCTTGGTCAAGACATAAAATGAAAATCAGCAATATGCATATATTTAGGCAAAACCATTTCATTTGGAAAGCAAGGCCAATCTTCCAGGGTCTCCCAGGTGAGGGTTAGCAGGGAAGCAGCGGGCAGATAGCTGCCAACAATGCACAGATTACCTTTGCCCAAGCACTCAGGGCAGCCCAGTCGAACTCTATTCAAGTCCACCCTTTCGTTTGGAGGTACAACAAATGAATGGAAACACTAGCAACAGACATCCTTGTTCAGGTAAAGGCTCTGGGAACAGCTGGAGCAAATTTATTGCCTAGACAACAAACCACTTGTCCCTACCTGCTGTGACCGCAGAATGGCAGCATCGATCTCCTCCACCTTCCGGGCCACAGTGTCGCTCACGAGCCGGTAGCGCTCGTTGTCCTCGGCCACCATCTTCTCCAGCCCTTCCCTTGCCCTCCAGGGCACCAGCTCCAGCAAGCTGCTGCTCACTTCGTTAAGGCAATCCAGTAAGGCTTTATTGTTCTTAACTTCCTTCTTCAGCTCCTGAAAAGACCCAAATGTACAGCTATGAGGTGGGACAGGCCCTCCCTGATTGTTCTTGGGGCTGCTCAACAAAGGTCATGCTTTGGGCCTCTGGGTTTCAATTGAATTAAATAAACTTTTGTTATTTAAGGCTTAATTTTCTAAAAGGAGAAGATTTTCAGACAGGTTCAAAGAACAATTCATCTGTCAACACGGCAATAACTTGAGGTTTAATATGTATCTAAAATACGTAAATCAAAACAGGCACATTAATGTGTATTAGACTGTGCATTTCCGGAACCTTTCTGAGTAATCAGGTAATAGAAAAAATAAAGTGAGGAGGCACTGACAAGTCACAGGTCAGTAGCCCTCAAAATAAGGCTTGCAATTAGGAAATCACCCAGCTGAATCCTAGCAGGCTTATAGGGGTGACCTGGCACACTCCCTTCCTCCCACCTCTGAGGACACTTCCGTGACTGAAATGGAGGAACAAACAGTCTGCAACACACGATTCCACTTCCCAGCTGCATCTAGAAAACCCACCGGTATTGCGTATCTATCTGAACAAAGCACTGTTACTCTAGCCAAATTCAAAGTGCCTCTGAAACAGTGGTTATTATTCTTTTTTCTGACTTCATCATTCAGTCTCGTGTAATAAACTACACTCCAAACCATGAGATGTTTGAAGCATCCCATGCTATTTTCAACTCTGGGTTCCTGAAAGTTTAAGCAGCTCCTTGACTGCCAGTTCCCACTGGGTCCCCTTAATCACCACCATGAAGACACCCTTCAGCATTATTAGTAATGACACAGGCAAATACAATTTTGTTCCTACGTGGAGTATAACTCCCTAAAAGATAACACATGGGCCCAAAGTGCACAAAGCAGGCATACTTTTTGTCTCACGTGTGCTTGGCTTGCTGCTTCTCCTTTCAGAACCTGAGTTTCACATGAGAGCAACTCCACCTCCACTTTGTCCAGCCAGGTACAGAGGTCCTCATGTGTGGTGTGCAGCTGCCCTGCAAGCTGCAGCGCCTGCTCTAGAGTCTTGGCTACGTCGGTGCCCAATTTGGTAATGTCTTTGTACCTCGCTTTAATGGCTTCCAGTTTATCCTGAATTATTAAAACTTCATCACCTAAAATTTCAAAGATATGTTATTCCTTATGAAAAAACTATGAAGAGGAGGGTTTTTTCAGATACTATACATTGATAGAATTTTCCTGGGAGGGAAAAAAAAAGGATGTATTTTTGTAAAGAGAAGCCTTCCTTCACCCGAGTCTGCATCTTCCCAGGATACTGATGATAAAGCGTACAGCACCATTACTTCTGTGGAAAGCAGGCCTTTGCACCTGTCCTTTAATGCTTTTAATTCTCAAAGCATGAGCTTTTTAAAAATGCCTGGGTTACGGTCACTGATTTCATGACTCAGAAGGCAGGTGACTTTGGGTCAGATCATGAACCTCTGTGTGCGCTTAACTGCTCACCACTAGTTACCACCTGCCCTGCTCCAGGGAACTGTTACGTGTCTCTACCTCCTTACCAGATACACAAAAATCATCCCAGGATTCAAACTTCCATTTTAAATCCCTGAATACTACACATACCGCATTTCTCCAATTTAGGATGAATGTCAATTGCTCCCAGAACACACTTGTTGCTGAACTAGACGGTACAGTGACACTTTCCTTTGGCTGAAGGAATCATTATAACAAGTGTCTCTGAGACATTCCAAAATCATATCATACAAACACTAAAAAATCATCTGTTTTCTCAGTGATGGAGCATAGAAAAATTAAAGCTGTGTATAATAATTACCTTTAAAAGAAAAAAGCCTGCAACCTATGTGTTCATCTGCCTTCCACAAGCAGAAAACTAACGTAACTCCGTTGTACACTTCTCAGACTAAATTCTGTGCCAAAGCCCTTCAGGCCATGAGTAATACACACAACGTCCATCAAGATCTCAAGTGAGATCATGAGAAAAGAGTGAGATCATAGTCTTCCACCCCTTTTGATTGGTCTTCAAAACATTTTCCAGAATAAAGCTTGGATTGTGCTCAGAAATTATTAAATGTTTTGTCTTTCCTCTCCAACCCTAAAACGTCCTGGAAGCAATGCAAGATGCTAAGTGCATTATTCTTGGATTCAAAAGACACCTCACCTGTGGTTTGTTTAAGCAGTTCCAAGCCATTGAGCAATGCCTGATCTACACTCTGTTTCCTAAGTAGAATGTCCTCCTGCAGAACCTAAAAACACAAGTACCATTTATATAGTTAAGAAAAAATGTTAGATTAGACTTAGCTTTCATGAATCTCAGAGAGCTTTAATTAGATTTCATAAAGATATATCTGAGGAAACTCCACGCATTTCAAACATTCACTATTGTTCTCACATTTATGCCTCTTCCTTTCACCACTGGGCTAGGATGCCTGCTGCTCATCCACCATAAATCACAGCATTGTTTTAAAAAGAATTAGGGATCTATGAAAACTGGCTGTATGGGGGCTCTGAAGTACTGTTTTCTTTGGGGAGAACAGAGGTAGCTAAAGGAACTGAACCCAGGGCATCACACTGAGGTACATCCCCTGTCCTTCATTTTTTTGAACTTTATTTTGAGCAGTCTCTCACTAAGTCACTAAGCTGTCAATGCTAGGTGTGAACTTATGATCCTCCTGCCTCAGCCTCATAGACTGGTGGGATTACAAGTGTGTGCCACTATGCCCAGCTACTACTAGATAATTATGGATGCTTGTAGATGACAACAGAATAAGAAAACAAAAAGTTAAGACTCCAGGTAGTTGGATAGATCCAATCTCAATCTAAAAATGACTTCATTAAAAGGATCTTGTATATGCTTGGAATATCTTGGATCTGGAATGTGCTCCAAGAGCCTCATGCACGTGGATGTGATGCAGAACTGTGTGCTCCTGGATGATGGGGCCTGACTGGAAGGGTGGATGATTGGAATCTGACCTAAAGGGATTATGTCAATTTGCTGAGATTAGAAAACATCCAGGGCAGTTTTCAGGTATGTGTGATTGATTTGTGGACCACCCAACTGGCAGGTTGAACCAATAAAAGAAATAAAAAACAATGCTAGAATTTTCTCCAAGGAGAGTTATGGCTTCCTGCCTGTCACGCTGTGAGCAGTGTCCTCTACCAGACCCCTTTTGCCATGTGCTTCTACCTTTGCCCATGAATGGACTGAGAGGTACATTCTGAAACTATGAGCTAAACAAATATTTCCTTCCTTTAAAAGAAAGGATCTTGGATAAACAACAAGTAATGATCTCTTATGAGTGCAGCAAAGTACCCAAATCATAAAGGAAATAAAACAAAACAGAAATTTAGATGACTGATAAAATAATGATAACACAAATGAATGAAATAAAATGAAATAAAATAAAATAAATCAAAATACCCGAAGTTCGGACTGCTGTCTCCACAGCCCCTCGGTGCTGTAATCCTGGACTGAAAGCTTGCTCAATCTGTCATGCACTTCGTTGAGCCAGTTCATCAGCTCAACTTCGTCTTCCCCAAAAATCTTAGCATTACACAGGGCCTGCTGGAGGAGCTCAGACCTGCTGTGACTTTTCTCTTGAATCTCAATGTACCATACTTGCGAGAAGTCTAATTTATTCTGCACCATATCTTTATCCTCCCTGGAGCTCAAAACTTTTAAGGACTGGCCAATGCTAACGGCCTGGTGTAAATGTTTATTGTGATTGATGATGTCATCTTCTAAGGCCTAAAATTAAAAAAAAAAAGAGAAAAACAAAACACAAAAAAAGAATGGACAAATAAAAAATGAGAACACAAACAGAACAAAAAGATGGCATTTGAAATGGACTTACTCTGCAGATACACGCAGCATAACAATAGAACATAGCTTAAATTTGTGTCAAAAAACCACGAAATAAATGGAAAACTGAGTCTTACTGATGGATGAGTTAGATCTTACTTTGTGCTGTGCAATTTGTTCCTCAAGTTTAGATGCCTGGGTTCCTATGGGTTCGCAGTTCGCCAACCTCTTTTCTATGGTGGTCAGCCACTCATTCAGCGGTTCTAAGGTTTCATGAAATTGCTGGGCTACCACCGAGATACCTTCCAGCTGACGATTCCTATAAGGGTGCCAAGATAAAGGTCACTCAGGGATGAAGAATGTGTGAAATATTCAACAATAACTTTAGTCATGCGCCTCCATTCTAAACACTTTTTTTTTTTCTGCAAGAATCACTTAAGGTCAAAAATTTGAATCTTTAACATTCAAAAGATACATTAAAATATATACTGAATAAAATTAAAGTTGTACAATATGTCATAAATTACCTGAATCTCATGAAAGTCTGAAGCCATCTTTCTAATGTTTCCAATAATTACAATAATATAACTGCTGTTATCTTAACTCTTTGCCATGTTTAATTCTTAGAAACTATATGATTTGAGAAAATAGCCTTCTATGAAGACAAAAGGAATTATGGATAAATGATACAAGCTACAGGTTATAATTTCTGCATTACTACATCACAAACTATATATGTACAAATTTTAAAAAGAACTTCCAATGGAAATATATTTAATATAAAAATGAATTAAATTACTACATTCTTTTTCACTTTTTTATATTTTCTTCCCACCATTTTTATTAATATACAAATGAATTTACAATGAATTTGGGTGTTTTGTACACCTATGTATCATACCAACTTTACAATCCCTTCCCATTTTTTACCCTCCCATCCCCTCCCTATCCCTTCCCCCAACTCTGGCTATCACTTCATATGGTTCCAAAGAATGTCTGTGTTCTGGGTTTTCCAAGTCGGAGAAACCATACAGTGTTTAACATATTAATCTTCCGCACCTAAGTCATTTCACTTAAGTCACCACTCTAACTCAGCTTCCTATTCCTCGAATGGGTTCGCAGTAGTTAAATCTTGATGCCTCTTCTCTGAATCCAACCAATCCCTTTATTGGGATATTTACCAAAAGTTTTTTTTTTCCTGTATTTTGCTGTATCTTTGTTGTTACTGTTAAACCTAACCTTACCCACCAGTTCACATTAGAAAATAACTACAAGCATGGAGTTCAAAAGACTAGTAAATCTGGGAAAGAAAAAAAAAATTTAACTTTCAAATGCCTTAGCTGAATATTGGAAGATTCTCTTTCACTTTTAGATTGTCACTATGACTTTTTTCTAAATTATCCAATCATCTAGAATCAGATAAAACTATTTTGTACCTGTTTCACTTCCTATGATTAAAACTGTTAGCAACAAATATCATAATTATGTGACCCGTAATTATTACCAACATTCTTCTGTTCAGTATTTTTATGAAGAAGATTTTATAAAAAGACAAGTTCTAGTACTTAAGCTGAGATGTACACATGCATTTATCTTTAAAGAAAAATTACTGAGTGCATCTTCCATGGCAGTCATACCACAATGCCCTGGGAACATTACACACAAGAATTAATCTGTTGACATATATAAAAGGACAAGAGGACTTGTCACCTCCTTAGGAGTACCTTGTTCTGTGGTCCTAATCTGTAATTCTAATCCATAATCCAAGAAAAACAAACATTTCTACTCCTCATCCTAGCTTCATAGAGGGCAGGAATTTACAGAACACACTCATTCTGGGCAGTGGTCCATCTAGTTTCAACCTCAGCTGCCTAGGTGAATATTCTATGCTGCAGTTACACTAGCAGTGGCACATGTCATGCCAATGCAGAAATAAAATACTGCTTGGGATTCTGCAATAAGCTAAATGCAAGCAAGAGAGCAATGGAGTCTTCCTGGCTTTCCTAGTTAGAAAGTGCTCTTGTACCTGCCTCATTTCCAAGGCAACTCCAATTCCTTCCTTGAAACACAGCCTAGCTGTCACTTTCCTGTCCCAGTCTAGGTTCTTCCTGTTACATGCTCCCACAGCACTCTGCATTTCTGTTTCAAAACACCACATTTGCTACCATGTTTTTCAGGGGCTATAAATCTTTCCAGTCTGTACCTCCCTGACAGCAGAGGTAATCTCTCCAGCTCACCCAGGTAGCCCAGGGCCAAGCCCTGCACTATCTGATGCGTGGTAGGCAGGCAATAGCTGTGCGGTAACAAATGATTCCCACCCCCTCCCAATGCTTCCTTAACTCAAAGAGCTGGGATGCAGCTAATGACTACACAACACCACCACCAGAGCAATAAGGAGAGGCACGCCCACCCTCACTACCACTAGTCACAAACAATAGAAACCATAGGAGAATGAGGATTTGGGGGAAAGGCATCACCAAAACACACAGCTCTAAGGTCACTTCTGCTCTTTCAAAAAAAAAAAAAAAAAAAAAAAACTGGAAGTGTTTAAGTTACCTCATTTCAGCCTTACTGAGCAACGCTTCCCATCTACTATCCAAGAGACTAAGCTGCTTCAGAATCTTCCCCTTATCTGCAGGTTCCGCTGTTGCAGCAATTTTTTCTCCTTCTCGCTTGATTACGTCCACTGTAGATTTGCGGTCATCCAACAATCTTTGGAGAAGCTTGGGACAGACATTAAATATTTTAAAAGGAAAAAGAATTAAATAAAGAAATTTGTGCTTTAAGTATTCTTGATACACGACACATATGTAGGAATGCACACATAGAAGGAGAAGTGAAACTTAATAACTCATGTGGTTTAATGATATCTTACGTCTAAGTCAGCCACTGCAATAAGGCTTTTCATAGTAGACAAACGCTAATACTGATGAGGTCCCGAAAATCTTCATAATTAATTTGAAATATAAAACAATAGAGAAGGTAATATTTTAATAACCCCTGTGAATCATGCAGAAAGTGCAAAATCCCCCTAATATTAATAAAATAGAAATGCCCCACTCAACAATTACTGGTTCTTACAAATAATAAAGGTAACTAAAAATCATTGCTATTTTTGAAATCTCCCCACTCAACAATCCATTGTAGACAAGGAAGTTGAGACTCAAACCAAGTCCCTAAGTTAGCAAGGCTAAAAGGAGAAGCTCTTGGCTTCTCTTACTATGAAGAACTACCTCCCAACTCCCCATGCAAATGGAACAAACGAAAGGAGTCTTTCATGTCATTTCCAAATGAAGAAAATATGGAAGTCAACAAAGCCGGCTAAATAAGACTAGTATTTCAGAACAGAGCAGCAGCAGCAATATTTCATTTAACTCTACTTAACCATGTCAAGAGGCCTTGAATGAAATCTCTGATCTAGGGAGGCAGAACTCGGGATCACCTTGCCCTTCTAACCTAACCAGAATCAAGTAGCTCCTGAGCAACCGTGCTGATAAGCAAGGGGAGCGCACGGGTGTACAACACATTAAGTTCTTCACAGCTTCCTCATCTTAGCATTAACGATAGCGAAAGATTCAACAGTGTCTCGGAAGTAAAATGCTAGAAGAATACTTTGAGATCAAGACCACAGCTGGGAAGAAAGAGGAATACATGTTTGAAAAAAGGTGCAGGATCACAAACTCTGTTGATACAGGCTGAGTTATTACACAAAGTATAATAGATGGCTGAGGCAGCAAGGAAAACTAATTAAGTGGATTACTTTGCTGAATTTTAACTGCAAAGGCTATAACAATTAAGAAAGCAAAATCAACAAATGGATTTTGTTGGCTTACCACAAGTAATTAACTCTGGGAGAGTAACTTTAAATTGTGAATAGTAACAGTTACGTATTATTTTTAAAAATCACATGAATAAATATATATGAAAATCACATGAAAAAAATTTAAATCACATTATGTTTCCTTAATCCCTACCTCTACTTCCAAATACACTAAAGTTTTCAAAACATTTTTGAGGTAGCACACAATGTAGAAATTAAAGTGAGCAGTAGGTTTCAAATTAAATGTTTTTGAGGCCAAATGGGAGTTTCTAAAATTTTACCTGATAAACAATTCTATATACTTATGGAGTCCAACACAACATTTTAACATATGTGTTCACTGTGGGATGATTATATCAAGTCAATTAATACAGCTAAACTGCCCTGCTTACCATTTTTGTGTACTGAAAACATTCCAAATCTTTAGCAATTTTGAAATACACAATGTATTATTAGTATTAACTTTGCTAAAGTGAACTATGCTAAGAATAGACAGATAAATAAAAATTTTAATTAAAAATGTAAATGCAAAAAATTTAGCTAAATTTAAAGTAATTCCCTTTTTTCTTTCTAACATTCCATAGGAGAAGCTTTACCAATATGCTGTGTGCTAGGCCACTTCCTACATGTCACTTCAAGATGTAGATGACCAGATAATACAGAAAACATCATTAAATACTTCCTAACTGACCACTACCATCAGGAGCCCAAATAATTATTCCTATGCCAATCATATTTTCCCAACTTGGTCCTTTTTTAACAGCATGAAAGACACAGTGGGTCATTCCTGAGCATAGATGCATCAGGTATCTTCCCCCTTCAGTAATAGATTGAACGATGATAAATGACCAATTTGATCTATAAAGGTACTTTCATATAGATAAAACTAGTAAGTAAAGCAATGTGAGTACTTCTGTTCAAATACCAGCCTGTGAATGACGCCTTCTGTGCCCACTCCACTGAAACCCAGATAAAGACCCCCTCTCACTAGCACTCCCAGCCCGCCTCCTGCTCCGCCATTTCCTGACTCCTATCTCTCGTATCTATCCATGTCTTTCTAGCTTACCACAGTTTACATATTTACTTTGCTTACTGTTTCTCCCTTGCCCCCTTTCCACTAGACTTCAAACTCAGTGAAGAACTTTTATGATTTTTATGCAATTGTGTAGCCCCAGCAACGAGAACAATGTCTAGATTCAGTAAGGGTGGCGTGAATTACTAACAAAATAATCTCTGAAAGAAGCAAGAACCAGTTATGGAGAATATCCTACCATATAAATAATGAGTATGTTGTTACTCTTATTTTTAAGGTTGAGTATAAAACACAACACAAGAGCACCACTAACTTACCTTTTGCTCTTGTATCTGGGCCTTCACCACTTTGAACTCAGCTGACGGGGGCTTCTGATTGGCCACAAGCTCCTCAGTGTCCGCCATCCAGCTAAGCAGGGACTCCAGGGCATCCTGGAACCTTCCACAGTGCAACAGGGCCTCTTGTAGCTGGGCTGCCCGCTGAGCCACCTGCCAAGGTCCACTTGTTTCAATTTAATTTACTCGTCTCACAAAATAATGAAATCTGCCTGCTGGTTACCATTTTTGACGCTTATTTTCCCACTAGGTCACACATTTGCTTATCACTTAAAAATTTACCAAAATCACTGATTGTAGGCAGGACAGGAGTGAAAAAGAGCCAAACCTTAGCATGTAAGTCAGGAAGGCTATCATCCCAAATAATCTATTCAGAAGACTAACTCTTCTAAAGTTTGAAAATATCCAATGTATTTATGATTAGCAATAAATGACTGAAATAGTTCCATTTTACTGAAAAAACCCCTATGTGTTAATCACATTTATCATTATTAGTGAGATTTATTTTTTGTTACAAATATATATCGTGATTAATGATTTTAAAAAGCAGGACTAAAAGAAATTACTATAGCAACGAGGATCAGAATTACTTTTTGCTACACAAAATAACTACAAAGAATCTAATTAAATATTGCTAGCTCTAAGGTCTGAGACTCTTTTTGACACACCAGGGCCTTTGTCTTCTAGTAAATAAGAGTTTCTGTCCTATACAGAGATATCCTATTCCTGTGCTCAGAGATTGTTTTTCTTTTTGGATGAAAAAAGTAGTTGGCAAGACATTTTAAGCACTATGGAAATACACTCACACTTAACACTGCATTCTAGTTACGTTTAAGGAAGACTACAACAGGAATCAGACCTTAAAGAACGATGTGGTCATAGGGCCCAGCACCTGCTGAAGTGTCACTGTAAGGAAAACAACAAGGACAAACACCACCACTGAAGCAGCACTGCCTCTCTGTAACAACTTTCTGATCACTGACGTCACATGAAGAGCTGGCAGCCATTGGGTGCCCACAGTATCTTCCTAAGATAACACTATTTCTACTGTCTTCCCTCACGGAGGTTTAGGTAAAAATAATCTTTGGAACGGATGTGGGGTGTGGCAGACAAACATCATTTCTTTTACTTGCACGATGTGTGTGAAATCAGTTACCAACATCTGAAAATGGGACAATTTCACATAGAAAGTGAGATTTCCAGTTTTTTTTTTTTTTAAGTAAGTAGAATATTTACAATGGTGCACCTGCGGGGCTGGAGAAATGACTCAGTTAAAGTGCTTGATTCAGTACCTCAGCACCACATAAGCTGGGCATGGTGGTGCATGCCTGTAATTCCAGCACTTGGGAGGCTGAGACAGGAGGATTTCTGTGAGTCCAAGGCCAGTTCAAGCTCCATAGTCAGTTCAGGACTAGCCTGGGCTACAGAGTGAGACCCTGTCTCTCAAAATAAATAAATAAATAAATAAACAGCTGCAGCTGCAGCTGCACGTGGCAACGGTCTGCCGGCGTGAAGACACCACCACACCCTCAGACAGGGGCATGTGCTCCCTCAACACGGCCACGGGTCATGGCTGCCTGCTGTCCCACCTGTGTTTTAGCCAAGTCTGTCAAATGTGAGATAATGACAGGGAGAGGCCCTGTTTCTCCCAGCTGGTTTCATTCATTTACGCTCCCTACAAAGCTCCTGTAAGGCATTTGGGTTTGGGCCACCCACTTTATAGCAATATAAGTGTAAGAATGTTTAGGGATGTCTGGTCACCATAAATCTGACAAATGATTACAACAAACATTAGCAAATAGTCATCAACAAAAATGATAACGAGAAGGATGGAATAATACCTTCTTATGGAGGTTTTTCCACCGTGTGTTGACCTCATCCAGGTCATGCTCCAAGCCCTGGGTGCTGGTGTTTTTAGCAGCACTCTGAATAAGGCCTTGGCCCAACCAGTTTACATCTTGCTGTTTAACCTGTAAGGGCTCAATCTCCTCCTTCTGGAAAACCTGCAGTTAGAAAAGCCATAGTCACATAAATTATACTAACAATCACCATGTATAGAATGAGTGTTTATTTAATCATCAAGTAGTAAAAGCTATCAATTATTACAGAGGCAAAGATAATTGTTACCTCTGCATAGGTCACACCTCCCTTGAATAACAGCATCAAGGAAAATAGAAAATAGATGTGGCAGACCAAAACATTCAAATACCAAAGAATGATATTCTAAAGACATTTAAATCAGATCACCTGTAAAACAAGAAGGCAGTATTATGTGTCCTTCTTGTTTCACTATCATAGCAGTAGAAATTTCCTACTGTCTCAGTTTAATGCTAGCAAAAAGATTCACTGAAAATGCTACCAAGGTATCGACCAGTAAGACGGGCCCAAGATGAAAGTGTTTCACTCAGATGGCTGTTGCCAGCTGGTAATCAAAGTTTGAGACTCAAACTGGGTATCACTGGCAAGAAGAGGAAGTAGGCCAAGAGGCCAGATTCATGGCCTTTCAGAGAACTCCAAATACCAGCAGAGGGAAAGACATAGGTTTATGCTGAGACTGTAAGAATCTCCACACATCTAACCGCTCAATGCTTATTAAGTGCCAACAGGGTTGCAAGAGGCCCTCTGCCTCATCCCGTAGATCTGATCACACACATCAGCAGCAGAGCCCTGGTCGCTACCACCCATGCAGGGACTGCCAGCATTCGCCCAGCACTGTCTTCTCTACTCTCCATCCTATATGAACCATGGCTGCCTATGACTAGTATATATTCCATTAAAGCGCCAAGTTCTGCAAAAGGTGAAATCACCCACTGTTTTACTTATAGTACTTCTTGCTTGGGGCCGAACAATGACCCAGGCTTACAACATACACCCAATAATTATTACCTGAATGAACCTCAACATGGAAGAATTACATTTCTACCTCAGATGGATGACTGATGTCATCCTTAACAGAAACACTGGGAGTAGACACATCAATTTTTTCATACATAATATAAATGTTTATAATGTAGAGCTGGGAAGAAGGTGTGAGAACTTACTTTAACTAAGAAAGAAAAAGTTTTGACAGACACTAAGCTAAATCATGCTTCAGGATTCCAGGCAATCATGCTAAGGGTATTACATAAGTAATCAATGAGTGGCTCAACAGAACAGAATCGATGGCAACAAAATAAAGGTGAATAATAAAGAAGCATTTCGGAAGAGATTTACAGACACAGCATAAAAAAGTCATTGTGGAAGGAGTAGAGGCTGCAAAAGACAAACTCTCTAGACCCTGGCTTAATGCCTAGCACACCGGATAATCCTGTGTTACCCTGTGATTGAATGTATTTACGGAACAGTAAACACGTTAGTGGTGATTTCCTCTGAAAGTCCCTTCAACCAAAAACCAAGCTGCTTTTGCCATAGAAATTCTTGTAGACAACTGTTTCTGTTAATAGCACTAAACATAAATTAACTACATAATCAAAGAAATTATAAGATCCCCCAAATCACTGAGGAAAGAACTTAAGTTTTCAGTTTCTCAAAAAGTCTACCTTACCAAGGAAGACAGGAGAATGCTGCCACAGGTGGTGAAGACAGGATCTGGCAGTGTGATTCTAGTTCTTTTCTATAACATTATCTAAGTTATTACTTCTAGAAAACAATGGCTTTGAGTATGTGTAATTATTTTTTTTAAGTAGGAGGAGGAATCTAGAAAAACTGCTACATTTTCAGTTTCAGGAACTTGCAGGTACATAATGATCCAGGGAAAAAGCAATATTGTCTCTCTCTGCCAGTCTTCAGGACCAAAGAAATTAAGATAAAATTCTAGTAAATCATGGTAACCTCTGATCGTAGCTTACTTTAAGTGTGTAAATCAGAGCAAGTTTTAAGTGTCTCTATGGTAATTTTCCGAAGCAGCACAAAAATACACTGAGGATTAAAATAAAAAATTATTTTCTACAAATAAACTGCAAAATTCTTTACAAGGAAAAATATACCTTGCCAAGCTTTTTAATTACCAGGTCATTTGTTGCTTGCCCCAGGAAGGGGCAAAGTTGACTACCACACTGATTTTTATAGCCTGAGAAAAACTTTCAATATCATTTTAATTCCTCATCAGTGGTAACAAGACACCTGTGAAAAGAAACCCTGCCCTCAGACTAACTCACAGCACACAGACACAAAGAGAAACTTAAAATCAAAGAACTTTGGAGGCAACTTTTACCAGAAAAGCTTAGTAAAAGCACCAAAATAGCTGAACTTCAATCTGAGTGGAAAGAAAAAAATTACAGGATTGACAAACAACCTCCGCTGATTACAAGGCTATATGTACCCTTTACTTTCCCATCTCATCCTAACTCACAGAAAGTTAGAAGCCGGAATGCCAGCAAGAACAGCACACTATCTTACACTTCTCCACTCCTACATGCAGAGCTGCAGGAGAGCACTGAGCACACTGAAAGGCCTTACCTTGGGTCCAATACGTTGTAGATCACAATAATATACTACTGTGTTTGTACCTTCATGACTACGCCGGTTGACGCTTCATAAACCAAGTATCGTTGCTCTTCAATGGCAGCATGGTAAGCCACAATCTGTGCAAAAGCCTAACATTAACCTAAATTCACAGGGGAGGCATTCTGCAGGAAGGGAACAGCCACCACGTGCAGAGTCAGCAGCACAACCCTCAACAGCTAGAAATAACCATCTGTCCCAAAAAACAATTCTAACTAACAACAATCAACCTACCAACAGCTGGCATCTTGCAGGATGCCTGTCAACCTCCCAAGTAAATGGCTGGGCCTGATCACTACTAGAAACACTGGGAACCACTCGAAGGGAAAACCACCCGCGTTCAGCATGGCAGTTCCACATTTCCATTCATTACCTGGGCTGACTGGAAACCATTGCACAGTGTGTCCAAACTTCCTGCCTGGACCCCTGTTTTGCTGGGTACTGTTTTCTTTCTTACTGGTATGAATTTCTGGGAGCGCTTCCTGTGAGTCACCTCCAACTCCTGAGCAAAAACAGGAGCCTCCTCTTCCTCTTTAGATGCTAAGCTGATTTCTTCTGAATTGTACTGTGACAACAGTGCCACACTTTCTACCACACATGTGCTACCACAGTCTACATCACTCTCCCCCAGGTCTGTGGGAGAGAGTTCTAAATCCTGAGGGGGGTCCTCCATGGGTTCCTGACTTGGGGCTGTGGCTTGGGATGCTCCTGGCACATAAGCTTCCTCTTCTTGTCCAGGGTCAGAAAGACACCCTTTTCCACCATCTCCTGGCATCCTCAACGGCACACACTGACTGCTGTCCTTCAAACCATCTTTCAGGGAACAGTTCCCACGAAGAATTTCCCTTTGGCCATTTACACATTTTGTTTCCTTGGGTGAAGAGACATTGTGTAAAATCATTTTGAAGTCATCATCAGGGTGGGCACTTCTGCATGAAAGTAGAGGGATTTTCTGTTCGCTAATGGAGTTAACAGAAAAAAATGGTCTATATTGCTCTGTTATGTGAATATCCTCAGCAGAAGAAAGGCTTCTGAGTCGTGGCTGGTCTCCAGGCATAATGCCCAGCTTTTCTTCCCTCTCTGCAGGAAGGCTGCACAGGCCAGAGTCATCCTCCTCCGAAGTTAGAGAGTTAGTTCCCCACCTATACTTGCTGGCCTTGGTATCAGCATCTGACACGTCAGTAGGTTCAACAAAAGAGCTTTCACTTTTGTTTGCATAATCCATAAAATCGGCTGGGACAAACATTCGCCATGAGCGTCGATGCTCTCTCCTTTCTGCGTGAGACTTGGCTTTGGGTAATCCTGTTGTTCGGACGATATCACTGTTTAACTTGAGTGCATCAAAGATCATCTTTTCGTCTAGTCTGTTGGCTTCCCGGCCTCTCAGCTCAAAGGCACTGGAAGAAGTGAGGGCACCATGAGAGCACAAAGAACTAACATCCAGTGTTCTGTGACTGTAGGGTAAAGTCCGATCTGCAAAGTGCCTGGAGGACAGGCTACCTTTGGAACCAGAGTCAATCTGTTCATTTAGTCTAACCGTGTCATAGATGGACCGCTGTGGGACGTAACAGTCTTCAATGTTGAGGTCCTCCTCTTCTTCACCCTTCCCTACGCATGGGGGATTCTGACGTAAACAGTCTGGTCTGCTGAGTGGCTTCCCCATTCTGCAGACAGTCAAAACAAACGTCGCAGCTCTTGACACAGAAAGTAAGAAATACAGTAATGCATCTTTCAAGGAAGTCTACGTCTGAAGGCCACTAGGACGTGTCCTCAGGATAAAGAAACATGCTCAAACTATACAATCTGGAACATGATGAGGGATTTAAAGTCATCAGTAGTGCATCAGTATGCACGCAGGTGTCCTGTCACCTAGCTGACTTCAGAGTCACTCTAAAAAGTAAAGTGCATCAAGAACACAGAAAGAAGTTTCCCTCCTCTACTTCCCCTGGTCCCCAAAGCTCCCTTCCACTCGCTCCAAAACACAGAAAAGAAACAAACACACACTTAACAGTGGCCCAAACACCCAGAACATTCTATTGTCAGTCCATTTCCCTTTTCTAATTCTGCATCTGAGGTTTCAGATTAAAATTTCCAAATGAGCAAGCACTTTAACAGGCTGAATGCTAATTTCAACAGAGCTCTGTTTGACTGTAATCCACTTAAAGACGGCTTGCAAAACTCCATCTCCTTTATAAATAAAACATGCTTCAGAAACCTAAAGACAAACACTGGGGCCATGTACTGTTCAGATCAAGGCACGGAACAAATCTTCAGAGAAAAGTACGCCTGACGTCGTAAAAAAGTTAAAGTTTTTCTTTTACACTTTGGGAGCGTAGCTATAAATAAACTTGATTGAAAAGGCAGGTTTTTTCCCCCATATTAAGCTTCTTCCAGACTATTCGGAACTACTCAAAGAAAAAAAAAATCGGACACCAATGTCTGTACGATCCAGCAAGGTTTAAAGTAAACAGGATGCACGCTGAGCTCTAATAAGCTTCGCTTTAACAAATATTCCAAAGACGACCTTATCTGTTCCTGCTTAAGGCTTATTCCACCTGAGGCAACTGCAGCAAGAGCAGGACTCGGGAGTTTCCTCCAAGGCACGGCGGCAGGGTGCAGTCAGCTGAGAGCCGAGGGTGTACCCCAGCCTGGGAAACGGACCCACAGCTGCGGCGGCCCGGTCTTGCCTTCCGCCGGAGCTGGGGGCGACGGTGGCGGCCGCGGACGGCAGCGAGGGAGCCCGGCGGGGATCTCCGGGGCGCCCCCGGCTCTTCAGGGCTTCGGGGCGCGGGGGGAACATCGCCGCCAGCCGGGACGCCCGCAGCAGCGCCCGCCCGCTCGCGGCAGCACGGGCCGGGTCCCGGGGCGCAGACAGGACAGCGGCGGGTCGGGTGACTTCAGCGCGGCGCCCTCCCGCGACTCGACCTCGCCGTCATCTTTCTCCGAGTCCCCGCCCGTCCCCGAGCCGTGGGCCAGCGGGGAGAGGGGGAGGAACCTGGGGGCCGGGAGGCGGCCGGGCGGCTGCTAGGCGGTGACATCACGCGCCGCCCGCGGCGAGCTCCTGCCACGGGGGAGCGGGGCAGCTCGGGTTCAGCGACCGCGGACACCCCGCGGCAGCCTGGCCACGCGGAAGGGGCGCGCACAGGCAGAGCCTGGCACCGGGGGCGCCGGGAAGACACCCGTTTCAGACCTGGCTCACTCGGCTGCTAAGTAAGTGGCAAGGCCCGCCCCGCAGCAGCTCGTGATCTTTCACCTGAAACCACTCATTCACTGCAAAATCTGTTGCTGGAGCAGTGTCTGCGAGCGAAGGGCCGATCACTGGGGAAGTCTAGGCTTTGGTCACTCTCTTTCAAAGCCCAAATACAAATGCAACTGTCCTCCGATGTAAATCCGTTCCTGCAGGCCCCATGCCCTGGGCACTGCTGGCAGGGAGTATCTGTAGCTCCTCACAGTTGAGTTCTCTTGAGATTAACGCAAGGCCCAGGCAAAGATCAAGAGCAGCTACTAACGCGACATAGTTCAAAAATCACATCCACGCATTTTTTATTTATTAAATAAATATTCTTTAAAGATATTGTATTAAAGTTCAGCAAGACTTTCCAGCAGAAATTGTAAGGTTTAGGTAATAAAATCGATCTTGCCTTTTATGAAATAAACAACATTACTGGCGTACAAAGGACAGGACGGCAGAATGTCTTTTTGCAATCTCATAAAATAATCATTAGCACACAAACAAACTGCTCCGGCCCCAACAGAAGAAGGAAGTTCTGATAAAAACAATCTTACACTTTCTCTTTGCTATTTTTGTGTGAAACAATGTGAGAAGAAACTTTTAAATCTCTAATGAAACCACTAACATTATTCCAAGATTATTTTTATAAATATCCTAGCTGATTTTTTTTTTTTTTGAGACAGGATCTCACTCTGTGATCCAGGGTGGTTCTGAGTGCACAATGAATTAGACTGGCCTCAAACTCAGTAATCATCCTGCCTCAGTTTCCCAAGTACTGGGATTACAGGCCTGTGTCACCACAGCCAGCTTCCAGTTGAATTTTTAAAGAAAATTTTTAATCAGAACTATTGATGGGTAACTCATCCATTCAATAATCATTAGATGCAGCTCAGGAGGTGATCATCATTAAACTGAAAAATATATTTACATATAGCCATCTACCAAGAAAATGTAAGTATAAAAATGTGTCAACACACACACACACACACACACACACACACACACATATGTATGTATGTATGTATGTATGTATGTATGTATTTTCCAATCCTCCTGTCTCAGCCTCCCAAGTGCTGGCATTACAGTCTTGTGCCACCACACCCAGCTTTATGTGCTGCTGGGGAATCTAACCCAGGGCCTTGCACTTGTCCATTAACAGCTGTGCCATTCCTCCAGCCCCAACACCACAATACTGATGCTCACTTTTCATGGTGAAGAAGCGAAGTATTTCAACAGCACCTGAGCTGGCAACGTCTGAGCACACAGGTTACTACGAGGTACTGATCCAGGTCAGAGAAAACTGTACATACAGCTACTATACTTGAACACAGGACTAAGCATGAGGCTGGGACCTCAGAAAAACCAAGGGTCTTCTTACTCTAATTTTTCTATTCTGTTTTGTCAGATTGGAAAACAACCTATTCACAGCAACAAGTTTCCGTGAAATCTGGCTGAGTACCTTTCTTCTAAATGTAAGATCTTTACAGAAGTTTTCATAAGAAATATGGTCTGACACAGTCCACGTGGACTCACCAACCAGCACACTATTCCAGCCTTAAGGAGAGCTGAGAAGGGTAATGCGTAACCTCACACTGGAGACAGGCAGGGCATTCTTAAAACTTCACAGATAATCCATTCATAAATCCAGACATTCAACAAACAGTGCTCACTATATGCTAATAAGGATAAAGGAAAACCACATGGCCGGGAATGCACCCACCACTGTCCTCCCGAAGCTCATAGCAGAGCAGGGAATGCAGACACAGAAGTGGGCACAACGCAGCTCAGAGAAGGGACAGCACCCGGGAAACGTGCTCTTGCTGACTATATTTAAATAAGTGCCATTTATATAATAACTGCATTCTCATTTTATTAAACTTATTTCAATTTATTTATTATGTTCTGATTCAGGTTAAAGTCTGTGTTATCCGATTTATACTGGGACTTATAATAAAATTTACATTTACCTCTTACATGAAATCACACACCGAAGACATGTCTGAGTCATACAGAGAGCAGATCAAAGTGGTTTACTTTTCTTTTTAAACTTAGTCTACATAGCTACCTTAAATATTAGAGTCCTAAATGTTAATAAAGGCAAGGTATGTTAAACTATGCTAAACGTTAATCCTGTCCTCTAGACTGCTCATGTTTTCTCGAGAAATACATAATAAAAAAGATGACTGGAGTGTTCCTGAAAAAGTCAACACTATTATTACATATGTAGGAGAAGCAGGATGCTATTTTGAAAGTACAATTCTATTTACTTTAACGTAAGATGCGATACATAAGTTATACATACTAACTCAGGTGGTTTGGGGTGAAAAGTACACCAATATGAATAGAATTATAAGGAAAATAGTACCATTTTGCCAACTTACACTTCTAAATTCTTTCTTCTATTTATTTTTATAGGGTCTCACTCCGCAGTCCAGGATGGTCCTGAACTAACTCTGGAGCCCAGGTTGGCCCAGAATTCACAGCAATCCTCCTGCCTCAGCTTCCCAAGTGCTGCAATTACATGTGTACACTACCATACCCAGTTAGTATGTGGTACCAGGGACCAAACCGAGAAACCTGTGCTTCCTAGGCAAGTGCTCTTATCACTGAGCTACTGCCCAAGCTCACGAAGTTTAAAAATAAATCTACAAGTAATTTTACTACTAAGAGCAATAATCCACTCATAGAAAAGTTGAACACCAATTTTACAACCTAACCATGTAGTTTTTACAGCTGAGAGACTGAAGATATTACTAAGTTCAAATGTGTAATAAGTGGAAAATTTCTATGTAAATAAATGTATTATTCTTTACAAAAATGGACAAAGGTCCCTCCTGGTCCAACAGCTCTTAGAATCTAGATTTCTATCTGACTAAATATATGTGTTTTGTGCTGCAAAATACATGCATTTGGAGTAACAATTTTTATTATTCTTCTAAAACATGTAAGTGATTAGCTATTGAAAGTGAAAGCATCCGACAGTTTTCAAATCAATAAATTTTTATGTGAGTAAAATGCTTTTTCAAGAACAGGCATCAGATAAATGCACAGGAGGGATTTATTTCACTAGAAAGCAGTTTATATTCAAAAGAATAAGATTCAGATGCCTACCACAAAAGAAAAGTTTAAAGACAAGGAATAAATCTATTTTCTGATCTCAGAAGTTTATCCTGATGTAAATCCTGATTATATCTTTCATAAGCACATCTGTTCTTTTTGTAAATTATTACAATAGTAAGATTATGCTTTCCCCATTTTCAAGGAGGTTTTCCAGTGACAAATAAAAATATTCTATATAACACAGGTGATTCTATTATACAAATTTAATTATTTAAAATATATTCATTTATGCATAGAAAGTATGTGAAAGCTCAAAGTTTTAAAAAGCCAGCGAGCAGGCAAAACGAATGCACATATTAATGATACCAATTACCTTTAGAGAAACAAAAATGAAGCAAAATTTCAAAATAACTTTCTTATGAAAATACTGATAAAAGAAATAAAGTAACCTCGAAATATTATAGATACATGGTAAGAGGATTTGTGAGCAGACACTTACCTGGAGTGTCCTGTTTTTTTTTTTTAATGTTCCAAAAGCTTTTAACCTAATTTAAAACTGCCACATTGACCTATCCTATGCTGTTGTTTAATAAATGAATAACTAGATAAACATTTTAAAAATATTTACCAAATTTCCTTACAAGAAATCAATGTAAAGTTTCATACTAACAAAGCAAATTAGCTTCTGTTATATGTGCATCCAGCAACTTTCCACGTAGTAAAAGGCATTATGGAGGTCTACTCTATCTAATGGAGTCCTGTAATAACCACTGCCAATGCTACCGTTTGACTCTTTCTGCTTTTTAAAGATAACTTTGAAATGATGATACAGGTTTATCCAGTTAAAAACAAAAACACAACAAAACCGCTCAAAATCCTCTTTTATTAACATCTCTAGTTAGAGCTTCCCTCAGTACAATCTAATTTCTCAATCCTAAATGACACAACGTAAGTTAAAGAAGCAATGTGACACTCAGGGTTATAGCATTAACAACTGCACCGGAAAGTGGACCTATGTTGCCAAGTTCCCTTTGACAGTCCTTCCAGGTTAGTATATTTCTTGTGTGACATAGCAAAGAGCACAGCCCCATCTGTTGCGCCCAGCTCATGCCCATGATAATATAACAACACTACACAGCGTATCTAAGAAGTGAGGCATGCTCACTGCATGGGGTCTTTCCTGAGGGCCAGCAGATGGGGTATTCTTTCAACCTAAAGTTTTCTTAGTGCCACTTAAATGTGGTTCGCCAAATAATACAACCTTCCCGTAAAAGCCCATCTCCTAGCTCCAGCTTCTTTAGTGAAAAATATTTTCACCTTTAAAAATGCCACAAGATGGTATCATGCAATCCTCTCAGTAATAAAGTGTCATTAACAAGCCCAGGCTAAGAAATTTTCCCTATCTAAATTCTCTTCTGAACAGCTTTATCGAATTTCATCCTATTCTTAACAACAACAGGGAACATTCTGTCTTTGACCTTTATCAACACTACTACTAAAGCATTCGGTGAATGACTGAACTTTATCTTCAAAAATATGGTAACATCATAAAGGTTACTTTCTGATTATTTAACAAAGATCTTCATAAGAAATTTAAGCCCAGACTGCCTGGCCCCTGTACCTCTGTAATTCTCTGCATTTTAGCTACCCAATATTCAAATAATGATGGCTGGGCTAAACAAAGCCTTCACCTAGGCCAGAGAAAAGTCATTATAGTGTAATTATGCATGGGTTCTGGTCTCTGTCTCTGCTTTCAAGTTGGCTTAGAAGTCTTCTGCTCTCTGTAATGCTATTCCCACTTTGAAAATAAAAAGGAATGTTCCATTCAGAGACTTATACCAGAGACAGGTTAATTTGAGGGAAAAAATGAATTACAACAGAGGTGACAATAGCCCAGTCACAAGTAACTGGTAAGCAGAGTCTGAAGGAAGACTTTTTATGATGGCCTAGATACAGGAATGTACATTTAGCCAGGACATGACTGTAACAGTCATTAAAACATTTACTTTCTTTGATCACTGAAATTAAATCAAACCAGTATGGTGTAATGATTATTCCATGATGATTAAAAGATATGCTTGGCTATTCATGACATCACAGCAATTACTAGGACTAGCCCTCGTATACTCTGTATTCAATTACATATGTCTGTGATAAACAAAAATGTGAAAATGTTAGTATTATTACACTATGCCTCTTCAAATGTGAAAATGTTAACATTACTTAATAATGCCGCTTCAATCCGAAGACAACACTGAGTAATGGATCTTCAAACAGGATCTACAGGCAAAGAGAAGACCAACAGCGCTTGCTTGCCTTCCTCGTGTCTAAAAGTGTACAGAAACTACTCTTCTATGCGAGCCACCAAATTGTGATGATGTGCACAGAATTTAGTTGTAAGAATAGAAAAGTAAAGTAGAAAAAAATGGTACTTTGGCTTACCAAGAGAAGAGAAAACATCTTACTTTGTAGACATGTTAGCCCTATGACTAGTACTTAGCACTGAGAAAACACAAGGTTACAGAATCTATCCTGTCAACAGTTTAAAAATGCAGGCTAAGTAAGGATAATTACATATCTATTTTCAAAATCTCAGAACAGAGTTCACTGAGAAAATAATCAGGACATTTGGTTAGAACAGTATTTGATTTTAATTATTATTTTTAGATTAGTATCTTAAACATAAATGAATTTTGACCTTTCAAGGAAAACTAAGATCGGTATTAACAACTATTTCTTTGGTTAAATTTTAGGGGATAATATAAAAGCAGAGAACTCTGTTTTCCTGATCTAAATTACTATGTTCCCAGTGAATATGTAAGATCCTTCTTACCTAAGTAACAGGCTAACACCTATTAAAATTCCAGGCTTATTTTAATGGGAGCTAATTCTGTATTTTAAAAAAAAACTATTAGAAGATTTTATCCATGGTAGTAGATTAAACTAAAGCTACCTAATGGATCAGTGTCAAAATGGGACTATATTTTGAAGCTTAAAATAATAACAGGCACTATCAGCAACTCAAATAGTAACCAGTGCTGGTGAGGCTGTCGGGAGAAAGGAACCCTCCTGGACTGCTGGTGGGAATGTAAATTTGTACAACCACTTTGGAAAGCAGTACGGAGATTTCTCAAAAGATTGGAAATAAATATCCCCTTTGATCCAGTGATACCTCTCCTGGGAATATTCCCAAAAGAGTTCAAAACAACACATAAGAGTTACATGTATACCCATGTTCATAGCAGCACAACTAACAACAGCTAAAGTATGGAAGACACCATAATACCCATCAACAGACCAATGGATACACAAACTGTGGTATTTATACACAATGGAATACTATGCATCTATAAAGTCCAACAGTGTGGAGGCTTTTACAGGCAAATGAAGAAACTTGAGACCATCATGCTTAGTGAAGTGAGTCAGAGCAGAAGGTAAAATATCAAATGGTCTCTCTGATATGAGAAAACCAGATCACAATTATCTCACGGAACTTAAAGTGAAAAATAAAGGGAACCAGGGGAGTGGGGCTGTGGGGGCGGGTAGGGGGAAGGCCTTGTTACCTTGACAAGATATGTATGTGCACAAAATGCTCAAGATCAATGCAAACCTTGCACTTATACATATCAATAAAATGGGGAAAAAGTAAAAAAAAAAAAAAAAGCCCATCCTCTCCCCATAAATAATTTGAAATGTGAAAAAGGCCCATTCATCAGTGCTTTTCAATTTCACTTTCAGAAATCTTAATAACTAGCTTTTTCACTCAATACAAATCACCCATCCAAAGAAAAATTTTCTAAAAAACTACACTGAAACTAATGTTTAAAATTAAGGTCCAACAGAAACTAAGCTAAGATCTGAACTGTAAAAATGATAATTTGAGACTTTAATCAAGAAAGATACAACCAGGAAGGCAAGTCTGGCTACAATCTCAGCAGCGGCAGAAAGGGTTATCAATGTACCGCAACCACTGTCTTCATCACAGCATCTACATAACATCAGCTCCTCTTTCTCACAGCAGTGAATTTTACAGAATAGCTTCCTTGAGTATGTTTCTGGTATATTGTAATTAAAATGAACAACATCTGGTCATTCAGGCTGCCTAATTTAGATGATTCAAGAATTTCTCTGGAGAAAACATCAGATATGAAACATGACGACTATAGTTGACACAGTACTGCAGTATTTCTGTCATAACAGCCATCCGGTGACACTTAATACCTGTGTGACTTTGAGCAAATCATCAAACTTCCCTGGGCCTTGGTTTCTAGTACGAGAGAGACAACAGTACCCACCACCATAACTATTAACAGAGTGTTTGGGACAGTGCTTGATACACAGTAAGCCCACAATACACAGTAATTGTTGTAATTATTTTTTTACAACAAATAAACACATGCACAGAATTTTTGGTTGCATAAGCTACCACATTTCTTTACTTAAATATATTCTTAGGTTTTTTGTTTGTTTTAACCCATGACACTGTAATATATGCAGACAATGTGTCCACTTGAAAACTTTATTTTTGTCACTGGGTTTCAAGGTGCTGAAAGCATGTTATGACAATCTTTATCTACTGAATTTCAACAAAAATCAATCAACTCCCAAATAAGCAGAAAACAAACACACAGAGCATGCTAACAGGTTAGTTTTAGAAGAAATGATCACTATTATTTGTCACAATCAAATAGGACAATACGCAGCTATTAACATTAATGATGCTTACTTGGTGCTTTCTAGTTTATAAAAACCCTTTCGATGCAGTGGTAAGACAACACTTCTGGTCTCTAGATTTTTCTTTGAACTGCCCATGTGGACAAGCCATATTTTCACTGTCCTTATGCCTGGGCACACAAGGGGAGGCATCCACACAGAGCAGCAGTGCCAACAGTTTTACTTTTTGCCCATTTTCTTACAGCTCATTGACATGGGAAGAGAAACGAAGCTCTACTTTTTTCTCTACACAAATTCCCACAAATTTAGGAAAAAAAAAAAAACCTGTCTCAAAAAAGCACTGAACATCATATTTCCTTATTTAAAATACTGATAACTGTCATTTAAGCCTTGAACATTTTTAGTCAAGATGCTTCCAAAAATTCCAACTTTTCAGTCTGAGTTAGAATCATTCCTCGGCTCTGTCTCTGAGGCAGGCTGCCAAGGAGCTATGTTTTTCTCCCATGACGTCTTCCTTTGCAAATCACAACTGTAAGAAGTCAACAGTGGAACAAAGGAAGCAAAAAAAAAAAAAAAAAAAGTAAAAAGGTGGGCTCCCTAATCTTTAAAAATCAACATCTAAATAGAGTCACGGATTTTTAAGTTTTGAAAACATTTAATAAGCAGCAAATAATAGCAATAATAATATTTAAGTTATCTTTAAAATTCAGTCGCCTAACCCATGTTATTCAAAACAAGCAAAGAGAAGAGTATGCTGTTACAAGAGCATAGACTTTGAAAGTCTAATTGTCATTTCCCATGGGAAACAATTTGTAGCTTTTTTGGGGGAAGGGGGTATAGGGTACTGGGGACTGAACCCATCGTTCCACCATTTCAATATTGTTTGAAAACAGTGTTTTCAAAACTAGAGTTCAGCTACAATTCAATTTGCAGTTTTGAAAATTCTATTATTTATTTGGTCTTAGTACCTCCTCTACATCCTAAAAGTGAAATATGGCTTCAGGTCTCTACCAGAAAAGAAAACACATTTCATGAGCAGAACATGACCCATCACAACCCCAGAGTATTAGATCACATCTGTGCAGAAAATGTTTGGTGTGTAGGATTCTAAACCTAGGGATGAACCTGTCTTTGTCCCCTGCCAAGACGGGACTTCTTCTTTCACTGTCATAAATGAGGTCAACGCTAATGACACTAAAACTCAGCTATCATTTAATTCTAATGCTCCAGTCACCGTGTGTTACTAAAGCTATCAAATGACAGACATTTCTTGGTACTGAGATGCTTGTGGAGTCCAATAAAAAATAATTTACTCCTAATCTCCCAGATCACAGAGCTAAGATCTTTGTTTTATGAAGCCAGAATAACAACATGGAATTCCACATTGCCTTTAAAAATATGAACTTCTGGAAGAAAAAATTTGCAGAAGAAATTCAATTAAGAAGGGTAAGATGATTATAATAAGACAAAGAGCAAGAAAAGACCATAACTCTTCATTAAAGAAAATTCTTAGACAAATATTTGCAGCAGGGTTCAAAACATGTCTGTGGTCACTACAAATACCAGCTGTAAATGACATCAGAAATGGCTTCCACAGTGTCAGTTTCAGACTTGCCTGTCACTTTTTCTCAAGTAATCCCTTGGTCTTAGGCTTTGTCCTACAAAGATCCACATCCTCAAGAACCTTGGCACTGCCCCACATGCCTGGGTATTACACGAGTATACTCATTCAGGTTTAGACACTGACAGTCACTCTAAGTTCTAAAAAATGGGCAGTCACCTTTTTAAGTATCAATGAGAAGTGTCTTTCTGTAACAAAAACATTCAGTAAAAGTGAGAAATTCCCTACCTTGAATATATCAAGCTGCTGATTAATCATCTCTGTCTCCATACCAACAGGACCTTGTGCCTCTTCACGTTCTTCGGCCTTCTGGAGCAGAGCAGAAAACTCTTTCAACTTGCTGTAGAATTCTTCAAGACGCTCTATCACCCCTTCAACCTGCTCCTCTCTAGTATGTGCTCGGTCCAATAACTTGTTGCACTGTTTGCTTAAGGCCTCCAAGTCTCTTTTAATTCCAACAAGGTCAGGAGAGGTTTCTTCTGTGGCCAGCATCATCTTGCAGGTCTTATTGGCATTGGCATTGCTTGCTATAAGGGCTTCTAGTTTCTTCAGGAAGGTTTTTATAGTCTCCTTTTGCTTCTGCAATGTTTCCATATCTCTCCCCACTGGAGCCATGCTGTCCAGTTCATCATCAAACTCTGCAAACTGAGAAAACATCTCCCGGATAGTATTCTGGAAATGTCCAATGCCCTGAAGCTTGGTTTCTAAGAATGAACACTTTTCATCAACCTTCTGACTTAGTGCACTGTGCTCTTGAGCTAAGGTTTCTGCTTGTAATAAAACATCAGCCGTTCCCTTTGAGTCTGAGGCTTCTACCACGAGATCCTGTGCTAGTCTTTTGGCCAAATCTACCTGGTGCTTCATGTCCTGAAGTGATTTCTGCTGAGTCTGCAACATGGTCAGGCATTTGTTGCTATAGGCCTGGGCTCCCAGGGACTCCTGTGCATCCAGCTGTTCTTTTGCACACTGAAGCTGCCTGTGAGCTTCTCTGGAGAGTTCTTGAAATTCTTTAAACTTCTGGGCTATGTTCTCCAGGGAGAGTTTCTTGCTGTGTAGCTGCTCAGTGACCACATCCACCTTCTCGATCAGTGCTTTGTTCTCGTCCATGACCACTTCTTTATCCACTTCACAGACACTGAGCAAGCTATTGGCTGTGTTGTTTAGAAGCTCTACCATCCCGAAGCGTTGGTCCATATCCTTCTGCAGAGACTTCAACGTGGCAACAGAGCACTCGGTTTCAGCAGGATCCAAGCATAACTTCACACCCTCCAGGTTGTTCTGGCACTTGTCTATCCATGGACGTAGAGTCTCCACGTGTTCTCTGTACTTCAGGGCTTTTCCCAATGAATCTTTCAACTTGTCTTCTCTTTCTTTCACCTGCTTATTAAATCCATCCCAATTGATTTTAATCATGTTAAGCTGTGACTGTAAGGCTGCCTTTTCAGACCCTTGTGTTTTTAATAACAGATTTTCACCTTCTGCAATGGTTTTTTCATAAACATTAGACTGTGCAGCCACAGTTTTACTAAAGTCTTTCTGTTCTTTAATTAATGACTCCAAAACATTGAGTTTGGCCGATACTGGATGAGATTTCTTTAGCTCTTCTTTCTTTGAGTCCAGCCATGCCTGAAAATCTCTAGACATCTGCTGAAATTGATGCGAGCTTGCACAAGCCAACTGAAGGTGCTGGACATGATTCTCTGAAAGTGAAATCACAGATACACTTATTTTACATCAAAAGTTTAATCAATTAAAAAGACAAGAAAAAAGTCTCCAGATGAATGAATAGGAATGACTGAAAGAACCAAAGGACATTCAGTATGACTACAACTTCAAGTGAATTTCAGTTACTGACAAAAGAAGAAAGCACAACAATTAAAAAAAAAGAGAGACAAGGCAAGTAGAAGGCAGAAGAGAGGAGAAAACGATGATTATGAAAATAAATAAAAATACATCACAGCGCAGGGTGTGGTTACTCCATGCCAACACCAACCTACCAACTTCTCCACTCCACAAGGGGGAAGAAACCACCAGAGTTCTATCTAGGCTGATACATCATTCATCTTATCAAACAAGAGGGTTTTTTTTTTTACTTCTATGACTTACATAATATGAAGGTTTAATTATTTGCCCAGGATCTCCCATCTCTGAAGAGGTTAAGTCAACATACAAACCTCACTGCAGTTTTTATGTGTTATATTATATTGATTCCATGTCAAATAAAGGAGTAAGTCTGAAATGGTTGCCACAATCACCAAAGAAAACCAAACAATTAAAAAACATAAACTGAGTATTTGCTAGGTCTAAGGCTTAGAAACTAGTATTACTTACTTTTCAGAGACAGACCAAACAGAGCAACAAAATGTGTACTCTTTTGGCAAAACCCACCTGAATTCCCACAATGCATCAAGCTGCCTGTAACAGCATATCTGCCACAGAACTATTGTTGCAGTAGGGTGTGAAGAAAAGAAATAGGGAAGTCCACACATTTCTCTACGTCTTCAATGACAGAATCAGAGAATAACAGTACACAAGGCCTGGGTATGTGGCTCAAGGCTGGACTGCTTGCCCATCACGTGTGAGGCTGTAGATATGGTCCTCAGCACACAGTTGTAGATTTGGTCCTTAGCACACCCATGCCCCAAAAGTAGGCAAGAAAATGATAGTCTTTTTGATAACTATTAATCTATTTTTCTGGTACACTATGATAATGTCATGTAAGAAAAATGTTCACATCTTTTCAAAACTACTTTGGGATGCCTGAAATTTTAATGGGTCTTCATTGCACGAATTTTGCCAGCAGAATCTCTGTCTAGGACTTGAGTAGAGTTCTCCTTATCCTGAGTATTCAAGAACACAGACTTGCTCTCTGTCTTCCTGCATTCACCTCACATTCTCAACTGGCCAGGGCAGGGTCTCCATAAAGACCCGAACTACTGGCAATGACAATATATGACATCTATTTCAGATCAGGAAATGTGTGTCATTAAGAGAAGATGGACAAACCTGCTTTTTGTTCAATATCCTTAAATGATTTTAAGACGCCTTCCAGTTGCCTACTCAGTTCTGCTTTCAAATACTCTTCCTTCACCAGTGCTGACAGGTCCTCGCAGAGCATCTGGGCCACTTTTATCTGCTTTGATTCCTGGTCTATTTCCTGCTTCAGCTTCTGAGCTGACTCTAGCTGTTGGGTCACTGCATCAGGCAACATGCTCACAGCCAGGCTGCTGCTCAGCTCACAACTTAGCTCGCTCAGCTTCTCAGAAAGGCTTCTCAGCAGGCTCTGGTATTGAGTGCTTTTGACAATGGCTTGGTCAATCCAGTCACACCTGTCACTCAATTGTCCTGTTAGGCCATCCCACTTTTGAGTCACAGCTGCCAGCTGCTCTCTCACAACCTTGTGTAAAGAAGGGTCTTCCCCAGGTCTGCTCAGAATGGCCTGCCCTGCTGTGGCGAGCTGCTCATACTGATGCTTCCGGGTATCAAATTCTTGCAGCAGAATCTAAGGCAATGAAGGAAAATCAGAACGCAATTACTGGGTAACTGATTATAGAAAGCACAGCTGTAAGCTTCCAGAGACAGAAATGGCACTTATTTATCAGGTTTTATTTCTTTTCCTTTTTAGTTACCATTTCCCAAGTTTTCGTTTCGAGGACAGTACAGTTACCTCAAACTAACTGCTAACTCAAAGTGTCATGGTGATTCACAGGGAAAGCACACTATCTAAAACAATCACATTTGCCAAAAGAGAAGAACAGAATAGGTATTTTTGGTGGTCCCACCAAAATAATTGTTCATGTACAGATTTTCATATACAGACAGAAACACTGCTGTGAACACATTCACATCACACTACTACCACATATGTCATCTCCCATCCACTTTTTTTCTTTACAGGATTTATGAAACAGCCCACAGTACTCTACATTAAAGAGGAAAATACTCAGACTATATTCTGCTCATCAGGTACAACTTTACAAAGATCTATTTTAAACATAAGGTTTATTTACACTTAAACTCTGTACTATAAGAAATACAGCTGAAAAATCAAGCTGATCAGAGTACAAACTCAACATGTCTCAGAAAATGACCTCAAAACTTCTTTTCATTCATTCTTTATTTCTTCCTATCTTTTCAGACAGTGTCCCATTCTATAGTCCAGACAGGTCCTGAACTCATTATGGAGACCAGAGTAGCCTAAAATTTATGACAATCCTGTCTCAGCCTCCCGAGTGTTGCAATTACTGGCATACACTACCATGCCTAGCTATTGTATAGTTGTGGGGAATCAAATGCTGGGCCTTGTGCTTCCTAGGTTAAGTGCTCTAATCACTGAGCTACACCCCCAGCCCTTTCTGTTTTATATTCCTGTCTATCTCTGAGAGACTACTAAAACTGGAGGTAAATAGTAATATTTCTCCTGAGACATTTATCTTCTGCTTTCATTCTCTTGTGAACAAACTGGACTTAGAACATGTGGCTCTAAACCACCAAGACTTACCTGTATTTTTGGCTCACAAAATCACCTCTTTTGTTTTCAAGCCACTACAGACCTAAAGAAATATCACTGAGCCCCCAACTGAGCTTCTGCTATTACATGTGGTTCCAATTATCTGGGATTCCCCTCTATGAATTTATCAGCTTTGGAATTAGGCTAGACTTGGCTACTGTGCTGCAGGAACCCTCCCTGCTTCCCTCATCCTCTGCTCTCTCATCTCGTATCTCCCTTCATGTCTGTACCGCGCGAAATTTACAAGTTTCATTATCAGTTACCACAATAAAAATGAATAAAACCTCGAAGAAGTCATTTCTAAACAATAAAATTATGGCTAGCTTCTCATAAAAAATACTAAACAACCACAATTAATTCTTCAAAGGCCTTCTTTAACAAGGTCCGCACTAACCACAATGTGACCAAAATAATGGAGCTGCATGGGCCACTCATGGGCTCAAAGGAGCCCACTCCGGGAGGCCTCGTGGCTGTAATTCCTGCAACGGCTGTATTCCCTCTAATCCCCAAATGGTGTCTCAGAAGCACCTGAAACACGACAAATTCTGAAGCATTGAAGCACATACTGCCCCCAGCTAATGTGCTTATAACCAAGAGGCAGGGAGAGTGAAGTCAGCAGGACAGGGGGACATTAGCCCAGGTACACAAATGTTAACAAGACGGGGATGGAACATGATTATGCAACGCCTGGAATACCTGACTGCCGGGGGCTGAAACTGGCCTAAAGTAATCAGCACCGTACCCTTTCACAAGCACGCACACTGCCCCCACAGGCAGGACCTGCAGAAAAGAGGTAAGTGGTCACTTACACAGGGCCACAGGACCCTTACTCACTACGTTTTACGACATGAGTCTGGCGCCAGTGGGACTCCAGACTCAGGGCCTATGTGCAAGCCAGGTTCCCTAAGTCCCGGAAGGGAGGACCCAACATGAGGAAACATGAGGAAGAGGTCACTTGTTTACTGCTTGTGTCATACATTCTCTTGCTTCAGCAAATCTCACTGAACCTGTCTGAAGAGTGTAGTCATTGCTTGCAGAACTGATCTGCGTCTGACTGTCACGGTCTTATGGGAAGCCAGGACACAAAAACTGAGCTACGACTCACGCAGTGAAAGTATTTGTCTTAATAAGTCGCGAGGCTGCGCCTGAGACAGGCCTTTAGGGACTCTCACCTGCACTTGCTGCTTCTGCGTGTTCAGCATATTTGGGTCGATTGACAAGGGGCCGAGAACACTGATCATTAGTTCTTTTTCCACCAGCCACTGTTTTAACTGGGCTTCGATGGTCTGGAATCGGGTAAGGTTATTGGAAGATTCTTCCAGCTTTTGTTGTCTATCAACTGTTAACTGATTGAGTTCTTGCCACTTAGACTCTAGGAAAAAAAGAGGAGACCGGTGTTTTGTTTTTATGCATTTAATATGACTCCAGGAAGATTAAATGACATGATTACATAATATGAGCATCTTTCCATTGCTTACAACTCTTCTTCATTAACAGTCTAACCTAAGAGAACTAATTGTAGTTAGTGCTACAGATGTCATGAACCTGGGAGTTGTGTGTCGATTGAAGTATATAAGAAAAACAATGAAGTTTATTTTAGGAAATCCTATGCTCTGTGGAATATTTCTTAAAGCCAAAAGGATCCTGAGATTTTTCATTCCTTCTAGAATCCCTACAGAGTCTGCTTATTCAACTATCAGAACAATGAATATGAATCTGTTTTTTAGTATCAAATCATCTAATATTTTTTCTGGGCAAGTGATTCCCAAGTTTGTATCTTTACCTCCAATCACCCTCTCCTATTCAAACTGCACATTAATGGCCAGCATCAGCCCTTTAACATTAAAACTCATGCTGTTTTTCTCAAAACAGATGAACTTTTCCGTCTTGTAGACTATTTTCCAAATGCAACTCTCTCCTGTCACCAAGATGCAATAATTTGTAATGTTCTTTTGTGATCCGTCCCCCCCCCCCCCCCCCCCCCAAATACCTACATTCCTGACAACTAAAATCTTAAACCTATGCTCGTCTCCATTTTGGTCCTCAACACGTTTTGCCTCTAATAATGGTTTTCAAACTTAAGCTGCATTACCACCACCTGAAGGACTGCTCATAGATTTCTGGACCTCCCCCCTGGGTTTCTGACACAATAGGACTGGAATGCAGTCTGCAAGCTTGCTGGTCCTGGGAACACACTTTGAGAACCACAGATTCCAACCACCAACCAAACTTTTACTTGGTGTCTCTACTACTAGTGTTTCTCCACTGCAATCCATGTGGATCTAAAATACTTTCCCTCAAAAATACATTACTTTAAAATATGTCACTTTCTTGGTTAAATCCTTAAACACTTAACTCTTCGCCAGCTAGATAAAACCTGAAGACATGCCTAGCACTCGGGGTCTCTGACAAGTAGCTTTAGCCTGTCTTGAGGGGATATACACTGAGACACTCCCTCAAGTCAAGGGTTACCCATCAAAACTCTCAGTCAGTGCATTTGTTGTTCAAAAACACTCATCAATGGGTGTGATTAGTCGATCTGAGACATTTTTCACTTAGAATTACACAATAATGCACTGAATTAATTAATTAATTGGTACTGAGGATAGAACCCAGGATCTTTGCACTGAGCTACAACCTCAGCCTGGTTTTTTTTTTTTTTTTTTTTTTTTTTTTTTTGGACACCAGCTCTTGCTAAATTGCTAGGTTGCTCAACACTGAGTTACTTGCGATCCTCTTGCCTCAATCTCTCACACTGCTGGGATTACAGCCCTGTGTCATGGAGCCTGGTGAATATTAACAGAACACAATTCCTGAATCCTTAACCAATGACATTCTGTATGGCATGTTCTAGTCAATCTGAGAACAAAATTGCAATTAAAGCATTTGGGATACAGAACTATCAAAATCGTAAGGGAACTAAAATATTCATCCCTCACTCCCACCTCTATTTCACTTATAGTATGTTGATAATACTCTGCACAAGTGATGTTGCTGTTCCAGGGAGAGCCACTGAATTAGGAACAATTTATAGGAACACAACAGGAATTGCTATAGTTGGACGCAACATACCTCTGAGCATTAAGATCCCTTAGTTTTTTTTTTTCAAAATAAAACAGATTTCTAAACTTAGCACAGCCCATCTAACTGCAGAGAAAGGACAATACTTAGACAAGTGTAACAGAAATAGTTGCTATAATGATTAAGAATATATTCTCTGATAGATACATTGAAAATAGTTGTAATAATGAAGAACATACACCTACTTATACAGTACTTGCTATTAATAAGTGCCAGGTACTATTCCTCTAAGCTATATGCACACCAACTTACTGATTTATCCTAACAATACTATGAAGTAGCACAAATTATTATCACTATCTTATGTTCAGTTTCCATGTTACTGTAATAAAAATTGATAAAACAATAAAGATTGGGGCTGGGACATGGTCAAAATACTTGCCTAGTTATGCACAAGGACCTAAGTTCAATTCCCTAGCACAACATAATAATTAGCTGAGCATGGTGGCACACAACAGAATTACATGTAATGCCTATAATTCCAGCATCTGGGAGGCTGAGACGGGAGGATTGCCATCTGCTCAAGACCAGTGTGGGCCACAGAGTAAGTTCAGGACCAGTATGGGCTATAAAGGAAGGTCCTGCCTCAAGGAAAGGAAAAATAGAAAGAGACAAAGAGTAAAGGAGAGAGGGAGAAAGGCATGGAGGAAGGGAAAGAAAGAAGGAAGGAAGAAAAAGGAAGGAAGGAAGGAAGGAAGGAAGGAAGGAAGGAAGGAAGGAAGGAAGGAAAGAAGGAAGGAAGGAAGAAAGAAAGAAAGAAAAGAAAAAGAAAGAAAGAGAAACTGCGAGCAGATGGATGAATGGACAGGCAAAGACTTGTGGAGAAAATTCTGTACCTTAGGTACTCGAAGTGGGAAGATAATTTTGGGTAAAAAGGAGAAAAATCTTCTCTGTCTAGTTAACTTTTTAACAGTAGTCGGTGGACTGAAGAGCCTAAAGGAACTCAAGGACTTCCAGAAGCAACATACCAAAGGACAAGGTAAACTACTTTTCCCAAACAAATGAACAAAAGGAATAGCTAACATAAAATATAATAAAACATAAAAATGATAGTAACTCATGAGACAGGAAAAAGCTAGTAGAAAGAAACTAAACATTACTATATTAACAAACATCTACTTTCTTGATAAGAACAAATTAAGTTACAAGCCAATGCTCAGAACAATAGACTCTGAAATGGTACTTCTAAATATGCAAAGAAATAGATGCTGAAACACTAAAGACACTCTAAAAAACAAACAAAAAAATCCCTGAGGCTCTTGGACATTCTCTGATAAAGATCAAAATGACTTAAGACTTGAGCTCATGTTCATGGACTTTGGGGCTACACAACATACCTATTTCCGCCAACATCCGCTTCCACTTGGGGGCCTCAAGAGTATCTGGGTTCTCCTCCAATAGCTCTGTCAGTTTGTCCTTCAACTCCTGCACTTTATTTACATTTTGTTTCAGTTCTGCCTCAAAAGACTAACAAGGGGAAAAAAATAAAGTAACTACACAAAAATATCAACATCAAAAAACAAAAACACAATTATGACAAATTATTTTTTTCTCTAATATGACCGAAAGAGGAAAAACTCCACGGTTAAACGCTACAGTGGATGAGACCCTGGATGTAGCAGTTAATTATCTTTCCCATTCCCTCTGCTGTTGGTCTCCAACCACAGGACAAAGGAATTTCACAAGGGAACACTGTAACTTTAATGACTCTCACTTGACCCCACTACTGAGAAGAATTTTATATGCTCAAGCAAGCCAAATGGAAGCAACATGATGCCATGGGCAAAAACCATAATTAATAAAATTTGTTTTATTAAAAGTTGCCAGCATTTGAGAATCCAGCAGGGAAGAAGGACTTTTGTCCCTCAACACAGTACTGAGTGTAAATATGAGTTAGTCATTTGTAGAAAATTTCGCCATCATTGCCACCATGAAAAGCCATTTTCCTAATCTTGACAGCCCTGCAGGAATAAATACCATCCATTTAAGAAAGGGAGGAAGCTCCAGCTACCCAGTTATGTAAATTTCCTGGCACAAATCTTTTCCAACCATTGACTAGATAGTACCTGAGCCTCAATTTGATTTAAAAATGACAAAGTTACTTTCATCACACAGCTTGCTCATATTTATCAGGCCAGAGTGTAGAGAAAGTGACCAGTGCCATCAATCTCTACAGAAGGGCACACTACACAGAACTGCCAAAGTATCTGCTGAAGTGTTACAGAGCTAGAGAACAGCACAGAGCTCGGGACCTGCGGCTCGGCTACAAGTGTGAATCCACCCAAAACCCTGGGCACAGAGGGTCCACCCAGGATGCACCTTGCTCTGCGCGACCTGAGTCTTCACAGCCTCTGCGTCGGCAGGTGCAGGGCACTGGTGCCACTCCGCTGCCGTCTTGTTCATTCTCTGCAGCCACTGCATCATGGCACTTGATTCCTCCTGAGCCTTCTGCAGTTTGGAGAGTTTAGTGTTCAGTTCAGCGATTTTGTCCTTTAGTAAGAGGCCAAGATCTTCGTAATCATGGCTTATGTCACTCATGTCCTTTTTAATAGATGTTAAACCTAAGAGTAAAAACAAAAAATTAGACTGACATACACTTAGGATATCTAGAGCACAGGTCTCCAAGATGCTTGTTTTACAAGATATTCCTTACTATTTTGTTGTTTTTAAGCCTATGATAATAAACCAAAACTTTATGGGACTTATGGGTTAGTGCATCTTTTAATGCTATTTAATGACAAATAATTCAGGAACATTGCTTCATATGAGTGGAATTTAAAATGGCATTTTAAATGGAATAAAACATTCATACTATAAATTGTATTTCTCAGGCACAAAACTCAATTAAATTTCCTCAAATACTGTTATTTAAAGTGACAAAAAAGCCTCCAATTAACCAAAAAGAAACAAAACCAGCACCAAACTGAAATAGTGGATTTCACGATTTTCAGATGAACTGTGTTCATGGAAAGTTAAGTAATATAAGATTGTGACTAACATCTGGTTTAAAATTTTATAGAACTAGTCTCTAAAATTTTCTCCCCTACAAACCCAAATTAATTAATAACCACTTAAAATTATTCATCACCTTTATTTGCCAAAAAATCCTGAGTATTAGTGTCTGTTCCTTCACCATTTAATATTACTCCACCTGCAAAAATATAAACACTGATGTAATCAATGACTTCCCTGGTATTTCCACACTATTAATAATATACAGCATTACATTAAACTCCACAAACAGTAATCACTTAAAAATTGCTATTACTATTTGAAAATGTAAAATACAGATTCAACTTCAAAACCAAATGAAATTGCCTATATCTTCTCTTTTATATACAATGTGTGTGTTGTGTGTGTTGTGTGTACATGCACACACGAGCACATTCTTGGAACAGAACACATACCTTGCATGTGCAAAGCAAGTACTTTACCAGCAGGGTACAACATCACTCTCAACACAAGTTTTACTCTATTCATATTATAAATTAACCATTAAATATTTGCAGAAATTCTGTGATTAAGTTGCTTTATTACTAAAGTTACCTGAATGATAACATCCCTGACGTGAGTACACAAGGGTGTTGAACAAAGCAGAAGTGGGCGACTGAAACAGAGCCTCTGTGTTATGTAAGGACTGAACAAACACTGCCCAGTACAGGTACATAGTTTAATGGATGGAGAATGATTTTAAAAGACAGGAAAGCAATGTGAAAAGTAAAGCCAAAATAAAACAAAACACTATTGCTAAGTATGCATGTGTGAACACAGAGCAAACATAGAGGCTACAGTGCCTGCGCCGTGGTATGTGAGATCCCACTAACGACTAGCTGTCTGCGCGAACAGACCAATCCACTAACCCGATAGGGACAGAAAGACTCAACTTGTAAAGCCACTTAAGACACCTAATGCACTGCCTGGCAAAGGGGACCATTCAGTGAGAAGTAGCTGTGATTCTCTATTATGTCACTGTCTAGCACTGGTAGCTGCCCATGATCAGAATACTAAAAATTCAATTAGATTTTCCCATACTAATATCCACTCAACACCTAACTCAAAACACAAAAACATCCCCCAAATCAACCTCATAAGTACAAGAGGATACAATAGAAAGACTTAAAGATTCAAATCTTTTGTCCCTTTAAAAATAAATCCCAGACATGGCATTTCAGGTGAAACTGAAAATACCCTGTAGCAGCTGGTCCAGATTAGTCTCTACCATAGTTGGTCATGAGCAACAGCAATCGACAAGAATGATAATAAAAAACATTTTGTATTTATTACAAATATAAAAGGGACATGAGGAACTAAAATAAAACATAAAAGAATTCCTTTTTCTGGAAGGAAAAAACCTTGACACTTTAGAAAATCTGATTAGGAAAGAAAGCAGAGATTATCATAGTATATATAATACATGTATTCCCAGGAACGGGATCAACAGACTGGGATAAATGATGGGCTGAGAAAAGCCCAGCTGGAACGTACGTCCATGTGACCAGAGAGACAGCTGGAGGCCTGGCTAGCCAACATGACCCCCACTCAAAGAAGGCACTCAAAGAAGACCACAATAAAGGTGGGAAACACATCTGCTGTCTAGTATTTTAAAAATAAAAAACCCTGACACACTACATTTTAAACTAAAACCTGTACCTACAACCTACTTGAATTAACTTTAGAAATAGTGTTTACACATAACTCTCCTCTCTGAGGAAACGTCTCAGCCATGACCTAGATGGTGGTTCAGACAGCAGCTCACATAGGACAGAACTGTTTTCTGTGGTGTTCGAGTCAGGAATAAATGAGAGAGACACACTTGCTTCTCTTGCTTCTTCCTCGAGGTTAGACTCCATGCTTTACTAAAAAATTTTCCTAGGCTGGATGCAAACGTGTGATTCTCCTGCCTCAGCCTCCCAGAGTGGTAGGATTAGAGGCTTGTACCACCTGGCACCACATCACTTTTATTTTTGAGGTTGTTTTACACATATTATGTAAAAATAACACATATACTAAATTTAAGAGACTCAAATTCTTATAGTGCCTGCCGTGAAAAAAAGGCACATACCTGATTTAACCGCTGCTATTGCCTTTGCAGGAGTGGTCACAGCACTTACGAGGTTACATAGTGAGATCCCACTGGTGTTGACTTTCTGAATCTCTGGTGTTTTCAGACTCCACTTTTCTTGTAATTTCTTGAGACATAAACAGACATTATTTTTCAGTCTTCTTAATGTTATAAAAGTTGCCCATTACAATTCAACTTCTCAAACACATCTTAAAGCAACAGTGACAGTGGCTCTGATTTGTGGGGGAGCAGATGGGAAGAAAACGCACCATCCCTATCTGTCCCCACAGCCCTGATGACTGTTAGCACTGTTAGCAGTGAGAAACCCGATGTGGCCCATCCTGCATTCTGCTCCTGGCCGTGGTAGAAGTCGGGCTGGGTCGAGCTACTACAGGTTCCAAAGCAACTGTCAACTGTAAGCCTGGGTGAGTGTCCTAGGGAACAGCCACGTCATACCATGAGGTGTATTCAGGAATTCAGAATTCTACTTGACACTGCTCAGCATCAAAATTTCAGTGAATGTTTAAAAAGACAAACTTCCACTAATTTGGGAAGGAGTAACTCCCATAACTGGCTATAGTTTTGATGACGCCGAGTCATATGACAAAAAAATTGTGTGTTATCTCGGCTGGAGATCCAAGTAGCTTCAGACTTCAAATACTTCTTGTTAAGATGATAAACTAAACTCAGGCCACCAGCAAATTCTGAGTAAACAGAAGAACCGTCTACTTACTACTATGAAGAAGGGTGTCAGAAGTGAATGAGACCAATGGAGACCTGGTGATAACATATGCTTGGATACTACAATGTAAGTAACTCATTAATGTATCGTTAAGAGAAAGAAAATGAACTGGAAGTTTGTGCCCTTCCTTGAAAGGATCAGTGAACTCTATGACATTATTGCTAAGGTCATCAGGACTTACGGCATGTATGAGATCCTATTTAAACGATTTTCACTACAGGAAAATAAAAATCTGTACTAGATCTGAGTCACCTTTGTTTCTTCCAGAGATTTTCCTAAATCCTCTGCACCAAAGGAAGGCTGCAATGTGGGAACCTGCTCTGTTGTCTCCTTTATCCATGACTTCAATGAGTTCACGAGGACTTGGAAAGCGTCCAGCTGTTCCTGACATGAAGTTACAGCTTCTCTCCTAGGTAACAAAAGTCACACCAGATTTTAAGCCATACAAACACACAAACACACACACACACACACACACACACACACACACACACACACAGAGAGAGAGAGAGAGAGAGAGAGAAACACTGCAAAAGACTAATTATGAATCAATAATTAGTATTCCCATTTTGGGCTTCATATTGAAAAGCATATTCCACACAGACTCGCACTTTGGCACCAGAGGAAGAGTTTCATGGGGGCAAGAGAAACCAGCCAAATTACTATTTGTCTACTCCTCAGGCAAAGTACTTAGGTAAAGAGAGAAGTTGAAATATCTGTAACTCACACATAATGGCACTCTCAAAGGCTACATAAGCTCTAAGCCTAGACTATATAAACAATTTTAACATTATTTAGATTCAACGGGCTTTGATCTGTCCACTTCATATAATGCTTCGTGCCAGCAAAGAACCACAAAGAAAAAGTTTATGAAGGATCACTGACAGGAGGAACACATAACGCCACCTAGTGGTTTCTACACTATTCTACAGTTACACAGATGGTAAACAGTGCTTCAGGGAGAAGATCAGATTTAAGTTTCTATGAGACCTAGTGACTAAAGAGTGACTGATGCCTCCCCCAGGGACACATGAAGCTCCACAGTGAACTATGTGGATCTTTCTGTGTGCTTAGCACATGATGCTGATGGTTTCATTAGGCATGTGGATAACATGTGCACAGAGACGAGCATGTGCAATGTCAGTAGATGAGAGGGCACTGCAGCCGGACCAATTACCAATGACTGCATGGCTCAGAAGCTGGGCCTGAAGAAAGAATAAGCGACCAGCTACTCAACTAAGCAAACCGACTTCCTCAGTGCAGTGTGAATTAAGTATCATTAACACATGACGAAATTATGCCTATGTGAGCGGTATCGGCCACATATCAAAGTTTCAGAGACAGCATTCCAAAGAAACAAAGGCAAGTAGCTGAAAGAGAAATGATTACTTTCTACCTTTCTGGGGTTCTTCCCTATATAGAAAATGGCAAAATTACACACACACACACACACACACACACACACACACGCTAAACTGACATGAGATCAGAAATGCCAAATTTCAGTCCCAAGGGGTTCTCGCTGTGCAGCTCTTTAGTTTATTTCATTCTCTTATTTTTTTCATGAACTCATGACCCATCTACTCCTTAATACACAAACTATTATACAAAAAGGCCATTAAGAACTAGGTTAAAATCACACACAGCTTTTAAAATAAGCCCAGAAAGCAAATAATCATGAGCTCCTTCAAAGTCTTTCTTGTGTTTGCAAATAAAAATGTGGTATTTGCTGAAGGCTTTGGAGACTACAGGAAATTTAAATCATTTTCAGTAATCCCAACTACCAACATTTTCCTTACATGATGCTTTCCACTTTTATGAAAGAAACATTAAAATTTCCACCTAAATACCCTAACAAATAATATACTTAATTTTTACAGCAAAAAGTTATCAAAACACAAAAATATTTAAGTAGCCCTACATTTCTTCAGTTTTCAAAAATATTTTCAGTTATCTATTTAATATAAGCAACTCATGTAACAAGAGGACTACAAGAACAAAACTCAGATTTTCAAAGGGGTGTTTACTTTTCTTTGATGGTGTCCTCCATTTCCTTAAATTTCTTAGACAAATTATTTGTTTTTTCAAAAACCAAAGCCTTATCACCAGGCAAGCCGTGGCTGGATATCTCTCTCAGAACCTGATGCAACGCTTCAAGGTCTTTCTTGCGTTCTAAGAACTCCAAAGTCGATTCCTGCAAAGCATTTGCATTTAGTTAATCTGGTTTTTTTCACATCATTGTATGAACTTCCATACATAGGCATGCAAAGGGCCAGAAGGACTTCTCAATTTCATGAAAACATCAGTCTCTGCCTATGGCTGATGCTCTTAAGTATAATAAATATGCAGATGGTCTATTTGAAAGAGAACACAGTCGATCAATTCGATTTAATTTTAAACTGCAGACTGTATTTTGTCTCTCCATGGGTTCTAACACGTGAGATGGTATATATAAGATCAATGACAGATGAGTTAATCGGTATCTATTTCTATTCAAGGCTTCAGGGAGAAGGGGTGTGAAACTTTCAAAAAACATAAATCTTTGTTCATCCATACACATTAAATTAATGATTGTTAATTACAATTCTCCTAATCAATATGTGAGTCTGTCTTATGATACTACTTGCTCAGGCCAGGCCAGAGAGCACCTGCCTATAACAGCAGCATTCAGGGAGGCTGTGGCAGGTAGAAGGACTGCAAGTTCAAGCCCAGCTGGGCCAACTTAAATTAAAACTAGAAAATTGCACTGAGGGCCTAGGTCACTGTGAAGGTCCTAGGCTTCATCCCCAGTACCACAAAAATCTCTCCCTATGTGCTCACCGGACTCCTCAGGCAGACTTACCTGCATACATTGAGAGAGTTCAGTCACATCTTTCCCTGGCACATCCACCTCAGTAAGAGCCTGCGTTTTCACCTCTAAGAAGGCTTGGAGCTTCTCTGAGAGGTTCTCAAACAGTTCTACTTTAGCTTTCAACTCCTCCATTCTGGCAAGCTTTTCCTTGTGCTTGTGGCTTGCTTCTGAAAACCGGACAGAGAGGTCCTTCATTTTGGCTTGCAGTGAGGAAGCTGTGGATGGGTCTGTTGTCTCCACGAATTTTTTCACTTTTTCATTCATGGCATTTATACTGCTCTGGCGACCTGCAATGTCCTGTTCCAACATCTGAAATAAATCAAACAGTATGTGTGTTTTCCAACAGTGTTTACCAATAACGCCACCAAACTTCAAAAATTACTATTTATATCGACATAGGTTTGAACAACCTGTGACTAAGAAGGTTAACAGTCGGAAATGAATGACAAGCCCAATTTGTCCTTTGAGATATCCACCCCAACAAGGGAGAGCAGAGAACAGCTGGCTGGGTACACGAAAAAGACGAGGCTGCTGGCCCTCAGCAAGGCCCATGATCTCCCAAGCTGGGGATCAGCCACGGCCCTAATTTTTAAACAGCAAGATCGATCTGGTAAACTTCATCAGATGCAGCTGGCTGCAGCACTGATAAGCGGGATAAGACTCAATGTGCCGATACACCACCTATAATAATACTCATGAGACGGGCATAAAGCCCTTCCTGGGCTCCACCACAGAACAATCATTTTACACTATGAGTCTGGGCAAACACTACTTTTCACACTGCTCTATTCAGGATATGTCTTTCTCACTATCTTTAAATTTATCCTATCTCTACCTGTCCTTGGAGTCTACTATTAAAAACACAAAACTGTAAATGGGATATTTGTCTTTTTTAAATGTCACTTACAATGTTTTTGCTGATGAGATCCTGAAGAGCAGCAGAGTTTAAGGGCACTTGACCTTGTTCCCTGAGAGAACGTTCCACACCCTCCATCCAGTCCAGCATCTCATCTAAGCCGTCCTGTACGCTCAGTGAGCGCGTCAGCGTTATCTGGAGTTTTTCATTTCGCTCATTAACAGACTTGGACAGGTCATCATATCTTCCAACAATGTCATCTAGTCCAAATAAGGGCAGGAAATATTAACTACAAAGCTTTCTTTTCCCCACTCCTTCAACACACAGACACACACACAGACACACACACACACAAAGCCGTAACCACCACAAGGTGAAGCGTATGAAGCAAAAGCTGGAAAAGGAAAAAAACATTTGAATGAAAAATATGTAACACAGTCATATTGCCACTTAAGCTCTAAGAAAAAAACAAATTCAAATAGAAAACAAAAAGTTAAAATTTTTAATAAGTGCAATATGTACATCAACTATACTTAAAATTTTTTTATTTTTTTAGAAAAAATCTAATTTTAAAATTTTTTCCCACTTTATTGATATGTATACATGCAAAATTTAAGGTTTACAATGGAGTTCAGCATTTTGTGCACATATGTATCTTGTCAAGGTGACAAGGGCCCTCCCACATTTGGACTGTTCTGAAGAGATGCAAGAGTGTTCCATCGGCAACCTCTGGAGTACATTTCCGATCTCAGTCTGACATTTTGAGCTAATAATACTTACTGATAACTACTTGGGGGAAAAGTGACAGTCACACAAAACAACTGTGAAGAAATAAAATGCAGTGATAAAGATTTACCAAGAACTGGTCTTTAAACACAGAAATTATCACTCCCTGTCACTGGCTCCATCATACACACATGCTTAACTTTTGTACTCAAATGCACAGAAATTGGCAGATAAAAAGGAAAAAGTAGGGCAACAATAAAAAGTCGCTTATATCTGAGATTATGATTCTAAAATACACTTAGAATTTACTTCAAATTTTAACAGCCACAAAAGGATGAAACAAACTGACCTAATGTATCTCATGATAAATTTTACCTTCAATTCTAAAGATGTAAGATGCTAAAAAACCCTTCCAAGCTAAAAACAAAAAGTTTTAATGCATTTCCCTATACACAGACACAATCTGTTTTTAACCATTAATTTTATTTATCATTCATTTATTGTCCAGGAACTCACAAAGTATTTCAGTTATTTCCAAATGTTTTAGTCTGATATAACATAGAATGCATCACATAGAAGGAAACTGTGACTGAAATCAACTTCTTATGTAAGTATCTTATGTACTTGTGTTTGGTCAATGGAAATACCAAGAGTGCTAATCCAAATATCAAAAACAGTATTCACTGTACCATGAGAAAATACTGTGATCCTTTTTCAGTGAATTGAGAGGGAGGATTTAGATGACTAAGAGGGACAACCATGCCCCTGTGACTGAAACATAACATGGGACCTGATGGTACCTCTGGGTTGATGCAAGATGGTCAGGCAGGGCAGGAGAAGGCATTCTACATGCACCAAGATGTTACTAGCAGAGGAGACAGAAGCAGGCTCATGTATGAACCCTGACGCAAAGTACCAGGGACAGTTGCCCTACACTGCAGCTGGAGACAGGTAGGCGAGCTACTACTCAGCAGGCGAACTCAGGCATGAACTGGAGGAGTGCCACCACTGATCTGTTCAGCCGAGATATGTCACTTCCCAAGCAAAGTGAGCTCTATTTGTATAATTAACGGCTTTCAAGTCTTACTCACTGGGGACTAATGACTGTATCCCTGCAAATGCATACGCCTAATCCTAAAATGATAATTTCTAGGGTGGGGCCTTGGACAGGAAGAGATTGTGATATAATAAATACATATTTGGCCTCTGACCATGGCTCCTGAGGTAGTTTTTTAAAACTCGACCCCCCCCAACCCCCACCCCCGAGACAGGGCTTCACTCTGCAGTCCAGGCTGGTCCTGAATTCACTATGAATCCCAAGCTGTCCTCAAACACACAGCAGTCCTTCTGTCTCAGCCTCCTGAGTGCTAGGATTACAGGCACCTGCCACCACGCCCAGCTTATGTGGTAATAGGGAATCGAACCCAGGGCCTTGAACTTGCGAGGCAAACATTTAACTGCTGAGCTATTCCTCCAGCTCCTCTGTCACTTCTTGAGCTAACAGCTTTTCTTTACCATTTGGTCTTTGACCGCACTTCCTGATGCACAGCTCCTAAGTCCTTTTTAACTCCCCGAGTGACAGAGGAGGCTCCCACGTCTCTCAGAATTGCCTGGGTGATAGGAGCATCTTGCAGGCTCATGGATGACCTCAGGATGGGAGCTGGCAGTCAACAGAAGGTATTAAGGGATTAGAGAAATAGGATTTCAGTCCTATCATCCAGACAGGCAGAGGGGATGATTATGGAGTTGATACCAGTAGCCAACGATCTCATCAATCATGCCTATGGAATGAAGCCTCAATAGCCCTCTACCCGGTCTGGGCTCAGGGAGCTTCCCCACAGCAGAACACGTGGCGGCACATCTAGGAGAGAAGGCACGGAAGCTCTGCAGACCTCCACCCACATCTCACCCTGGCCATCCCTCCCTCATGGCCATTCATCTGCAGTCTTTCTAATATCCCTACAGTAAGTGGGCAAACACAAACCCGGTGCATCTCTGAGTTCTGTGACCTGCTCTAGGAAATTCAATGAATCTGTGGAAAAAGTTATGGGAATGTCAATTTACAGCCAGCTGAACTTAAGGATGGACCGCAAACTGGGACCTGTGACTGGCATCTGAAGTGGTGAGGCATTCTGGGACACTGTGGGATCTGATGCTATCCCCAGGCAGAAAGCCTCAGAATCGAACACGACCAGCACACACAGCTGGTGTCCAGTGGAGGTCTGCTTCACTTGGGAAACCCGTTACACACACAGTCTCAAAAATCTATGTCATGTTGAGTAGTGTGTGAGGTTAGGAAAATATGCCTTGTCCTATCTTGCAGGTGGGAAAGAGGCCTTAGGGTGGAATCTTCCTGAAGGGAACTGGTACCTTTATAAAGAACCTGAAAGAGATCCTCTCTCTTCACGATTGTGTCACTGTGTGACAATACAGCAAGAAAGTGGCCATCTACAAACGGAACAACACCCTTACAAGTAAATTGATCTCCTCGTCTCTGACCTCAGACTTCCAGCTTCCAAAACTATGAGAAACAAATGTTTGCTGCTGAAGCCTTTCAGTCTAGGGGAGTTTTGTTACAGGAGCCTGAACTAAGACATTATTTATTTTGTACTTCTTAGAAAAAAAATATTGTCATTGAAGTAAATTCCTGACTTTAGTGGCCAAAATTACTTTAGATAAAGTTACAAAGCAAAATCTACCATAAAAGTTAAGTTTTTAAAGCTGCCGATTTCCTTAAAAATCAGAAAGATTTTAGAAAATCTCTTCTATATCTTAAACACAGTTTCACATATTCCTAGAAAGGACGCCAGAAAGAAGTTTTAAGTCTTAATGCAACATGTGAAATTTAAGTAAATAAAACTACGTACAATTAACAATGTGAAAAATGTCAAAATGTCCCTTCAGATAACGAAAACAAAATTATGACAGTGTTTTATTCTCCTTCAAATCCCTAAGTTCAAGTCCCTCTAGCAATGGCCTCCAAGGCAGATGTACAAAACAACTCCCCATGGCAGAGAAACAATGTCACAACTTCCATTTACACTTTGATCTCAGACCTTAACAGCCTATATTTTGCACTAGATAATTACAATGCACATATCACAATAATCCAATATTTAATATGTGCTATAATTCATAAATACAGGTGGAAATATGGGAGATGGCAAGTTGAAATTACTTATCAATAAGGCATGTGTTAAAAATAAAAGACTAGAATGAAAAAAATGTGTTTTCCTTCTACAGAGCGGGTTCAGAAGAGTAAATTTCCATACTTCTGTTCATTTAAAATTTCTACTCAGATTTTAATTTGGGCTGTATTTGGGGTGAAACATATGCCTAGTCATCTGCTGCAGAAGTTTTTCTTCTCATATGTGCACACACAAATAACTCGTAGATACACACATAACACAATATGCAACTGTACACACTTTCTATTAGAATACCTGTATTTAAAATGGTAGCTGGGATGTAGAAAACAGAAGAAATGACTATCTTACCCAGTGTTTTCTGGATGTCATTCTTGGCTGGAAGTAAAGATCCCTTGGCATCTAAAAGCACTTCGGCTGTTTTTTTCAATTTCTCTACGGCAATCTGCTGGCTTGATATCTGTCCTTGCAGAGCCTATGGGATTAAATGCTCCTCAGTTATACTCAAGGATTAAACGACAGATTTACAATTAGGAAAAAATGATTTAAGATAAAAGTAAACTGAACACAGTCAACTTTCCATAATGTGAACTGTCACCATTACAGACTCACTCTGGAGTTCTCAGTTTCAGGCCATTACATAGCAGGAAGAGCCAGAAAAACATCGGCCGGTCTGGATAACACAAACTGAGTCTTGAAATACACCTCTAAGCCTATGTTCAAATCAATCTTTCTCATGCCTGACCTTCTAACCCTCCTGGTTTAGCCTCTTCTCCTTTTATCCCCAGTTCTAAGTTCTGCACATTACATTCACAATCACCAAAACAAAGCAACAGAAAACCTTCAGGACCGAAACAGACTCCAGGTAAAGCAGTCATTAAGGAGTTCCATTACAGGAGGTTCCAGTGTGCATAGAAGTAGAACCAGACATAAAAGGTGACAGTCAGTGGAGGCCACTGGAGGAAAAAGCCCAGGAACCCAGGAAAGGAGATTATGGAGGATCATGGAAAACAGGTGTTCACATGTGATAAGGGGGGAGACAGAATAAATGTGATCAAGGAGGTCAAAATAAGGTACAGAGATGCTCTCTGTCCCCCTAAAGGGAAAAAATAGAAAAGGTTAAGTGTCAACCAATTTAGAAAGGTGAAAGACTAAGGGGTCCTTGCACTTGCTGTGTGCAGATCTGCAGATCTCTGTGTGAGCAGATGCCACCCAATAGCAGGGGAAGAGAAAGGAGGGAGGTCTCCCAGAAGCTGGGCCCCGCATTCCTACACCCACGGATCTCTGTGCTCATGGGGGTCCTGTGCTTTGGTTGTCTCCTAGTCCTGCACTCAGATTTCAGGTCCCGTATGTTCAACCACAGGTGAACACATTCTTGGCCACACGGGACGTTTCCGACAGCTTCATGAATGTTTCCACATGGGTGTAGACAGTGACCTTAAAACTCAAAAAGAGAAAATCTGGGCTCATCTCACTCCCACCCAAACTTCCTCCTGGGGTTATACCTAATCCTCCAATTACTCAGCCTGAGACTCCTCCTGGCTTCCATCTTTCTCAAACCTTCTTCATACACAAATCAACTGTCCAGTCCTGAAAATTTCACCTGCTTCATCTTTTTTATTTTTTGTTTTGTTTTGTTTTTTTTTTTTGTTTTTGCGATACGGTCTTGCTCTATGGTCCAGGCTGGTCCTGAACTCATTGTGGAGCCCAGGTTGACCTCAGATTCATGGCAATCCTCATGGTTTGCTTCATCTTTTTTAAAACAGACTACTCTGTAATCCTTCATGTAGATGATTACTGACAAAGCTCCTCACAGGGCTCTTGGCTCTACTGACTTCCCTAGGAAAGCCCCTAATGCATTATATCTAAGATATATATCCAACTGTGTACTACACCTTTGTTTAAAATCTCTTAGTAGCTTCCCTTCATAATAAAAGATCAGATCAGAGAAGGCCATAAAGGGTTTAGTCAAACCTATTCCTTCCATCTCATCTTTCTCTCTTTCCTGTCTGCAAAATGTCCAACAGCTACTTCTTAGCTATTTACTCACGGTGGACCCCACACCTCACATCTCCACACACCTGTCCTCCCATGCACCCTATCCCCCATCATTGTCAAATGACTCTTACTTAAGACTCAGCGGGGAAGCTGTAACTAAGTGATGCCCCGCTAATGGGTGATGGACTGCCCCGGGAGGCCCCTAGGTGTCCTGTGAATACTACTGTAGCAACCTGTCTCTTCTATCAAACTACAACCTTCCTAAAAACTAGGTATTCTCCCAGATTTCTAAGAGCCATGCCCAGCTGCAAGCTGGGCTTGATGCAGCCTAATAGAAATATCTAGAACAAGTGACCGAATAAATGAGTAAGTAAATAAATGAAGATAATAGATGGAAACTCTAAAAAGGTTTTCTTGTATATCAGTTATTATCCATTATTAGTTAAAATAAATGCCTACGGCTACAAGCAATTTTTCATAATACAAATACTAAGTGATATACAGCCTACATATTTTGAAAGATCCACCAAACTATGGCAACATAGGACATGAGATCTGAATAGATCCTACAGCTGTGTCTAAAGGGAAAAGAATCCATATCAGAGTGGATCTGCTAGGAAATTCTCTGAGAAGTTCAGTTTAGGCAGCAGGAAAAAAATCTCCTAAAACATTTACTTTACGTATAACCAGAATGAAGTTCAGGCCACATCACATGATCTTTTAGAAGATGAAATAAAGTCTTAAGGTTTTTTTTTATGAGTTTTCCAAAAATTGGTTTTTAGTATCTTTGTGTCTTCATCTTCATAATAGGAACAGAAAGCCTAGCCCTTAGAAATTCTGGATACTACAGTGACATTTCAGTCTTCCTTTCCACTTGAACAAATATTTAATGGATATCTGCTTTGGGTCAGGTTAATAGTCAAGGTGCCGGGAATACAGCAATGAACAAAGGAGACAAAGCATCCTTTCTCACAGTTTACGTCTAATGGAGGGACAAAATAAGATAAATAAAAAAAAACAAACAAACAAAGGTGGCCTGGAAAACACTGGGTTTTGTTTGCACCAACAGGACTAGAATAACACAAGTAGTAAGCCATAAAGGCAGGTCAAACCAGCTAAAAAGAAAGAAAAAAATGTAATAGACAGCAGGAAGGCAAAGTCCTGACTCCTTCTGGAAGAAAGCATATGTTGATCACATCCTTTGCTCCCCGCCTGAGTAAAACTGCCACAGAAGTATGGGAAACCATAGTCTTTCAGCAGTACTACTGAAGGAATGGCCCCTTCTTTTCTCTTTCTCTTCTTTTTTTTTTTACCTTCATCTCTTCTAACTGCCTTTGCAGATTCTTGGGATCCACAGCAACTGGTTCGCATAAATGTTTGCTTGCCATGGCTTCACAGGCCTGGAGACCAGAAAGCAGTCCACAAGATGCATCTTCATAGTGTTGATATTTATCCACCAGATCTTTAAGATTATTTCCAAGAATATTGCACTAAAAAACAAATGGGGGATTAAAACTCACTCCTTTCCTGTGTATCAAATTGTCCTAAAACATGAACTTCGAAAACAGTACTCTTCAAACAGAGTTTTAGGTTTTCTTTTTTACATGAAAAAAGTCGAAAAGTAACCACAAGAATAAGGAGATACTTCTAGATGTATACCAATGCAAAAACATATTTGTAAGAGCCAAGATTTAATGAATAAAGAATAAAGCTATTAATCATTACAAGAGGCAGACGTAAAGGGCATATCTAGACTTGTATTTGATGCAAAGATTTACAAGGTTCTTAATCTCACATTTCCATGTGTTGCATAAGGCTGACTGCCACAAAGAGGGCAAACAGGTCACATTAGAATGGGGCAAAGTCCAACAGTTAATGGTTCTCTCCAAATCATTATTCCGTTTGCTATGTCTCCTTGTACTGCCAACAGGGAAACAGGTTCACAGATCTTTTTTAAAACCATATAAACAAACAAAAAAAACCTCTTCTAATTGCATATAGATTTAAGAGAGGGAAAAGGCCTGTTATTAAGTACAAATAGATTGATCAAGCACATGTGTAGGATGAACAGAGGTCTTGTAGAATCTGTGAAGAGAACTCTGACATGGAACTCTGGTTCCCAAGCTTGAGGCCACACATCTCTTTTTGATTCACTGCCATCTGCTGGTCAAACCTCACACAAGTGAGCTGAGTTCGGGCTTCCTGAAAACCACTTTCAAACTAAATTAATTTTAAGCTCCTAATCCTTAAACACATTTTTTAGAAGTAAATAAGGAAGGCCAACAGTAATGGTGCTCAGGTGGCCAGCTTTTACATCCCATGCAGAAGTTAACAGGACGATCAAAGGACCTTTCCTTACAGCACAAAAATCAAATCACCTTCGAGTAGAGGGTCCGGAACCGATCCGTAGCCTGATCCAGTCTGCTCTGGACCTCTCTGTGGGTGGCAGAAGTGTCCACGTCACCCCGGCCAGCCTTGCCGCCACCTCTCTTGCTGCAGGACTTGGCAGCTTCTAGCACCCTGTTCCCGGAAATTGTGATGTATCTCAGGTCGCCTTTGTGAGAAATGACGTCTTCCGAGAAGCTCTTGTGCCTCTGCAGCTTGGCCAACAGGGTGCTGCCGTCGTCCGCACCTGCCTCCAGGTTCTCAAGCTCCTGCTGCGACTGCTGCAGCCAGTGCTCGAACTCACTGCAGTCGGCCTCGAACGTCTCCAGTGCCTCCTGCAAGGAGTGCGTCCACTTCATCTTCTTCTCCGAGTCGGCCAGCGCGGTCTCATAATGTGCTTTCAGCTCCTTCATGCTCTTCTGCAGTTTCTCCTTCTCCTCCGGAGACAGGTGGTGGCCCTGCTTCTCAAGCAATGCCTGTGCAGACTGCGTGGCCAAGATGACTGCTTGGTGCTGAGAGATGATCTTCTCGTGCTGGGCCTGTGTCAAAACAAACAGACCACAGCTTTCAAGCCACCTTGGGACCATCGGGCATCAGGGAGCTATGGGGCTTCCGCTTGCTCTTCACTGCTCTGCTCAAGCAAAGCAGTTTTTTGAGCTCGTTTTATTTTTTGAGATAGGGTCTCTTTCTGTTGTCCATGCTGGTCCTGAACTCAGTACACAGCCCAGGCTGGTTTGTAACTCTCAGCAATTCTCCTGCCTCAACTTCCCAAGTGCTGAGATTATAGGTATGCTCCACCATGCCTGGCTAGTTTTGTCTTTTTTTTAATGTGGTGCTGAGAAATGCACTCTAACTTAAGCTAATTTTAAGGAAAATGTCCCATCTTCTCTAGTAAGTACATAACTAATCATACAAATATCTATTCTAGTTCTAAAACAAGACGGTCTATAATCTAAGTTTATTTTAGTCATTGCTTCCTTGAACCACCTAAAGGACTGCTCATATCTTTACCTAATTATCGAGCAAACTTAGTGCAATACATTTTATTATGAAATAATCCTGGAAAAGATACATAAGAACAACTAATAATTTTAAAGGTATAAAAACATTTCAACAATAATTAAATGGGTGGAGAAGCCAACTGGAAAGAACAGATATAATGCAAGAGAATACTGGAGTTACTACTCGGCATCGCAGGCTAACACAATGATGGCGACTCTGTCACAATGATGGCGACTCTGTGTGCACTGCAGGTTTGCTATAAGGAGCATTTCCTCAGAATCTGGCCTGGGCCTGGTATTTGAATGCCCTCTGAAGGCAGGAAGGCCGATTACCAGGGCAGGTGTGGTGTCAGCACGTCACAGAGCTATGACCACTGCCTCAGCGGTAGGGCAGCAGATGGGCCTCGGGACCAACAGACCCTACACCGCCCCCCCAGCTGTATCTTTTCCCAGAATGTCTTAAAAATATAGAAAAAAAGGTTAATAATCTCTTTGAGTAATTTTCTCCATTCTGTAGTATGGCTTCCACGAAACCAAGCAACCTGATCTTCCTCCCTGAGGAATCTCTCTGTCTCTTACATCAATTCTCAACAACAGCCCATACAGTGTAGATGAGCTGAGCTCAGAAAAGACTATTTGAGCTCAGGACTATTTTGTAAAACTAGCCTGTTAACAGGCTAGAATTCAGCAGAGTGACCAAGCAGATGGCCGAGTTTGAATTCCAACTCTATCCCTCCATGTGTAAGCTAGGCAACCTACATTAGCTCTGTAAGTCTCAGTTTCCTGTAAAACAAAAATTCAAAACCTCAAAAATATCAACATAACTCGAAGGACTAAATAAGGTAAGCCAGAAGGGGCTATGAGGAGTGCCTGGCCCGCTGTTAAGGTTCTCTAAATGGTAACTATTGTGCTATGTCTGTTAGTTCATCTCCTTCTCTCTCTCTCTCTACCTCTGTCTCTCTCTCTCCGAAATAAGGATGGATCTCAGGACCCATGCACTAAGCTCTCAGCTCATGTTGTAGTTCTAATTTTGAGGCAAGTCTTGCCAATTTGCAAAGTTGCTCAAGCTTAGTTCAAACTTGGAATCCTCCAGCCTCTACCTCCCAGAGTGCTGGGATTACAAGTCTGTGCTACCAGGTCCAGCCTGATAATTTCCCATAGTATAGTTTCACTTATACAGAGAGTGCCAAATTTAATGATTCATTTCTGTCTCTCTTTTTTATTTACTGAGAACTCTCAAAATAACTTATCGCTGACACAGTGACAAACCTAAAGAAAGGTCTTCAGTCTCTGTGGTCATTATGTTTTACTAGGTTCTGCATGAGCTAAGTTGTTTTAGTCCTTATGAATCTGGAAATAGAAAACAACAGACCTTAATCTTCTGGTACTGCTGGTTCAGATTCTGCTCCATAGTTCCATCAACCTCAGTTTCCAACAAGTTGCCATTAACTTCATCCTCCTCGCCAATCAGTGACTTGCCATCGCCTTCTTCAAAGTGGGTCCCATTCTGTTCAGGTGCCTGTCTGGGTCTTGGCCCTGCCTTCTCAGAGTCTCTATCAACATCTGACAGCCACTCCAATAGGGATTCTATTTTGGTTTTGCTGTCTTCCAGCTGCTTCACAGCTGCAACCTGAGCAGGAAGGTTGACAACCATAAGTGTGAGTGCAGGCTGAGGCACACTCTCAAGGTATTACCAAAGTGAACATGTGGATAATTTAAATTGTAAAAATTGGCATGTATATAAAGTTGAACATACCGTGATCAAATTTTAAAATAATAGTATTGTAAAGTCTGCTGCTCTTGAAAATACGTTCCAAAGCTGGAATGTAACTGATGAGCAATCACGCATTTCACAACTCCACCTCAATTTTAAGGAAAAGCTAAGCCATGACAATTCTTCAAATCTGCTGCAGTACTTGGCCTATCAGATACCTAGAAACCAAAATTTCTAGATCTTGGTGCTAGTCATGGCTCACTACCACCTGATGTTACTTAATAGAAAGCAGGTGTACAGGAATCATTTCTGACCAAGCTACTGTGTACCACATATTTGAACAGGTACCTTTTCACTCTCTTCCTGGATCACGGTCTTCACAACTTTATCCAGCTCCTTTTTCGACTGTTCTGCCTTCACACTAAGCTGCTCACACTTCATCTTTGCCTCAATGAGTTTCTGCTCAATCAGAGCCTTGTCTTCCTGGGAGAGTTTTTCACCATTCTCTTTTAAGAAGTTCTCTGTGTTTTTCACTATTTCTGCCAGTGCCTGGGCACTTCCTTGCATATCTTTTTGTAGTTCCTTACAACACAGAAAAAAATATTTTTTATTACCTATGCAACTTTATTGTACAGTTGTAGTTATAAAAGAAGATGTAAGCAGGAAGTTTAGTGCTCATAGTTTTAAAAGGCAGATCAAATCAATTGATTTGGGTTTGTTTAATGTAATCATATTTTATACATTTAAATTTTCAATGTTAAAGAAACATGAAATTTTCATGTTCAACAAAAGAATGTGTGAAACACTTTAAGTTGGTATGTAATTTATGCAAATTTGCATGTTGCAGATTTTTAAACATTACGTATACATTTACAAAAGCTTATAAATTACATGGTTTATTGTGTCTGCACATTTTTAATATACATTTACTATTATGAATGAAAAGAAAATAGTTTCCCCAGTAAGCCAAGAAATTTTTTTCTCGACACCAGATTCAATAATATGCAATGTTTGCTTCTTTGCCCTGGGTGCTGGAAAGCTCAAAATTAACATCCCTTCTCCGTAAGTCAGGTGGCTGAGAAAGGATTACTACAAGCTAGAAGCCAGGCTGGGCTACATCATGAGTTCAGGACCAACCTGAATACAGAGCAACACCCTGTCTCAAAAAATCAATGCCCTCTCCACAGTGACAGCTTTCCTGTATAGATAGAGGGTATTTCTATACACAATTTCCATCTTCTTTTCCTTTCGTTATTATGTATTTTCATTCTCTATACTGTACTGTGCTTGAGTTTTAATAGTTTTCTCCATACTTTAAGTCTCCTCAAATTTTTCTGAAAAGTACTTGAACTGAAAAAGATGCTACTTATTGTGCCACTATGCAACACGAACTGTGTTAGTGACTTAATTCACAGGACCCACTGAACTTTTATAATAATGTAGTAATAAATATATAACTAATGAAGAAACTGAGGCTCAGTGACACTAAATAGTTAATGCCACAACCATACACAGAGCCTGTATTTTGAACCAAGGGTTACCGAGTTACAGTGCAAATATTCTTTTCTACAGTATCAAAGTGAAGGTACCTTTACTAGGCATTTTTGTTATTTTTTCACTTTCCTTCATTAATAAGGAACAAATGGCAAAGAAGGTGGAAGGACTAAGAAGGAGCTAAGAAGAGACAAAAAGGGACAACAGCTACTTCTCTTGATATGCTAGCGAGTGAGTAACCTTTAAAGGACAGAAATTTTAAATCACAAAGGTATTTCCCATGTCAACTCCTCTATCTCTCTCTTCCATAGGCTATCTCCCTTTCTTGCCTCCCCAAAAAGACAAAAATCTTCCAGACTGTTGCAAACTTTAACTTTTAGCATAACGTTTATAGCTCTAAGCTCTAGATATGCCTTGCCTCTGGGAAAAATCTAAAATTACTTGTGTGTTTCAATCCCAACTGCCGTCCCAATAGCTGTAATCAAACCTAGTGGGAACAAGAGACTGACACAAAGCCATTTTAAATTCTACCTCTTGCTCTGACTTGTATTTCTTTAACTCAACCGTGCCATCTCCAATCACAAAGGCTTCTTGGTGACCGATCAGGCGGTTTTCAGTTTGGGTGAGGAGATCACATATCCCTTGGAGTTTCTCTTTGTACTCCTGCTGCCGCTGGGCCACAATCTAAAGTGACAAAAACCCAAACCATCTTCAATGGGTGTTCACAAAAATCCCTACTGGGAAAGCGCAACATTAGAACACATTTCTCAAATCTCCTCTAACAAGCTTTTCTAAGTATGCCGTAAACATGATAGCAGTGGGGTACACACTGAGCAAGGGGTGACACCAAGTATAAGCATGTCCCATACACAAGAAAAGAGGTCACGCTTGTATGAAACAGATCGACAGAATACTGGCCATGCATATGTGTAAGAGATGGAACTTCTGACCGACAGGAAGAAACATCCCATTTTCTTAAGCTCTTGAAACCTGCAACATACACAATTAATTCTGCAAAAGGACACCAAAAGAGAAGTTAGTTGTGATCCGTCTGTTAACATATTCGCTATGTATATATAGGTTATCATGCTAGAGACAATGTGTGATGCTTTTAGAAATAATAGAAGGAACACTGCATGCAATAATTTTTACTTAATCACTGTGTCCAACTGCACATTCACTTCCTTCCTCCTTGTTATTAGATACAGCATTGTGATACAGTCCGCTAAATCTTCTCAAAGATTAAGTCAAAACCAACTGCTTGCATCTTTCATTTTTCCATTATACATACACTGACTATTCATCTTATAGTCACAGTAAATATAATAGCCTATGTTTCTGAATGCCTAGCACCTGGTAGGCAAGGGTGTTTTATCTAACTTCTTTAATCAGTCCTCACAATTATATCAGATAAGCACTATCTCTACTTTCAATTTACCCCTAAGAAAATGAAGGTTATGTAACTTATCCTAGGTCCCACAAAGAGTGAGGAAGGTAACCGGGACACAAACTCGGGCAACCTGACTCCAGAACCCACGAACTCAGGGTTGTTCCATCTCCCTACCTGGGGAAAAACACACTTTACATCATCTTTACCCACATGCTCATCAATTTATTCCTTGAAATTTCTAAGTATATGTTTTCTACTCTCAGGGGAGGAAAAAAATAAGAATCTCACTTAAAATAAGTAGTGTTATTTAGTGGGTAATGAAAATTAAAATCAACTGAAGTACAACACGATTATAAAAGATACTGCTACAACCCTAATGATCACCACCCTGCGTCCTATTCATTAAGGCCTGCCCTGGACGCTGTTCCCTAACATGCTAAAACCCCTCGGGCATTCACAGTAAGCATCACACTGAAGAAGGAAAAACAAAGAATTCCAGCTCCACGAAGCAAGGCAAACCTTCTGATCACCAAGGTCTTGTTCTAGCCGTAACTGAGTCTCCATACATTCCACCTGGGCAGTTACTGACTCCCACATGTCAAGAAAATGCTTCTGAGTCGTGTTGAGGAGCCGGAGCAGCTGCCTACTTTGGGTGGGAGACAGATCCTGGGCATGTTCAGAAACAAAGAACTGCACGTCAAAGGCGGTCATCTCCAGCTGCGCTCTGTTGTGCCCAAGGTCTCTCAACACGTTCTATGGACAAAGTATTGCAGGTTATCAACAGAAACTCCGGTCATGATGAAGTTCATGTAAATGATAATACTGATTTTTAAGATAGGCTTCTTTTTTATAAGCAATAATATGTGTGCATACATGTGCATGCGTGTGTACATGAGTGCATATGTGTACATGTGGTACTAGAGTTTGAGCTCAGGATCTTCATGCTCAGCTTCACCCCCAGCCTAGTCAAAGTCTCATGAAGTTGCTAAATCGCCCAGGCTGAGCTCAAACTTGCAATTCTCCTTCCTCAGCCTCCCAGAGTTCCAGGATTATAGGCTGCCTTGCCTGGCCCAGCTAATAATAATAATTTTTAAGATGTGCTTCTTTTTTAAGAAACTTGAAGGCTTAAGAACTTTTTTCATTATTTATCAAAAATCCACTCATCATCTATAAATAAATAGTAAAGTATTTAAACATGATAGTTAGGGAATGGGGGCATAGCTGAGCAGTCAAAGTGCTTGTCCAGTAAGTGCAAGGCCTAGCAGCACATAAGCTGGGTGTGGTGGTACATGCCTGTAATGCCAGCACTTGGGAAGCTGAGGCAGGACTGTGTAAAGGGACTAGCAGGGGTTATTCAGTAAGTTCAGAACCTGCCTAGACTACCGAGAGAGATCCTGTCTCAATAAACAAACAAACAAACAAACAAACCCAAATAAGTTAAATTACATACAAAACCTAGATAACTCCTTGAGGAACATTTTTTTCTTTGCCTGCCACATACTTAAAATATAACTGACAAGTCTAAGATCCAACTGTGATCTATCACACACTACAATACTACCTGCTGACTATTTCCAACATCCATTTAATTGTGGCAATAACTAGACCATGAAACAACTGGCATACGAATTGAATGGGCTGGATTTTCAGTGTTTTGACTCTGAGGCAAGGACCAGGTTCACGGGACATAGTGCTCAAATTAAGAACTTGGAAAAAAAAAAATCATACCAAAGCATGCCAAAATTGACTACTATATAATTACTACTTATCCTGTTATATACTTCACTAATTTTATATGAATAATTCATCACTATCATGTATTTATCTGACTAGTATATAAATATAAATCTCAACGTGTCAGTGGTGTAAGAGTTTGACAACACTTGGGACAGCACCACAATGGCATCTGTAAAGTGACTGCTTCTTTAGCTGTTGTCAACTACAGACAAAAACCTCTTAGAGACAAAAAGAAAGAGAATATTTTATAGTCTTAGAAAAGTTGTATTTTTTCTAAATACTATTTTTCTAACATTATATACTATTATATTTGTAATATACTTGCCTTAAGAAACTCCAAACTTTTCCTTCCATGTTCTGTACCTTGAACATTCACAGCTTCAGTGTCCTTCACAGCTTTGCTCTTTTCTGATATCCAATCTGAGAATGACTTAAGTTTATGCAGAAATTCTTCATGGGAAACTGCTAGTTTAGACTAAAAAGAAAAATCATACATTCATTTTTTATCTATCCCCAAAGTTTTGAAGGTCTGCAAATAGTGATCCTGTATTAAAGGCTTAGCATTAAATATAAAACGGTTCATCTAATGACATCTTATATGCATTGTTTATTCAACTTAAAGCCACAATAAACATAGTAGCTCATGTTTACTAAAAGCCTAGGACACACTTGGCAAGATATTAAGTGTTTTGTATAAATTCCTTTATTATAACATTACCAGATAAGTACTATCACTATTGCCAATTTAGCAGAGAGAAAATGGAGGTTATAGTTGTGTCAACTATGAATAATCACATTTTATTCAAAACACAAAGTCTGCCATTTGCATGCCTACCACTTCAGAGTCAATTGCAAGCATGATCTGCTTCATTCTTTGAGAAGACATGTCGCCAAGGGAAGAGAAGGCAGTCTGCAAACTCTGGTAGTTTCTATACAGCTCCTCACGATGTCCTCTGGGAAAGTCACTGGGAAGAGCCTTTAAGAAGTCTTCTGCCAATTTCATATCTTTTTTTAAAATCACAGCCATTGGAGCTAATCCCAACTCAAATGTCTAAAAAAATTGCATTCGGGATCTAGTTACTACTTAGTAGAAGATATAAACATAATCCAAATCTGACATAATTACTGTCATCCATAAATAGTTAGCTGCTATAGTTTAGATTAGAAATATCCCCCCAAAGCCCATGGATTTTTCCATAGCTTGTTATAGGGAAGTAGTGAAAACTTGGAAGATGTAAGACACAGTGGGAGGGCTTCAGATCTCTGGGATCACCCCTACAGAGGCTTGTGCAACCTTTTTGGCTTCCTGACCACGAGTTCAGTAGTTTCGGTTTGTTACACACTGCCATGATATGCTTCCTCACCACAGGCCTAAAAGCAATAGGGCCAACCCATCATGCTCTGAACTCTGAGCCCAAAGAAGTCTTTGATGATCTCAAGTAGTTGTTAGCGTCATGGAAAGTTAATCCAACAGCACATAGCTCTTACCTCCAACTGTTTAAGTTGACTCTTCAACGCTTCTAGATTGTTATCCACAGACTCCTGGCTGTCTAAAGGGGGCTTCATATCTTGAAGCAAAGCTAAATACTCATGCATTTTCTCAGTGTGCTGTAAACACTGCTGGAACTCACTGGAAAACTGAAAACAAATTTGGACATTTTAATTTAAGTCTTTATGCAGATATTTAAAGCAAATAAGAGATTATTCCCACACATTTCATGCAGGTATTTCCATATAAAATGTACAAATCAACTTACTCTGTCCATGGAGTTATCCCCAGAAGCCATTTCTTTTGACCCAGAAATATATCCTGAATCGTTTGGGAAATCATCGCCTAGATCTTCAAGCTTCTCAGCTCCGGGCACTGCTGACACACACACCAGAGAGCTTTCCAGCCCAGTGTCTGTCATACTCGGTAAACATGGGGAACAATGGTTTCCTTCTTTGTTTTCAAGAGCACCAGAAACATGTGGCTTTTCTCCTACCACTTCAGAAGGTGTGTATTTTTGATTCAAGTCTCCAATTTGTTCTCCTTTTTCTGAATATCCATCAGCAAGCAGCTTATAGAAAATATTTTCCAGTTGCAGAGGAGATACATTAGATGTAACACCTTTTTCCAGATTATACTCCATCTGAGTTAATTCTCTCATCAACTGAAATACTTCTGTAATTTTCTGACTCTGTTGATTTTCCTTCAGTAAACGCAGCAGTGGCTCAGACTTAACATTTGCAATACAGAAAGAATTATGTCCACTCTCCACCTTCAGTTCTGATGGGTTCTTCACAGGCAAAATTCCAGTGCAGTCACTGATTTTAGAATCCCTGGGCACATCAGATGATTCATTTACCAACTGTGATGAGCTAACCTTTTTAATTAGGTTTTGAATTAAAGTGTTGGTGTCTGCATAAACTGAAGAATTTCCTACCTCTTGAGGATCCACAGGACCGTCTTTCAATCTGCTTTTTAAGGTCTCCTTTACATCTTTCACCAATACCTGAGGTAATTCAGCAGTCTGAATCTCATTTTCCTGGGCTTTTAGAGGCAAGGTTTGTTCTTTCGGTAGCACCTTCTCAATTCTCTGTTCCTTATTGTCAACTTCTAACAAGTAGTTGGTACCTAAAGTGCTACTGGACTTACTGTCTCTTACTGCATTTTTACAAAGCTCTGATGGCACACAATCAGTATTTTCCCCAATGTCACCCACATGTTTAAGGGGTAAGACTGAAACTGTGACTTCTTTCTTCTCTGATGTTAAGTGAGGAATTCCTCTTCCTTCTTCTAAGACACTTTCCTTATTACAAAGATCATTACATTGGAGCATCTCCCTGACAGGCAGGTCTTCCTGGGCAAGAGTCAAACTCTCTTTTGCATTATTGATTTCTAACTGTAAATCTTTCGTGGGAGGTTCAGCTATTAGCACATGGCTAGAGGTATCTTTGCTTGGTTTCAGCACATCTTTTGCTTTAACGTTTTTAGCACTATGTTTTAGGGAAGTAAACAGATAAAGCTCTTTCTTGGGCCCTTCGCTGGATGAGTCTTTCTCAACAGCATCGTTCCCTTCACACAGTCTGTCTGAAGTATTTTTATCATTCATCATCCCATGATCACAAACTGACGTGTCAAATATTTCTTCAAGATCCTCAAATTGAACAGGACTTTCACTAACCAATGCTTGTGCATCCTTTGGTTCATCTCTAAGAGTCACAGCTGCTTTCTCAAGGCTCCCCTTCTGATTGAGATCCTCGCTGTTGGTGACCTGTGGAAACGCACACTGACTTGCAGCCAAACACAGGCTCTTCCTTGTGCTGTCATTAGCCAAGACTCTGAGATACCTATTTTCTTCCTCTCCGGGACCCTCTATAAGCACTTCTTTACCTGAGCATGCTTTCTGAGCTGATATTGTATCTTCCATTAGTATGTTGTTTTTGCCATCTTTCTCTTTAATTGGACCTTTTCCACTTCCTTGGTGATCTCTGTCATTTAAAGAGTCTGTGGATAACAAATGAATTTCCTCAGAAGGCTTTTCTATTAACTTGGGCTCAGAACAAGTGATTTTATCAAAAGATGAGTTGATCTGGGCTGTGGCATTCTCAGGACAGTGATATCTACCTTTCACAGCATATACAGATTCTGACCCTTGAGTCAACTTGATCTCTGTGCTCACTACAATGCTATCTAATTCAGAAGTCGAACCATTAGTATTCTGCAACATACCTTCATGGCCAAAGGCTTTCCCTGATTCAGGGTCTCTAGTAATAGGTAGCAAGGTGTCTTTAAGTAACATCTCAGGACTCAACAGATTTTCTTCGCTTTTCCCAACAGCTTCAGCTGTATGTTCTGTAAAGATGCTTCTTTCAGTAACTAGGCTACTCTTACTGCTTGGTTCTAACTGTAAAGCACTGGCACTCTGCTGGTTCTCCAATGAACTGTAATTGTGCATTTTATCCAGGAGAGACATTTTATTACTACCATGATATTCATCACTGCTTTCTCTTACAGTGGTGGCAGTCCACCAGTCATCTTCAGCTTTATCTTGGCACATGGCCTTTCCCTTCTCACTTCCTACTTCTCCTCCTTCTTCACCACCACCACCATCAGCATCATAGTCACCACCACCATTCTGATCACTACTTTCACACATATCATCTCCATAACTTCCTTCGCTTTGCACAGAATCAAAATGATCAGTAACAGACTGCCATTCCTGTCCAGTTACATATGTTTCTTTTCTGCCTCTCCAAATGCAAATGTCATCAAGTTTTAATGAAGCATCAAGGCTGTCTCTCCTTCTTACGATTTCATAGTCAGTCCAGGAGTCAGATTCTTCACCTTCAAGGTCACTTGCAGGTTCCCTTCCTGAAACAGTCTCCATCAACTTTTCATTGACCTTTTCTAAGCCAAATGAATTCTTGTGTTGTCTGTCATCAGCATCTGATTCAGTTTCTTCTGTATTGAGGCTCCCACTTAAGCTACCATCTAGTCTCCTTTCAGGAACCAAAGAAGCCCCGTTTTCTCTTGAAACATCAAAAAAACCATCAACAGGAAGAGCTGTGCCATCACCGTCCTCTTGCAGTATGTCACAGTCCTCAGGCTGTAAACAGTCACAATCATCCCCCTCAAGAAGCAGAGAATCATGGTCATCATCTTCAAACAAAGGGGTATCATAGAAGTCACCATCACTGTCAGTGTCCGTTCCTGTGTCGCTCTGGTGACCAGCCAGCAGTGATGTTTCATAGTCACCAGCACTGATGGCTCCTTCCAGCCCTACTGCATCACAAACATGAGCTGTACTGGCCTTGTCAGCATCATCCGCTGGAGTCATGGCACAGGACAGTGCTTCCATTTCAGACTTGGTGTGCTCTTCTGCAGGTCTCCGTAGAGAAGCATGCACTTCTTCATTCTCACCAGAAGTACCTGGCATGTACTCATCACTGTGACACTGTACTTGAGGACAACTACAAGCAACACTTTGTTTTTGTTCAGCATGTTCTCCCTGTAAACTGATGTTAATTGCTGCAATTCCAAGAAATTGGTCTGAAAATTTTTCTCCCAGTCTCTGATCTGATAACATGCATTCATCACTGAATGACAGGGAGGCGTCACACGTATTTCCACTGCTCTCTAGGGTGTATATATCCTGGACATCTCCCTGACTATGCCTCAGATTCTCGTGACTTAGCAAGGCACTTAGCCGGGGGGAGTAGTCAAAGAGAGGTGCGTCCCTGCTGATATTATCCTCATTGTTTGCTTCACTCAGATCACAGAGTCTTCCAGCATTTGACTTCACAACTGGATCTGCTATCAAACTACCTGCAGACTCTGGAGCACTTCTATAATGACGGCACTCATCTACACATCCCTCTGTTTCTAGCTGACGTGGACTGTCACTGGCTTGAAGGCTGATTTTGGAGTCACACCTAAGCATGCTAGCCCCTGCAAGTTTGGTCTGTGTTGAATATGACGCAGGACTGGGAACACATACCTTGGAGGAAGCATTAACTCTGCTATCGTTTGCTGCAGTGTTTGCCAGGGGTTCCGAATGATGAAGCTCACTAGTGATAGCCTGACTTCCCGTCTCATGAAACTCTTCATCTCTGACCCACTTTCTATTTACAGGAGTCTCCCTATGTTCAAGTTCTCTGCAATATTTACCAAAAGCAGCTGGTGAAGCTGTGTATTCTTCCTTTTCTTTATTTGCGGCATTATTAAGAAATACATCAGGGAAACTTAAGACACCGAGATCGTCTTTTAAGGGTATGCCCTCACCAGGTTTAGCACTGCAGCCTTCCAGCAGCATACCAACAGCTTCAGCCAAGTCTTCATCATACAGCAAAAGCCTCTGCCCAGTGTTTGCATCCATGTAGCTATTTACCATCAAATAAGAGAGGAATAATTTTTTAGTTTGTTCTGAGCTCTGAGTTGCCACGGAGTCTTCCCCATCAAAAACTTCCTCTTCCTGCCTATAATCATGAACTGTAGATGGCTGAAACTTACAAAAAGACAGCCATCTCCTGGCATTTTTACAAGCTTCTAAATCACTCAAATCTGGCATTTTATCCGGCAGTACTGTATTTTTTAAAATTGAAGCAGTGTTGTTATCTATAATTCCTAGCTGTGTAGCAACATCTAAGCTAATGACCTGAGAACTTTCTGGGATATAAAGAGCTGCTATTTTCTGTCTGCCATTCAGGATTTTGTAGGCCAATTCATTTGTAATCAACTCTTGCTGCAAGGAAGAAGATGTGGGGAATATTTCACCAGAGTGGGGCCAAATGAGGCCAACATAGCCTCGCTGAGCCTCCAGGACCAAAAGGGCACTGCTGGATGTTATTAGGTCACACTGGACTGCCTCATCCACAGTCAGGCGTTTAGCAGGGTGTGAACAGATGATCCCGCCTGTTTGAACCTGATAGGTGATAATACTGTGTGCTGTGTCTCTGTCTATCACCCCTTCTGTCACTGCTTCTTCAACAGTCAGCTTCTGACCAGAGTCACAATCAATAAGACCCCCAGACAGAAGCTGTGCACCTAATAACCGAAACATTGTTTCACGATCTATGAGACCTTCATGAGCTGCTCTTAGGATGCTTATGGTTCTTCCACACTTCAAGGTGATTCTACCCCTTTCTTGAGGTCTCACGGGCAGAAGCCACAACCCTGTATCTTCTTGTAAAACACTCCTTTGTACCATATCTATTAAAGACACCTTCTCAGTGGTGCAAGGGTCAATAAGATCTTTGCATGTATGCTGCCGTTCCAGAACTTTAAAAAATAATGTTGAAGAAACCAAGTTCTGCTGGAAAGCTTTCTGTAGGGTTAGCTGTTCTCCTGTGGCTGGAATAACCAGAAAGCCAGTGGAAAGCAGGATCTCGAGAACTCTGATGGCCATGGATTCTGATATCATGCTGTGTGCCAGAGCATCCAATACAGGAACTGTGGTAAGTGATGCAGCAGAAATAATCTCCTTAGCTTTATTCAGCTCACTGAGTTGGTACAGAATCTGTTCATCAATGAGGCCATGACTCGCAGCATCTCTGAGGTCAAAGCACTTTCTTAACTCTGGGGAAATTAGACCAGAAATCAGTAGCTGTGTCTCAAGCAACCTGATTCCTGTATCATAGTCAATGAGGCCTCTTAAAACTGCCTGAAAGACAGAAAGGACTTCTCCAGTTGTCCGATCAATGGTGCCTGCAATCACTTTATCAAGCTGAAAAGAAAATGCAAATATCTCAGGTCAGTTCATTATGCAAGGGTGGGAAGAGTTTCTTGCAACTTGGTTTTTATTTTTATTTATTTATTTATTTATTTATTTATTTATTTATTTATTTAGAGGTACTAGAGATCACAATGTGCTACATCTCCAGCCCAGTTTAATTTTTCATCTTGAGACAGCATCTCACTAGGTTGCTAAAGTGCCCAGGCTAGGATGGAACTCCTGATCCTCTTGTTTCAGCTTCCCAGCATGCTGAGATGGCAGGCCTGAGCTACTGGGCCCAGACTGATTCTTTTTAACAATACACTTCATCATAAAAATCCCCTACTTACCAAGGCGTAGCAATGCTGTGAATGTTAGGCAGCTCAAATGCACAAGTGATCTATGTCAGTGATCTATTCAACAGCACAGGATGTGATAAAGCTTTGAAAACAACATGCATCTGTGAATTGAAAACTTAATATTGTGTACATAAACAAGGTTAGTGAAGACACAACAGAGTAGATGATGACTGTGAGAGAAAACAGAACACAAAGCTAGAAGAAAAATCATGCTTTCTGCACCTGGGTGAGATTAGAGTCTAGCAACATGAAAGAGAATCAAACCCCATGCTATTGATGTTTACAGCATACAGACTAGTCCAAAGTCACGCAAAAACTAAGAAACCAGAAAAACTGCTACATACCCCTTAAATATGACAAATATATGGAAAGTATTCCCCAGGGGAAGTAAAATTAAATATAAAGATAACCTGTTAAATATTGACTATTATGTTGGGCACACTGATATGAGTTATAAAGTTAAAAAACTAAGAACTAGTCAAATTCTAAATGATGTCTGTTATGTTTTAAGATGATGTGAGGGTACTCTCACTAAAACGCATAGACTAGTATTACTTGTATAATTCTCATAAGTATCTCTCACACCAAAAAAAAAAAAATCTATAGCATGTACATGCCACCTTCAGAGATAACCCACCGGCTTTCTTGTAACGTTTTATAATAAAGTACCTCATCTAGCCAAATAATAGCTCTCAAAGGGAGAGTTAGAAAAATGAATGATCCTTTATTTTTCTTACCATGTAAGGTAGAGATTAAGGTGTCAGAGAAACTGATGACCAGCATGTTCAAGATTACATTCAATTAGCACCATGAAACTTCCAAACATGTCAATAAACTTCATTCATCTTTTATCCATGTAAAAAATTCAAGGTAACTTACACTTGACATATATTTCCAGTCATGCAGTAAAATCTAGGCTTCTTCAAAGAGCCTCACATTTAATAAATAATATTACCTTCTCCTCAACCTTTACATCTCCTGAGGTCTGCGAGTCTTGAAGTTGTTTCAGAGATTCACTAAATAATAAATTATAACCTTCTTGAAGAGTTTTCATTTCTTTTTCCAGTTCATTTCTTTCATCATCTGTCATCCTAAAATAATCGTAACGTAAGAATAAGGTTAGTCTTCTAGTATAAACAGGACCTGTTAGGGACAATGACATTATCACACAAATCTTGAAACACAGCCCAGGTACATACTACTCAGGTCTTGCTATGACTACAGGCGATAACTACAAATATTTACAAATCTTTCCTGAGAACAGAACAGAAGGAAAGAATGTGAACTAATCTATCAGCAGCTCTCCAATATATGAATTTCCAGAATAACTGCTGTTACCTCACGAGAGGATACCCTTGTGAGTCCCAATATGAAAAAAGGGACTGTAGATAGCATTTCTTAAGATGAATGAGATTGATTTAAACTGAAGGATAAAAAGGAATTTATACAGAAATTCAGCAGATTCTCTATGGTACAGGACCAAATCAATCTGAAATAATCTTAACGAGGGGATCCACAAAGGACTTAGGGGTGCATTCTTTCTCTGAGTCACCAGCTGAAATACATGAAGTATCTTACTGCAAAGAGTGAGTCCGAAATATAAAGAACCACAGCAAAGAAACATACATTTTCCATATACCCACACTTTCCTACATGCAGTCTCAGGAATACCACTTACTAGATGAGACCTGATTAACCCTAGATCATTCGCTCACCTGGCAACTTTCCCCTTCTGTTTTCTTAACAGTAGTACATGGGGAGAGCAAGTATATCTCAGAACTGAGGTGAAGAGTGTAAGTAACATCTAAACCATTAACTTTATACTATTTATACTATAATAAGTAAACTATGGTTAGTTTATTTCATTTTATAATCTCAAGTAAAATTCACAAACTTTCATTTGGCTCCAAGTTTTTAAAGATACATCAGTACTCTATACCAAGGGGCTAAAGAAAACCAACATACTTGTCTCCATGTTTAGCTAAGAACACCTGCATAGTTTGAAGAGTTTCAGACAACTGTTCCTTCTTTGTTGATATCTCCTCACTGGAAATCTGTAAGGTAAAGAAGGCACATTAAAATGCTCCCCTCAGACAGACAATGAATTTTTTTACGAAATCAAGTTTTAATTAAGACCCAGATGATGAGCCCACTTTCTCCATACCTATCAATTATTAGCAGGCGATGAGCCTGGATAAGGAAGTTACTTTATTTAGAATGCACAATTAAGGAAAGGACCTCCCAATCTGCATTGGCATTGTTTTCATGAGGAATAAAAATTCAGCATTCTATAGTATGTGCCTTTGTCCCAGTCTGTGAAGGAATAAAGGCAGCTTTATTGGCCATGTGGCCAGGGGCTCAACAATGGCCCCATCTCACCCTATGTATCACAATACACAAAATGATGCATGAGCGTGGAACACTACCTCCAAAGAGTATCTTCATTTCCCAGACTTCTAGACACAATGCTCCTTTTAAGCAGAATTACAGTAAAATTATTATTCCAAGGATCTGCATAGAGTAGTTATTTCTTATGCTAGGTCCCTCTGCTATAAATCTGCCCGAGTCAGAGATGCAAAATTGATCTTTGATCTCTTGAGAAAGAGCCAAGAGGTTACAATACCTTCTAATCTCTCAGTATTTCATTTCCAAATACTTTACTTCAGAAAGTGCCATTCTTTTAAATGAGCAAGAAGAAATGATGGGCCAATGAAAGGTCATATCCCTGCATGTATCCTAGAATCAATTTAGTCTATGTTCATGGTTATGGGTAATCTTGGGACCACATGAGATTCTGCAGGACACACTTATTATGTACATCAAATTTATTACCCAAACCGCCCCTCACAAACCACTGAATATTCTTAAAGAATTATAATTAAGTCCATGATATGCATTAAACAGTACCTGTCTATGTGTCCCAGGTGTAAATGTATTTAGATTTGGAGGACTGTAAATTACAGAATGTGAAGCTACCAAAGGTTTATAATTTATGTTTCAGAAAATAAGCTTGTTCTCCCAAAGAATATTTGCTAAGAATTGTGTGTCTATTTCAACTGTATTGCTATTTGATTTTTTTAAATGAAGAAGATATGTTAAACTTTACAACTATGTTAAGTTGCCCTGAAGGGGTTCAAAACACCAAATGCAGATGCTTTCAAATTTCTTGTTTCTTCCACACTACAGAACACATGAAGACAATGAAAAAGCAGCTTTATTTCAATTAAGTAACAGGTCAAATATAAACTCAGGTATACAAATTTCTCCAAAGGGAATCCCAGAAAAAGGTACAACTGCCTTCTATCACAGACAAAAGTAGACAAAATGGTCTGCTCAAGCTGATGTTAAGTACTGAGCAACCAAAAACTGAGATTAAATGCAACTCCTGAAATTTCCAAATACCAAACAAGGGCATGTAGGAGGTATTAGAAGAGTACTTCTAGGGGAGGGAACCCTTATGTCAGCAGAAATCTACTTTTTAAAAAAACAAAACAGCAGCAACATAAGATTTCACACCTTAATCACCAATGTACTAAGAGCTTCCAGCACCACATCCCAAAGGCTTCGTGGGCCACCAATATGACACAGTTGTCGCCACCCAAGTAATGCCGGGTAACTGCAGTATACAAGAAAGCTTCCAGTACTGAAGAATCTCTTTGAGTAAGGGACAAAAAAATCTAAAATTTCTAGTGATTGGCTATAGATACTTGTGGGGAAAAAAATCCAGAAAGGCAATCTAAAATTATTCCAAAACATTAATATCCTAGTTTGTATTCTCATTGTTCTTAGAAATTGTTGTTTACATCTATAACAATGAGAATGCACAGCTTTGTGATGCGGAGTGTATGGACTGGATCATAAAACAGGATGACTCCACTCCGCAGCAATTCTCATCTGAGTAACAGAAGGGATCTGCCCATTTGAAAATACAGTGCATCCTATTAGTTTACTACCAGTAAGGCCAACGCACATAACTGAGGATCAGGAATCAGAGACATCTCTTCTGCCACATGCTAACTGGGATTTTTTGGGGCATGTTAACCTTTCTGATTTTCACTATAAGTACCTATAAAAGTGGAAAAATTTATAGCAAATAATTATACACTGTGATCAACTTAATCAGCTGAGTAAATTCTACCCACTTTTATTACTAAACTGGGACCTCTGTGAATACCTTTTGTTTAGAAAAGGAAGACTTCCCAGCCTTCTCTCCACCTCTCAAGGTCTTGCTGATATTTGATACCCATTTCTGCAATTCCCTGGCTTTTTCAACATACTCTTTCTTTTCTTCTTCCAGTGACTTCTGACAGGTGTAAGTGGTAAAAGAAAAAGGAAAAAAGACACATTCCAATAAATGATGAGCTGATGAAACTGATCTCTGCACTGAAAACAAGAATGTCAAATTTTTTTATCACACACAAGTCACTGACACATTTTATTTTTTCACTTAATCACACTGAGCACACTCCAGAGCAGATATGCTCCTACAATGCTGATGGTAGCAAAGAGAGCTGTGACAAACATCGTTTCTTATCACTGGCCTCACATACCTACTACCCCATGAACATGACAAAATAAGCTCAACTTCACCTCTGAAGCACAAGATCTCTGGACGGCTGCCTTTGCATTAGCATTACAATCTTGTTTGGACAGAGTGGTGGCAAGACAAGGAAAAGTGGAGCATATTCACAAACGGATGAAAATACACAGAACGAGGAAAAACTCCCCCCCCTCCTACAACACACAATACATTCATAATGTTAGCTTTTAATTCTAAAGTCTCAAATAAAAACAAGAGATTATGGGGAATATTTTAATTACAAGGGTTACTATACACAGAAATAGTCAAAACTATGTTTCTGAAGCAATCTTAAACAACAACCGAGACATATGGAAATGGAGGAGTCCACTGTGCTTGTCAAGTACTGTTGCAGTGAGTGTGTGGATCACTTAACAAAGGCAAAGGGCTGGATCTATCCACAGAAAGGGAAGGCTGAAGAGATGATGCTGGGAATATGCCTAAAGTTCATCAAGATTTTCCAACAATTCTAGGTAAAACATGTTTATTTTAGTGTGGCTAAGATTCAAAACAACTACCCTCAAAGCTAAATGGGACTATGCGCAGCAAATATTTTATTTTCAATTAAGTCATGAGCTGAGTTATGAGCTTTGAGCTCTCAAAAAACAGTGCTTCGAATTAGCTACACAGTTCCTAGGCTGCACATCAGTCAAGTCCACCTGCTCTAAACAGATGGCATGAGCCACCCAGTGTTGCCCTTGTATAAAGATATCTAAATTATGTCCTACTAGGAAGAATAATAGAGGCTAGAAATTCCTGTCACCAAGGGTTCTGATACTTCTAGAAGTTTAAGTCCTGTGTGGAAATCAAAATCAGTTTTTTCTAAGGCTTCTTTATATGTCAATTTCCTTTTTGTGCGGGGACAGATTATATTTCTGATGTATGACTTCTGGTCTTTGAGTCTGGTAGCAATGAGGACATCTATGATACCTACTTGGAGAGCCTCTTCTATCGACAACCGAGAGTGAGCCTGAGGCTCGATCAAGCCCCCGGTCAGGTACTGAAATTCCAGACATCGGATTCCCAGCTCCTTACTTATGATATTTGCATTTACAGCCTCTACCACTGACATTGCTTTGTTAGTGACCGGATGGCCAATCCCTGTGATTACTAGCTCACACTGCCGCAGCTGCTGGGCAAAGCCCTCATCAACAAGGCCTCTGTGCAAAGCTTCGGCCACCCTGTATTTCTTGCCAGTTAGGGGGTCGATGATTCCCCCTGTACTGACTTGGGCCTCAAGGCATCTGAGAGCAGTAACCCTGTCAACCAAGTTTCTACGGGAGGCCTTTAGTAAAGAGATCCTTTCTCCACTCGAGGTCAGCCAATAGCCTGCAATGGGACTATGCAAATCCTTCTTGGGAACTAACCGGCTCAGCAAAGAATCAGCAAGCTCTGTAAGTGTGATGAGGCCATCCTGAAATTTTTTCAGCAAGGCTTTGTCAATTGTTCCCTGTTCTACGGCTTCATTAATATTCAGCTGTAACCCTGTCTTACTGTCAATCAGCATATGAGAAGGATGGCCATATGATTCAAAAAACGTGGCTTCCTTCCATTGATACTGTTGTCCTGAAAGCTCAAGATAAATGCTTTTTTCAATCAGGTTTCTCTGGAAAGCCTCATAGGCCGTCAGTTCTACTCCTGTTTTGGTATCAACCACAGAAATTTTGTGAGTTTTTTCTACACTGAGGTTGGAAATCTCTCTCTCTCCAAGTGGCAACAGAAAGCACTGGCAGTCTACATCAAATACGCACATTCGCAATAATTCAGAGTAATAGAGAGCTTGTTTGTTGTTGGGATTAGGAAAAACTCTCGCGTTGCTGGATGGCTCATATAAAAACTGCAAGATGGCATTATTTAACAATCCCAGCTGTAGCGCCGTATCTGGTGGAACACGGATGCCTCTCACGGGGTCGATGACACCCCCACTGGCAATCTGGGCCTCCAAGATATGTTTACCTTTTTGCCTGTCAAGCATTCTATTTTCCATGGCTTGGAATACTGACAGTGTCTTAGAAGAGTATGAATATCCCATGGCTGCCTTCTCTGCCTCAAGGAGCCTAATTCTGAACTCAGGGTCAACAACCCCAGTAAGCACAGCATCTTCGACAGAGTATGTCTGACCGGAAATGGGATCGATTATAAAACCTGTTGCAGCTTGTGCTTCTAAAAAGGCTAGAGCCATCATTTTATCTATAATGATTTTTCTGGCTGCTGCGGCAAATGAAATCTTTTCTTTGGTAGAATCTAAATAAAGCCCTGCAATTGATGTGGCTTTTGTCAAAAACTTGCCAAGAGTTTTCTGAACTTCTTCAACAGTCTTCAGACCAAGTCGCAGCTGCTCAACTGTTCTCATGTCCAGAAGCTTAGCTTCGACCAACTGTCTGGCAGTCACAGTGTGCCGGAGCCCTTGGAATTTAAATTCATCATCCCTAACTGAACTAGCGTGATCACTGTCAAAGCTCTGAAAAGTCTCTGGTTCTGAGCCTTTCTTAAGAAAATCCCTCTTGAATCCACTAGACGCTCTGGACTCTTCCAGTGTCCATTCTTCGGCACTGGAAACTGAGTTCTTTTCTTGTTTAAGTGATGTGGCTTCTGAGTGCATGTCATACTGCTTGCTCTTAGTTATCTGTAACAGGAATTTGTAAGACATTAAGTCACCTACAGAATATGATCTCCCGTAACCCATTCTCAATCTAAACACAATTCCTTGAATTACAAAGATTAGAAGAAAGGAAAAATTTCCAACTGGGGGTGTATCAGGAATAAATAATATTATTTCGAGAGCCTGAAAGTTACTTTAGATGACAATTCAATTAAAGGTACTAAATGTTAAAAAAGACTAAGCTGAAGTTTGGTCACAGGTAAGTATGTTAGAAGTTAAAAGTTAACTGCTAAGTTTTTTTTTTTTTTGATAGGTACATTTTCAAAATACGACCCCACAGATAGCACAGCCTATCCATTACATCTGTTTAATGTCAAACATTCACCTATTAATGAAATTTGATTTCTAACAGGTAAAGCACTAGAAAATAGCCCTTATTTTCCTCTCTGAACTACAGAATCAAACATTGTCAAAATTGTTAAATATTTACTGTAGGGCAGAAAACAAAGAAACCTGACATTAGGAAGCTAATGAGGTCTCAGAACACAATGTATACCTCCAAGGGTGTCAAAAGCTTCACCAACTCCATCTCATGTTTGTCACTTGGGTATCTAACAGGTGGTCTGGAGCTGTGCAGGGCTTGGTCTCTTATCTTCTCTATTTCTGGTAGTCTTGTGACAGGGTTTGTTTCATCAAAAGTTATCTGTAGTTCTGTGCTTGTCTGAGAAAAATACTCAGAGTAACACTGCTGGCTTTTCTCTCTCTCCACTGGGGGCCCAGGCAACCGGAACTGGACTTCTTTTGGTATTTGTTCCACGATCCGATGTTGCCACTTTCCCTCCGCCAGTTGTGGTTCTTGAGTCCGTCTCAACAGAGGAGACCTGGCCGCTGGGTGAGCGTGTCCAGGGTTCCGACAGGGAAGCTCTCCAGACAGCTGACATTCCTTCACTGGCTTCTCAATACCTGGTGTGAAGGTACAGTCTTTGGCTGTGTTCTTTTTGTGGATTTCACACTGGAGCAAAACCAGCTGATGTTCATGCTCCTTTATCTGCTGATCCATTTTCTGCTTTAGATTCTCTACCTCTTGCTTCTGGGCTATTAGCTCATCTTCGAGCTGGCGACACTTCTGGTAATGGTTTGCTTCCACATGCTGCCCTTGCTGCATTTGCTCGCGATACTGTTGAAGCTGTTTTTCGAGTTCTTTAATATTTGTTTCACAGAGCTTAGCATTCTCTTGCGCTCGGCAGTTTTCTTGCTGAAGAGATGCGAAGTCAAGCTGGATGCCTGATATGTCATTTTCAGTGATGACCTTTGATTCCATTAATTTTTCCATCTTCTTCCGAAACTCCTCTGCTGAACGCTTGAACTTATCAGACTCTTCCTGAAACAGAACCATCTTTCTGTGGGTCATCTGCTCTTCGATGGTCTTTAAGTGCAGTTCATTCTGTACCTTCTTCAACCTGTTATTTAACTCTTGCACTTGAGCCTGCTGCAGCTGAACCTTCTGCTCCCCACGTCGCTTTTCTTCCTTGGAAGCATTAAGCTCGGCATTGAGACTTCTAACCTCTTTCTCAGTATTCTGGATGATGAGGTTCTGCTGGTCACACTTTTGCTTAAATTCATTTACTAAGGTTTGACTTTTGGCCAGGTCTTCTTCAAGGCTTTTAATTTTTTTATGGAAATCCTGTTCTGCTTTTGTCTGCTTATGCAAGTGTTCATTTGTATTGCGTAACTGATCTTTAAAACCATCTGCTTGGGTTTTCAAAGCTTCACATCTTTGCTGAATGGCTTGTTTCTCTAAAACTATACTCTTCGATTCCTCCTGAAGTCTCTGCATCATTAACTTGGTTTCATTGTTCTGCCTTGTGAGCTCGTCCACCTTCTGTTTTAGCATTTCTGCACACTCATTACTTTTCTCTAATTCCATATTGAGCTTCTGGATTTTATCATTATTTTCTTTCTCAGCCTTAATATTTTGGAGCAACTGCTCATGGCTTTTCTCAAACTCTTCCTTCAGGTGGTCTGACTTTCTCTGGCAGAGTCGCCTTTTTTCATTAGAGAACTCCTTCGCATCCTGAAGAGAATGAACTTGGGAATTTAAGTGCTTGATATTGCTCTCAGCGACAGCGTGTGCCCTAGTGATTCTGTCCACTTCTCTTTGCAGTTTTCCTTTCTCACGATGGAGCGTTTCCAGTTCTAACTGATAACTCTGCTTTATTTTCCTGAGATCATCTGCTTCTTGCATGACCTCTTCAGCTTTATCCGTGGTTTGGTTTAGCTTCCTGCTCAGTTCTCTGAGCTGCTGAGAATAGCCGTCCTCTACCCGATCCTTCCTTTCCAACTCCATCCTCAGGCAGGTTAGGGCATTGTTTGTTTCATCCAGCTTATCTCTCAGCAAACGTGCTTTTTCCTCAGAGGAGGCCTTTTCTAGCTGGAGGGCACTGAGCTCAAACTTCAGCTCTCTCATGTCCTTCTCCACCCTTCTGTTCACAACCGTCAGTTCATCCACCTGCTGCCTGAGTTCCTCTGCTCTCTGTTTGTCCTGGTCTTTCTGGAGTTCTCCTAATGCCCTGCAGGACGTGGCCTGTGTGACTGAACCAGGCGGCAAGGAATTTTCTCGACATGAATACTGAAGTTCAGTTATCTTTCTTCTTGCTTCCAATTCAATTTTCTGCTTTTCCTTCAACTGGTTCTCTGCCACCTGTTTTTGGAAGGCAAGGTCTTTCTCCATCTGTTTCACCAGCTTCAAGAGCTCCTCTTCACTGTCTCTCTTCCTTCTCAATTCTTCCATTAACTTACTTTTTTGCTGCTCCAAATCACTGAGACTCGAATCTTTCCGTTTCAGATGATCTTCCAGCGTTCTCCTCGTGAAGGTGTTTTCCTCCAGCTGGCTCCGGAAGTTCCGGAGGTTGGCCTCCACAGCCGCCCGCTTGGCCTCGGCCTCCAGGGTGAGGCCCCGCAGGCGCTCCAGCTCCCGCTCCGCGGCCTTCTTCTCCCCCGCTATGGCCTCCAGCTCCCGGCGGTACTGCTCGGCTTCGCTCTCCGCCCGTAGCTTCTGTAAAGTGATGTCCTCTGCGTTTCTCTGCTGCTTCCGCAGTTCAATTTCTGCAGCTGCTTTGACCCTCGGGAGTTCTTCCTCGACTCGGGACTTCTGCCTCTTCAGTTCCGCTACCATTTTTTCCAACTCGCTGATCTTCCCCGTGAGCTTGCTGTTCTCAGTCACGGTCGCCTTCTGGCGCTGAAGCAGGTCTGAATAGGCACCCTGCTCAGAAGTCTCCTTACACTTCTTCATCTACAAGAGACATGTTCAACGTATCAAAGCCATTCTATTCAAACTTACTTTACAACATCGAAGCATGTCCTTATGAGTACTTACAGACCCAAGGAACCCGAATGCAGAGCAAGCACCATCACCGCCACCACAAGCGCCACCTTCTTTGGAGGAAACTCATCAGGGGAAGAGAGAAAATCCCTTCCGAGCTGGCTTCAGAATGACGCTTTTTCTGCCTCTCAGGAATAGTCTCATCTTAACAATTACCTAGCTCCGGGTTTTATAGCAAGAAAGGCCATTATAAAACATGTAACATAACTCCTGCCTTTTACAACTGAAGAAGCTGAGAGGTAAATAATTTTGCAAACTCACACCCTGCGTAAGTAACAAAGTAGGCACTAACGTTAATAGTAAGAGTGCCCCTTCTACTTAGTGCCATTGACTAACATGCATTACACAGGAGCCCAATAACATGAAAAACTTGTTCTCGGTATCTAGCCCAGCCAATGGACTTTTACAGTAATCTTTACATTTCCCCCAATGTTTTATGGTTAAAGAGAGAGAACACAGAAATTTAGTACATACAGCCAAATTCTGAAGTAATATTTAATGCAGAAAAGGAGAAAGGTTATATAAAATTGAATTTGTAAAGTCAAGTTCTATACTTACACTTTCCACATAATGACAATTATAATAAACAGAATTACTAATGCAAAGGCAGCTCTTGTCCCTGAATGCTTTAGAGATGTGCTTCATGCATACTCACAGATTTGGTGGTAGTTGTTAATGAAATGCCTCATCTGAATCCACCTTGGGAAGTACCTTCAGATACCCCATAAATACAAAGATATTCGTTAAATATAGATACTTTATAGACTTAGGGATTCAGCTTCAATTTATTGAATAAAATATAAGAAAATCTTTTAACTCTACTGATGATGTAATCTTAGCTGAGAAAGTCCACTTCAGACTGAGTGCAGAACCACGTGATCAGGGTTAGTTTCCGATTACAAATTCATTTCTATTAACACCATAAGGTTGTTAGTTTTTTTATCTTCAATTCAAAGTCACTATAATTGTAAACAATTTAACAGGAATAGAGAAAGTATTTTAGATAACATATTTGTTCTCTGTAAGATGTTTTGATGAATTTTTAAATTTTATTTTATGTAATATACTATACATGCTATTTTGCTCACTCTAGTTTCTTGATCTTCAGTAATCCTGATGAGTACTTCAGTCATTTTCATTGCTAGCCTAAATACAGTTTTATATAAGAACTCACAAAGACACAAATCACAGCATGGCCAGCTATGTTTAATGTGTAGCTGGATTTTGGTATCAGGGTCAACTATTAAGGTGTCTTACCTGTTTAACATATTGTTCTTTTTTATTATTTCTAAGAAGGTCTTTCCCAGTTTCTTATCAAACTTCCTTTAAAAATTATTCTAAAAGATTGTGAGCCTTTTTTCCTCTTGGTGATATTTTGTTCCTCTCCCTAATGGTCACATTCTGTTGGTCACATTCATATGCCTTAGTCATAGTCTGTTTCTTTCTCTATTTGAAAAAAAAGCCTGCTGCCAAGCCCTTTATATCATATTATATTCATTTTGATGACTCATTAATAATCAATTTCCCACTGCCTGATAACCCTAAATTTTTAGTAAATGCTGTAAAAGTGACTTGAAATAACTAAGGTCAACTGCTGGTTTGCTTTCTAATAGATCTCAAATTCATTCATGAAGAAATAACTCCCTCAAGTTTTCTCTAAATGTCCCCTGATGTGATTAGTATGATTTGGTCTCAACATAGCCTAAAGAATCTCTTGATCACATCTAATAACTAATTTGGTATTATTTTTTAAACTAACTGGTACCTCTTTGATTTAATATCATTATGAAAAAGCATTCTTTCAGACCAAGCTTTTTCGTGGGGATCGTCAAGACTCAGTTTCAGAAACACCAATCTTATGACTGTAAAAACTGAGTTATTTTTATCTTTTATAGGCTATTCTATTAATTAATAAGACTTCTCAGTGGTAGGATTAAGTTACAGTCTTTACATATCATCTTCTGTAACTATGTTGTTTTTGGGTTTCAATTATAAATCTTTGACATTTCAAAGGATGTCAACAGTAATTTCTATTTATTCTAGAACTTTTAAAACATTTTTATTTGTATAAGCTTCTGCCTTATCAGGTAAGTCAAGCAAAATCACATATGTACAACTCAATCAGACTGCATTTTAATGAAATGAACTATTTTATTTTATATTTAACTGTTGTTAAACATGTTAAATTTAAAAGGCAGGTATACCATTTAAAATGCATTTAGATCTCTCAAAAACTAAAAATGTAAAAAAATTTTTTGAGTGCTAATTATTAAGATGATCACAAATATTCTAAGCAATAAAGTGAGCCTGTTATAAAGTCTTGTGATTAGCTCCCTTAGCGATTTAGTGGCAGAAAACATAGTTAATTCTGAACAGACTAAAATAGCTTTATAAAAGGGATCATACTTTCAGAAAGTAACATCTAATAAGCATTCAAGACTGTTGTGGGTCTCTCATTACATGTATACAGTTATACCAACTATAATAAACTTCAGAATTTCACCAGTCCAATTAAGATGGTGGTTTCTAAATTTTATAATTCACTTATTTTAGCATTCAGTCTACTATTTTTGTCTGTTCTGAGGCTAGGCATAGAAAGCATACAAGTGTGATCAAAATATACAGTGAATATTTTATTTTTTAAAAAATTTACTATATGAAAGACACATCGTCATCAATCTCCCTCAGATGACCCCCTCACCCTGGACACTTGTATCCTATCATTCTTGCCACCTTCCAAAGCAAAACTGGAAATCCTTCCATAAGTGTCTTTATGAGACATGATCACAGTGGGTGCTACTGTGAAGTTCCACCCAATGAGAAGGTGGCTTATAAAAGCACTCCGTTTGCAAGCAACTTAGCCAGCAGCTTTAGTACAATGACTTGATCTTTTCCAAAGTCAAAATGATCATGGAAGGTAAATATTTTGAATCAACTAAAGACATCAAGGGAACTCTAACAGTCCAAGTAAAGTCATTCCCAAAAGAAGGCTGTCCAAACTGCTCAGAAAATGACCAAAATGACACAATACATATATTTAAAGTTAGGGGAAATATTCTGAGGGATATCAATGACAATGTGTCATTGTGTCACTGTGGCAATTTCTAAAAATCTAAATCATATTTTTCAATCTCAATGTACATCAAGATAACAGAGCACTGAGTCATCTTTTCAAGGTTAGAAACAGATTTTTAATGACAGTTCATTCTAAGAAACGCCTTGCTTTATCTATGAATTCAATTTTTCAAGGCAGACAAAGAGCTGTGTTAAGTCCTCTAAGTAAGAATACTGAGTCTTTTTACAACGCATCATGTAGTTCTGGCAAATACACAAGATCCTAAACCCCACAATACTTCGAGTAGCACTGTTCTGTACAAACACTTAGTACTTTCAGCTGATGTCTATTTAGCAGATTTAAATCATAACAAATTCTCTTCGAAGATGTAAATTAATTTAAAATGTACAAATGTGTTCCTGCTATACTTCTGTAATAAAAATAATACTAGCAATTTTCACAGGTGTGTGCCTCTCACCTGTGCCAAGGATGAAATAATTCTGCCAAATAGCTGCCACCCAATAACTTAAATGGAGCAACTTAAGACAAACCCTGTCATAGAGGCATGAAGCGAACTTTGCGTTGGTTTTGTATTTCTTGCAGTGCTGGAACTAAGAGTCACGTGCACATGAGGGAAGCTGTCCTCCACTGAGCTATTACTACCCGTGAACTGGAAGCAAAAATACAAAAATCCTTTTCTAATTGTGAGAATCTAAAAAATCCTAAGCTTTCAATCTTTTCTGCTGTATTTTATAATTAAATAATTACGTGAATACCAGCTATCAATATATAATTTGTCACACAACTTATAATTGCTTCCCCAAGACACACTGTACTTCCTCCTCATGTTTAGTTCCTTTTTATTCAGCTGATCACACTCAGTGGTTACCTCCTCCTCTTCCAGGCGCTTCAATGAATCACCAGCAAATTTAATATACTGGGTCATGAGAGTGACCAGAGCAGTGTATCGAGTCCGAAGGTCCATGAACTGTAAGCAAAAGAAAAATAATAATAAAAGCATAAACTCTAATTGCCCTTTACAAGTTGAGTGAACTCTGAGTAATAATTATATCATACAGGCTGTGGGAGAATAAAGCACATCACCCTAATATTTAGTGGTAACTCAGCAGCTTCATGCATTCTGAATAATTCTCTTATAAGTTTAAAGATAAAGCACATTTATTTATTTATTTATTTACCTATGAAGTTAACTACTGATCTTGAATTGCTCTTGGTATTAAAAGAGTTTTTAAAAATTTAATTTCTGTTTGGGATGATTAAAACTTCTGGAAATAGACAGTGGCAATGGATGCCCAAGATTAAAGGGTACACAGTTAAATGATTTTTATATCATCTATGATTTATCATAACAAAAATGCATGAAAATGTTTTGATATTGTTTTTCTTTCTTTTCTTTTTTTGAGACGGGGACTCACTATTTAGTTTAGTATATCTCTGAGCTCATTATGTAGCACAGGCTAGCCTCAAACTCTCAGGAGTCCTTCTGATTCTGGCTCCCAAGTACGGGATTTTATGTGTGTACCACTATACTCAGTTCTTCTTAAAGACTTTTTTTGTCTTTTTTGAGACATGGTCTTGCTCTATGGTCCAGACTGTCCCAAACTCACTATGCAGCCTAATCTGGCCTTCAATTTGTGGCAATTCCTCTGCCTCAATCTCCTGAGTGCTCAGATTATAGCCATATACCAAGACATCCAGCTTACATGGTACTAGAGAATTGAACTCGGGGCCTTGTGCTTGCTGGGCAAGCATTCTAACCTCTGTGCTATTCTTCCAGCCCTGTTTGTCTCTTTTACATCTCTACTATTACCCTCTCTCATAATGTTTTGTTTTGTTTTGTTTTGTTTTGTTTTGTTTTCTATACAGTGTTTTGCTCACATAGTCCAAGCTGGTCCAGAACGCACTACTACATAGGTCAGGCTGGCCTTGAACTCATGGCAATTCTTCTGCCTCAACCTCCTGAGTGCTGGGATTACAGGCATGCAACACCATGCCCAGCTAATCCCTTCACGTGGTGCTCAGATCTAATCTAGGGCCTTGCACATACCAGGCAAATACTCTAACTGCTGGGATATGCTCCCAGCGCTCTCTCTCATACTTCGATTACCTCTTGAATAATGAGATCTGCTGAGCTCTGCATTCTCCGGCGTTTCACTGGAGATTTCTGCTGTGAATCCACCATGGCCCGATAGGTCATTGTTTGTAATTCATAGTCCTGTGTAAAAGAATTAACATGATAAAAATTAGTTAAAGTAAGTCTCTGATGCTTTACTCTATAAAAACTATACCTAGAGAACTGGAACCTCGTTTCAGTGAATTAATTTTGAAGAAAGAAAATATCTTAAAACTACATTTTTTGGACTCCATCTCATCTTGAAGGAACTTCCAAAGGGAGGATAAAAGTAAAGATGTGTACTGTGGTCAGAAATTTCCAGGTACCTTAGGAAACTTATAAGAAACACTCGTTACAGTATTTTAGTTATATACAGCCTACCCAGCCTCCAAGTAGGCAATGCACCTGTGGATCAGGAAATCTGAGAAACCGTTAATGAAAAAATGCAAAGCATGAGAAATGTCCCCTCAGTTAGAAAGTTACAAGTTATCTCAACATTAAAAATAGAGAAGTGATAAGAAACCCAACCGGGAGCTGTGAATTCTGGCATACCTACGTATGAGGCCGTTTCCGAAGCTGTGCTTGTGTGCAGGTGCCCACACGGTGCAGAAACAGCCAAGAGGAAACTAAAGCGTCAGAGGGCCGCCACCTGGCAGACCTCATACAGAACCTGTAGGTAAGTGTAGGGGCCATTCTAATAACGAGTCTCTCTTTGCTTTTCAACATGGATTGAAATGGCTTTAAAAGTCCATCACAGTATTATATACACGAATATTAACTCTGACTAAAATAATTAAATCCACTTACCTTTACCGTAGCTGAGTACTGTTCTGCATATTTTTGGCACTCATCCATTTTGCTCTGTTTCATTTCTATTTCAGATACCAGCATCTATAAATGCACACATTGTAAATGCATACGGAATTCTGTTATTCAGCCTCTTACTTAACAATGAAGAAATACTAATGTGACTTAATAGTTCAGCTCCTGAGCCCTTCCCTTGCCCTCACTCACGATGTGCCTCATTCTAGGTAAATTATAAACTTCCAGATATACTCATGAGTGACTTATCCTCATGGCGTTCCAAAGCTACCATCACTAAACTCTAGGGGAAAGCAAGGTACAACTCATGACAGACCAACTGTAGAAAGGATGTAAGAAATCTCTTTCCCATACCTTCTGCTGATTCAACTGTGTGGCTAGGGTTTTGCTGTTTTCAGGTTGATTTTCCTGAATCTTCCTCTGAGTCGTCTCAACTTGCTGGATCCAATCATCTAAGGGGTGATAGGTGTCTCTGTAGCACTTCAGGGACTTCCCAATGCCCTCCAACTCCCGTAACCTGAGAGGACGGTGAGACAACAGACACAGTTCCCAAGAGAGTCCAGTTAAGAGGTGGGAAGGTGCAGGGAAGGGAGGGACGTCATGACTCCAGTGCATGCAGGGGCCACTGCAGGAGCGAAGGGTGCTGCGACCGCAGCTGCCCCCAGGAGCCCCACGCTGGCTTTGAGTTGAACACAAACATTTCACTCCTGGAGTCCTGATCAGCATTACTGATTAGTCTAGGAAGAAGTTCAAGTATAAAAGTGAAAAAGTAGGAAAACTGAAGACTTACATCAGAATTATCATCAGTCAGAACATCTTGGATAGCTAAGACTTGCATTAAATGGCAGTTCATTTTTGAAATACCAAGGTAGGAGGAAGAACGGTTCAACGTGGTCTCCGAGAACATGCTCCAATTATTTTTAAATCAGCACATTAAATCTATGTATTATGTAGTTTATACATGAGCTAATAAATCTGTCAACATAATATTTTAATGCTCAAGAACAGAACTGTATCCTGAAGGCATTCAATTCATATGAATATAAGCATAAAAATGAACGAAAAAAGACACTATTCCATTTCTTTTAAAATGAGCCCAAAATCTATCCCATTTTCCTTCACTTTTTGTTTTGTTTTGTTTTGTTTTGTTTTGGGGACAGGGTCTTCCTCTGTAGTCCACACTGATCCTGAACTCACTATGTAGCCATGGCTGGCCTCACACTCAGGGCAATCCTCCTGCCTCAGCCTCCAAGTGCTGGAATCCTTTCATATTTTAATTCAGTCACTGAACAAATGACTTCAACTTTCTTCAAATGTCAATCAAAATGAGCATCAGAGATCATTTCAATTAATCACAGCCTTTCAGCCTAACATATATCGCTACATGCGGTCTTAACAGATACAAGTAAATATATGATTCGTGCTTTTACTAAGTCATGGTTATTTGGGTATTATAAATTAATAATAATTACAGAGGCATAGGTATATTGTTTTATTTCTCAAAAAAGTAGAACACAAATGCCAGAAAACAGCAACAGATTTAATTGAACAGAGTTGAAGAATGCTTACTTTGAGGTTAAGTATCTTGCTATAAAGTCTGCCATATAAGGAAGAAATACAATTAAGTAGCACTCTTGTAATTAACATGACCAAAGAATTTTCTTCAAACCTAGTAAGTATAGATTTTACTCACTATACACGGATTAAATCTGTGCGTAAGCTGAACACGGGAGACTCACCTGTTGTCAATCTGCAAGTGAACATTCTGCCATCTTTCCACTAACTGGTCTGCTTTTTCTTTGTGCCAGTCAAAATCAAGGTCTCGCTCTTTGTATGTCTTAAACATTTCATCACAGATGGCTTTTGCTTTCTGCAACTCATCCTCCAGGGCATGGAACACCTCTCTCCTCTCGTCTACTTCTGACCGCCATTGCTAAGGCACAGTAATCGGCAGGATTTATAAAAATCTATCAAGCAGTCACAGGGTGCAAGCTTAATTTGCATAATGTTACAACTTATTTACCAATGACTCAAACAAAATCAGACAGGGAAAAGATTATCTTTCATATACACAAAAACTGTATTTAGTTTAACATTTGTAAATACTTTGATCTTCAAAAATTGACAAAATTTTAAAGTTATACATAAATAGCACTTGCATATTAATAAAATCCAGTATTTTTCATAAGCCAGTCTATTGCCTCAATAAGTAAAATAAGTCCTTTTCATGGTTGGCTTTCATTATTTATTATTGATTTGTTTATTTATTCAGCTAGTACTAAGGATTGAAGCAGCCCCTTTTTAAAAAATTAGTACTTTTTAAATTTTGAAATAGTGTCTCACTGAATTGTCCAGGCTAGGCTTGAACTTGTAATTTTCCTGCCTCCGCTTCCCAGAGTGCTGGGATTAGAGGCATGCATGATCTTGCCTGGCTGATGATTTTTAAGTGTACTAACCTTACTATTTAAAAAGAAATACATGCATGAAAAAACAGAGATAAGCTATATTGTTTTGCAATAGCTTTTCAGAAACAGACTTTTCTTTTTCTTTTCTTTTCTTTTTTTTTTTTTTTTTTTTTTTTTTTTTTTTTTTTTTTTTTTTTTTTTTTTTTTTTTTTTTTTTTTTTTTTTTTTTTTTTTTTGAGACAGGATCACAGAATCTCACTCTGTAGCCCAGGCTAGTCCTGAACTCACTATGGAGCCCAGGCTGGCCTTGGACTCACAGCAATCCTGCTGCCTCACTGCTGGGATTACAGGTGTGTACCACCATGCCCAGTTTATGCGGTGCTGGGGAATCGAACTCAGGTACTTAGTGCTTGACGCTGATCCATTCCTCCAGCCCCTCAGTCCTGTCTTTTTCTTTCTTACATTAAATATTTGGTTTAATTTCAAAATATTTAAAATAAATCCCTCTATTACAAACAATTTCATTTTTAGTTTCAATTCCCCCTCTTGCTGTCAACATGAATTATCTTAAAAAGCTACTGCTAAAAAGTTTAAACTTCCTCAAACTAAAACTAAACTGAGACGCATGGACATAAAATGAGCTATGGTGCTACCAACATGGAAGTGAAATGCTGAACTCCAAAGAACGAGATGCTCAGTGCTTTGGGCTACAGAGAGCTCAGTGCTAGAGAAATACTTGAAAATCATTTTGAAAACCAACCAAAAATGAGACTCTTACCTTTAAAGTGCTAATTAGATTCTCAATATTATTCTTGTCAGCTATGACTGCTTCTTCTTCACACAGTTTGGTCTCATAGAGTTTTACAAGGGCTTCTGCAGCTTGGGTGTTTGTTAATACCAAATTGACTGTTTTCAACCTTTATAGGGAATTAAAAGTAGCACCTATTGTTAAATGTTTATTTCGCATAAAACAATGTGAAACACAATAACGACACATGACACACTCGGGAACGCTGAACATTTACTGTAAGAGAGGCATTCGGAGGACCCTTTGCTACTGCGGAGTGAGCCCAGAATCCTAACACTGAGCCACCTCGCCATCCTTGCCCTATTTATGTATTTAATTTTTTTTTTGGAGACATGGTTTCACTAAGTCACTAAAGTTGCCCAGGCTGGGCATGAACTCGAGCTCCTCCTGTCAACAGCCTTCCATAGTGCTGGATCGGACTCCAGGCTCCCGCCAAGTCAAGCTTGGCTCTTTTACTCATAGTTCTCCAACCCGTGCCCACTAGTGATATTAACTAAGATTCCAGCATGAAGCTATTTCTGTCCTGCAGGGAAACATGGAGCGACAATGACCTCAGCCACCCAAACTGAAACGTGAGAAGATGGCACATTATGCACTTATCTGAGGCACCTCTTTGTCCAAAATGAAAAAGCATCATAGATCCACAGGAATATGAATATATTTTGTGAAATAAAATTGGGTATTTACACTCATAATTTTTTTAAAATTAACAGCACATAAAAGCAACAGCTGTTTGAAACAAATTATATATAAACATAGCAGTAACATACTTATCGATGTAAGTAGAAGACATGGAGTACACATGGCTCATGTTCTGAAGCACGGCACTGAGCTCAGATCGGAGGGTGGGAACAGAAGGAGAGGCAGCTGCCTGGCTGAAAAACTCTTCACATTTATTTGTAATTGTTCCCAAATCACCTTTAAGCCGCTCCAGCTCTTTCTTTAGTTTCTATAAAACAGGGAACACACAAAACAGGCACGAAGGATTACCCTAATGGCTTATTTTTCTTTTCTTTCCTTTTTTTTTTTTTTTTTTTTTTTTTTTTTTTTTTTTTTTTTTTTTTTTTTTTTTTTTTTTTTTTTTTTTTTTTTTTGAGACAGGGTCTCACTCTGTAGCTGGTCCTGACCTCAAGATGGAGCCCAGGCTGGCCTTGGAGTCACAGCAATCCTCCTGTCTCAGCCTCCTGAGTGCGGGATTACAGGCATGTGCCACCACACTTGGCTTATGTAGTGCTGGGGAATCAAACTCAGGTGCTTAGTGCTTGACTTAGTGCTTGCTAGGCAAGCACTTTAACCATAGAGCTATTCCTCCAGCCCTCTATTTTTCTTAAAATAATTAAAAAATACATTTACATCATGACCACTAACATAAAAATCTACAAATTCTTCAATTTGTTTTAATCAAAGTAACAAAGACACAGCATTCCAGTTTTACAATCAATAACAGAAATCCCCACTGCCCATGTCCTCAGACCCAATCATCTAACTTGGCATTTTCTCATACAGATGTATAAGGACTCAATGAGAAGCCAGGACAAAGAGACAGTTCAGAAGTGGAACTGCATTACAGGATCCTATCGGATGATTTATAATCAGCAACAAATATGTAATTACACCTCAGAGAGTAGCCAGTGTGCAAAGCTGAACACATAAGAAACTGCAGGAAGTCACACTGAAGGTCACTGAGAGAGTAACTGATGTGAACACATTTTTTTTTCCCAACACATTTGTAACTCTCACCTCTTGCTCCGTGATTCTGAGCACACTTTCATGAATATCATCCCTTTCTAGGGGAGTTCGGATCTGTCTAATCAGCCGATCTTCGCAGCTCTCCAAACGAAGTCTAATGTTTCTAACTTCAGAGATGTATAGGTTGTAGGCTGATTCCTCTTGTTCCTCTGTAAAAACAAGCATACTTCTCAGAAAATACCCTTCTGTCTACTTCAGAAGTTCTCATTCACATTTTAATATGGTCTTTTTTTTATCATTACAGGTTTACAGTTAGTCAAACAATGATTCTTGTTTTCATCACAAACTCATCTTGAGATTATAAATCTTAAAATATAAATTTAAAAAATTTTCACCTTAAGAAGAGTTTATAAAACTTCCTTCACACCATTTGAAGCACCAATTTCTGATGTATGCTATGCAAAGTAATGTATTGTTTTATGTTTATAAACATGTCAGTTATATAAGCTGCAGATTAATCTTTCTCTGACAGTGGGGACTGAACCCAGGACCTTTTCACTGAGCTGTGTACTCAGCCTATTTTTTTACTTTTGCTTTTGATTCAGGGTCTCATTAACTTGCCCTAACTAGGCTCAAAGTAGGCAATGCTCCTCCCAGGTTACTCATATTATAGGCCTGTACCACAGGCCCATCAGCAGATTAATTATAAAAATTAAACATCTTTAAAAGTGAAAAACAGACAAAGAAGATATAAGATTTCAATACAAATAGGATATTGGTAATAAAAATATTTGTCTGTGAGTAGTAACAAAAGTTTGAAATAAAATTTTTACTTGATAAAAGTCAACTAAACAGAACTTTTGCTTTAACTCTTGTACAAAACTGTACACGGGAAGCACTTAATCGTTCCTGAAACTGAAAGATGATTCTTTTGAATAATACCATGCAAAACACTGAAAATGTTGAAAAGCACAGGAATTCCACCTTTGTTATCTTATATGGCTGTACCTTTCATTAATTCATATTTCAAAAACAACGAATCCCTTCTTGCATGTCAGACATTTTTTTTTCCCAGTACTAACGACAAGCCTGCCACACAGACTTTTTATTACTGTTCTAGCAACAGTGCCTGCCGATTATGAGCTGAGTAACATGACAACACACCTGAGACTGAGATTTCCATCGAGGGGCAGAAAACAGTATGGACTAAACACCCACGAGAGAAAAAGACAGAAATCCCTGTTCTTTACCTCTTTCTGCAGATTTGAGAAGTTCTTGATAATACTGCTTACATACATTAACCTCTTTTTCCAGCTGTGTTATATCTGAGCCTGAAAATATTTGGGACTCTTGGCTATCTTCCAGAAAATCTTCAAAACGAGACTGGAGATTACTCAAAACTTGCTGATGTTCACCAGGCAGCATTGTCTTTATCTAAACAAGACCAAAGATCCGTGGAATCAGGTAGTTACAGTACTAGGAGTTAAATGGGAAGGAGACAGAACTCAAGGCATACTGCAGGTTACACTGACCATTATGAGTAGAGGAAACACTTAAAATTCTTATTTTTTATTAACAGTTTCAGGCTTTAAAGCAAGAGGAAAAACAAGTCTATAAAATTCAATAAATTAAATCAAACTATACCAGTCTCCCTATGTCCGAACTCTCTGGCCTATCTCCACGTCTTTCAGTAAACACTGAATGAAATCTGTGGTGACAAGATTTACCTAATTCCAACAAAAGGCAACACATCTACCATACTTACAGCAAGTATCCACCAAATGCTTGAATATTAGCACAGATCTACTAAGCCCCATACTACTCTGGAGCAAATACAAAGTATGACCGAAGAATACAGTGAATGTTTAGATTAAAATAATAAAGACACAATACCATTAACCCCCTGAGTGCACTCCAGCCTTGCTTTCCAGCAGACTTATTCCACCATTCTTGCCGCTTTCTGAAGCAGTCTGGGAATTCTCTTTCAGAAGTGTCTTCAGTTATGCTACTGTGGCTGCCTCAATGCCCTGAATCAATTTAAAATATTTACCTTCCATGATCATTTTGACTTTCAGGAAGAGCCCAAAGTCATACAGTACCAAGTCTGGTGAATAAAGTGGACAAAGACAAACTGTAATGTTTTCATGTAACATAAATTTGAATAAACAATTTGAATCAATTGAACACATGGAGGTAGCACAAGAGAGGACTGCTAGGTCTGCTTCAGAAAGTGAAAAGAATGATGGGAGACACGCGTCCAAGGCAACGGAGGGTATTCTGAGGGCAGTTAATGACTTTTATTGTAATAAATTTTTAACTTAAGAATTCATTATATTTTTGATCATGTCGCATACAAATTCCATTCAACTCAGGAGAAGTACCCCATATTTTTGGACATATTTAGTTGATGTGTACATTTCTACTTACTGATGACACATTGCTAGCTCTAATTCTGTCAATTTCATTGACGAGATAATGCCAGGACACTACACTCTTCATATTTATGTGAGACTCATGCCAAAGAGTCAGGACGCTCTGATACTGCTGCTCAATTCTGAAATACAGGAAGGAAAACACAGAAAGATCAAGCCTTTTTATTACTCCTTAGAAAACATGGTAAAATTTTCCTTTTGTGAAATTTTCCACGTTTACTACTTCTAGAACCTTCTGATCATGTGACACCCTGACACAGCATTGTCCATTTACCCTCAGAAAACCTCCCAAACCAGCTCTGTTTTTAATGAACACATACGAACCTGTTGGCAAAGTCAATGGCTTCTTTGTTTGGTGGAGGAACCGTGAAGCACACAGAGGGGACCATAGCCTCGTTCCCAGTAGGACTAATGACCTTCCATTTAGCACGGTGAGAGTTGTTTGCCAAAACACATTCATCGTCTTTGTAAATGGTTATCTGGTTTTTAATGAAGAACAGAATAGCTACATCAAGTCCCTATTAACTCATCCTTTCCAAATTCAATCTTGGGATTTTGGTTTGTTTCATGAGGAAAAAAAAAAAAAACTGTTACCACTAGTATGCGTTATATTCTCATTTTTAAAATAATGAAGGAAACTGGCATGTCTCTAGGAGTTACACACACCTCAATTTGTCTGTAGTCACAGATAGCTTTGATGGGAATGGACGTCTTGAGCGGACAGTCAGGACTCCTCGGCTTGAGCTGAATGATGGTTTTTGCTCTCCCCACCAGGCTCGCTACAGTGCTCTTGTACTGTAGGAGTTCTTCTTTCTCTTCCTAAGTGGCAAACAGAATGGAGTTAAAAAATTAAAAGATCTATACTCCACAACCCCTCAGGGATTTATTTACACAAATAAAACTTTGTCAAAAAAGGATCCCCTGTCTGTCTGGTCTAAATTTACAATCCCCCTTCATCCCCTGGAGAACTGAAGTCTCCCCAAAATAGCCTTCCTCATAAGGAACCCAGCACAATCAGCCAGCTGGATTCTGGAGGCGCTGTGGAGAGGCTGGGGTGCTTTGCACATCGGATCACCAGAAGGATCTTCGCCCTTTCTCAGGCCACATCTACTACCCTTCTCTGTGGCTGACTTAATGTCCTATGATGCATCCTTTGATACGCAACTTTCTGTAATTACTGAATAACAAGAACGTCCTTAGATAACATCTGAGGCTTACAGCGAGATTTCCCTGCTTTGCGATTTCCCTGCTTTGTGGTGACCCACCTACTCGATGTTCCCATCATTGATTTGTAAAAGCACTCTGACTTATGACTTTCTTCTATTCTGTAACTATAAATACCACATGTAACTGCTACTCACTGGAACAAGCTATTTGGGGAAACCTAAACCCAAATTCCCGGGTGTCGGTCACTCATATTTCAGAATAAACTATCTCTAATGTTTGTGGGTCAATACCATGTTTCCTTTTTTTCTGTTCAGCACTATTACCTAACATACTACATATATTCTGCTTACTTACTTAACATGTTATTGCTTAGTTTCCCTGCAACACATAAACACCATGAGAGAAAAGATTTTTGTCAGCTCTGTTGACTGTTTTATCTCTAAACCCTAAAACCGTGCCTGGGTTACAGAACGTTCTGTAAAAGTATCCGAGGAATAAGCATTTAAACGTACCTACACACAGAGCCCTGTCACAAACCTTTTGAAACATCAAAGCTAACACCTAAAATTTTTTTTGTTGTATTTTCATCAAAAAACTCTAAAACTGGATGTTTAAATTCTTACTTGAGTAAAGTGGAAGTATTAATTGTCAAAAAATATAAAGTCCTATGTTTTTACAAAAAAATTATAGTAAGATAGTAATCTAATTGCTGGTGTACTCCTGACAAGAGGCCTGGGTTTCGTGCAAGTACCATGGACTCCTGAACAAGGTCTTCCAGCTTGTGGATGCTACTTGACCTATCACAGCTGTACTTCCGCTGAATGGCATCTTTCAGATTTCTTAAGTAATCAGTGGCTTCTTTGGCATCGTTGAAAAACTAAGAACAGACAAAAGTAGGCAGGTAAGATGGCAGTGAAGCAGAGTCATCAGGTACAGGTGCCCGGCCTGTCGCCCCCCACTAAGTGAGAACAAATGGCCAGCACCACAGAACACAGTTAACTCCATCCTTATTTGAACCAAACAACCCTTGAACTTGGATAATTACAAATGGACACTGTCCCCAAATTTCACATGTATAATTAATAGTTTTGGCTCTGTATACTATTTTGATAGAAGGTATATTCTCCTTTGAGGTTCAAACAATTTTTAAATAGGGGTAGAATTCCAAGATTATCTTAAAACTTCCAATGAATAAAACGAAAGGTTCATTTCATTGAATATAATAAAAACCTTTGCCTCAAAAGAGACACATTTGTAGAATAAAGATTTTATAATATTCTAAGAGGTTTTTTTAAGGATTTCTTTCTTAATAGAATGCTAGAATCTTTCCACAGTGATCCCCAACCTTTTTGATACCAAGGACATAGTCTTGAAGACTATTCTCCCAGGTCAAGGCAGCTGAGGGTGGGGGGATGGGAGGGAGGTGGTGCTATGCAGCAGGTGGTTGCAGCACAGCTTTGAAACAGCAAGATGCAGCAGGAGAACCTACAAGCTGTCAATCAGCAGCAGCATTAGACCCTAACAGAAGCATGCTGACAGGAGGTGGAATCTCCATCACCGCTCACTGGGCCCAGTAGCATTCCAAGACCATGAACTACACTGTCCTAAATAGGCACTGGGGACCCTAAAAACATAAAACCAATCCTTACGTCTTACAAAGAAAAGAATTCAGTTTATTCCGTCTGAACATTACGTACGTTTACATATACATACATACATACATCTATACATATAAAATTTATGAAGATCTCAGCAAGTCAGCCCACATTCTAATGCTGTCTATTTAAGATATGATTCTATTCACACACCTCAAAGTAAGCAGTGTTCTCTTTTATGTGCTGCTCCACACACTGGCAGAGCTGTAAAATCCAGCTCCACTGCGTCTGCATGGCTGCTTTGTAGGCCTGAAAGATAAGACACAGTTATTGAAACTGGCTGGAGAAAAGTAAAATTTGAAAGACTAATGTAGACTGGTGGTAGATCACATGCTCAGCATATATTGGGGCCCAGGGTTTGATCCAAGGTCCACACACACACACACACATACATACACACACACACACACACACACACACACACACACACACAGACACACACACACGTAAATAAATACAATAATAGTAAGTAAAATAACAGAATAAAGAATAAGACAGTCAAGCTGGTGCTTTTAAGAATAAGATACTAGCTAAATAAGTAATTGTTTCAGCAGAATGAGACTAGAAAATCAAGACAGAACAGTAGCCTGCTTTCTCATACAAGCACACTCCTAAAATTTAAACATAAGCATTTAAATCAATTCAGTTGATTTCTCACAAATTTAAACTGCATGAAAATATTTTTAAACTACAAGAGTTAACTCTAGATACTTCTACACAAAAACACACAACATTTGAAATAAATGCAAGTCATCCCTCCTATGTAGAAAACTAATCCCTTCTTCTCCTCCTCTGCCGTGATCCCTTTTACCTGCTTTGTAAAATTCTCAAATACACTTTCCTTCATGACATCTTCATCTCTCCTCTGTGTGAGTTTTTATATCCCCAAGTCATAAAACACACCTTCTAACACTGAAATATAGCTCTGTAGTATGATGGGGAATGTGGCAAAGGGAGTACTCACTTTGTATCAGTGAGACTGCAGTTACAGTAATGATAATATGGAAATTATATTTTAAAATGTTTACTTGAGCTTTCCTTTACTACCAAATGTACCTTTCAAGAGGTCAAAAAGTAGTGCAGAAATACTGCCTTTATCTTTACAGTGCAATATACTGACTCCCAGAAGAGGGCGCTCTAGGTGCCTTAACTGGTGAGGTAAGCTTCCTCCACAGCAGTCCTGCTCAGCTCTGTTCAAGCAGGGTTTCCTAACTGTAGACTGCAGAACTGCAAATCTGGCAACATATGATGATCACATTAATATCATCTGCTCCCCCAAATTAGGCTACTTTTTTTTTTTATACTGAGGATGGAACCTGTGGCTCAACCCAATCTGGGGTTTTGTGTATGCTAAGCATATACCATACCACAGGCCTATATCAGAAATCCCTCAAATCAATCTATTTTCAATAAATCAGGTATAAAAAAGTGTATCACTGCACATGTTAGACTGCTAGTTATTTCAAAATACAAAATAATGTTGATAATTAAGTATTATCCAACTACCCATAATGGGATGACAGTGGATAGGCCAAGAGGATTATAAAGATGACAAAGGCTCCCTTTCATCCTGCAAGAAACTTTTAGTTACATTAACATTTCTACATGAAAGCAATCAGATTCACATTTGTACACCCATCAACAAACATTCTTAACATATAATTCTATTTTCTAGCGGTCTTTCTCTAATCTAAAAATACTACATTTCTAATTTATTATTGTACAAAAAGATACCCAGAACTCCCATTACTCTAGTTCCTTTCCTGAGTGGATGCCCTACTCTTCAATTTCTTTTACACTTACAAGTGGAAGCTCACAGGGGCACAAGACCATAAGGAAAAAAAAAAAAAGCAAATAAGACATTCTTCAAACTTTCTAATGAGGTCTAGGACTTTACTAATATTTTGAGTCATGATATCAGGGAATGGAAGACTATGCGATTCTTCCTCTCAACTGGGAGTCTCAACCATGTCATCTTTAATGTGCAGCTTTTTTCCTCTGGCCATCCAGCATCTCTGGGGGGCCACGTCTGACTTTCCCTGCTCTCTTACATAATGGCCCTTTCCATTCAGGTGGCCACCAACTCTTGCTACTACAGGCCAGGGTTACACATTAAAAACATCACCACAGCCACAGCTGCTTGGGTCATGTGACAAATCCAGTCAATTCTCCACTTTTATATTCCAAAATGTTTTCTCCACTACACGAGGGGGACACTGTCCCTATGGTTCTTCACAAAACCAGATCATAAATAAAGGTGTCAAACTGAATCATAACAGACAGAATTTCTTATGGGTGTGTCATATTCTAAGAACAGTTTAACTAAGGTAGTCAGAATAAATTATTTCTTCTCCTCCTCACTGCAATTATATGCAAAATGTCCCCAACTTATTGGTAGGAAAATGAGACTCAAGACGACAATGCCACTAGTAAAATGTCACACAGTCAGGAAGAAATCAAATCTCAAAGCTTTAAGACAAATCCATAGTCATCTACCTTGTCGGCCACAAAGGTTGGCACAGTGCTTTTATTCTAAGTGCTAGATGAAATACTTAGAAACAGCAAGTGAACCAAAGGCAAAAAATCAGTATCATCTGTGAAAAATAATTACTTTTAAGCTATGTTGTGGTAAAAATACAGTAGTTTATATTTTCCAACTTAGCAGCAATATAAAAAAAGAGTCTGAGCTGGGCATGGTGGCACAAACCTATAATCGCAGCACTTAGAAGGCTAAGGCAGGAGGACTGCCTGAGTCTGCCTGAGCTCAAGGCCAGTTTGGGCTACATAGTAAGTCAGAACCACCCTGGACCACAAAGTGAAACCCTGCCTCAAAAAAAAAAGAAAGAAAGAAAAGAAAAGAAAAAAGAAAGGAAAAGAAAAAGAAAAAAAGAAAGAAAAGAAAAAAACAAAAGAACAGAGAAAAAGAAAAGAAAGGAAGCCGGAAGGGTAAGAAGCACATACTATTTTCAAAGACTTTTTAACTCACCTCTATAGTTAACCTGGCTGGGTGGTTTTCTAGAAGGAGCTGCTCTGCTATCTCCTGAACAGATTTAATGTTTTCTTCCTTTTGATCAAGTTCCCTCATTAATTCCTAATTTCAGAAAGAATTAAGACATGTTAGAAAACCTTCTAAGCCTGAGCTACAACTTCAGCATGCAAGTCCAATGGTTATACCTACAGCATGGTAATCTTTTTTCCGAGCTATGCTGGTATTTCTCTCACTCCAGTCATAAGCAACTTCCTCTTCTTCTTTTTCATTCAACCAAATAAGTTCATTTGTTGCCCGAGTTACAAAATTATGAAGTGTATCAAGGTGCCGCTCTTGATTCCTGGATGTGTTCTTCGAAGGAAAAATTAATATAATAATCATGTATTTGCCAGAGACAAAGAAAACAAAAAGGTTAAAAATGAAAACAAGCCAACACAAAACTTACCAAGAGTTTTGCATACTGGCTTTCTAATCTGTGCAACTTTTCTGAGTAAGTTAACTTAAGAGGTGCCGTCATTTGAATCTAGTAAGAAATAAGAGGACAGTAAGTTTAGGAATCTTAAATAATCTTAACATTTGATGTGCGTATTATTGGGTCTTTATGCAAAAAGCAAAACTAGAGTAAACTACAAAAAATTCATAAAAATTTTACATTCACATACCTCACTGATTTTAGCTTCTTTAAGGCTAGATTCAAATTCTTCTATTGCTCGGTGTACATTTTTATGATTTTCTAAATGGCTTTCAACACTTGGCAAATCTGAGCCCCATTCGGTGTGGTCCAGCTGCACCTTTAATAGCAAAATACTAAGTAAAAAAGAAATTGACAGCAATAAAACCAAAACACTCAAGTAAAAACAGTTGTTTACCTGCATCTCATCAACCCAATTCAAAAGATCCTGAACAAACTTCACATTGACTTCCTCTTCTGTTAAATTCTGATCCAACAAAGAAGACTTCAGAAGAGGTTTTCGGATCTGCATCAATTTCAGAGTTTGCAAAGAATTCGGCTCTACTCCTGAGCTGAAGTTTGGAATTAACCCTGATGGGAAACCAGGTGTATATGCCGGGGTGACAGATGGAGTCAAGAGAGACGTCATCCCCGATGACAGGCCTGAAGTCACACTAGAAGAGGTCAGGGAAGGTGTCAAACTCTGGGTCAGCCCTGAGTTCAGAGTGGGGTTTAAGGTCTGCGCAAATCCTGAGTTTAAACTTTGAGTGATTCCTGATATCATTAGCTTTGTCTGCTCCGTGGTCAGCATGCGTCCTTTGCTATACACGGAGGAACATTCATTCCTTAAGGCCAGTATCTCATCACGCAGCTTTGCAACCCTGACAGGAAAATGGAAAGGGAGAAGGCATAACATGAGAAGGCGCTGGTCGCAAAGACGGAGCCCTACTGCGAGCTACCGGCTTCAGTTAATAATGTAGCCAGAGCAGCTTATAGCGCGCCGAATGTGCGGCTAGTTTATACATATACATACATACATACATACATACATACATACATACATATATATAGACTACAGCCTGAAAAGTTTCACTGTGACCCCAAACCACTTTTCACTCATTTATTTTTTTAATATTTCTATTATATTTCTTATATATTTTTTACTTTTCCAAATATCACATACAGTATTATTTATTCTTTTATGGTTCTGGAGAAGGAACTGCAGGCCTTATTCCAAGTAAGAACTGTTCTGCAGCTGAGCCTCACCCTCAGTCCCACACAGGAAACCCTACATACATTTAAATACTCATTTTAGTGACTATATTTGTTACTGCAGTGATTACTTTACATATCATAACGTTTTCTTCATCTGAGAAGAGCTGAAATATATTCCATCCGATTGCCCTCCTTGACATCCGACTGCAAACACCCGCAACGCGCTTACTCAGAAGAATGAAGCAGAAGCAGGCAGCCCCCTCACCTCTGCACCAGCTGATCTGCCTGGTAGTACTTCCCATCGATCAGAATCTGAACGTCAATGACATGCTGTCGCAAGAGGTTCTCACACTCAAGGATGTACCCGGCGATTTCTGCTTCATTCAGAAACTGTAACCCCGATTCCAACCTTTTAGAATCCTGCGTTTAGCAGAACTTATTATTAGTTTAGTGAAATAGGTTGCCAAAACTAAACTTACGTTTAAAACACCAAGTAGCAGAAAAGACCTCTCCTTGGGTTTTTTTTTCTTTCACTCACTGACCCCAGCCACCATCTTTAACAACGCTGTTTTCTCAATAAAAGATACAAGCTGAGAATCGAGCAAACATCAGCCAAAAATTTTGTTTTAGTCAAACGCACACGACCCTTCCAAAGCAGCCACGTGGCTGCCAAGACGAACTTACAGACTGGAGAGCATTCCGGGCAAGCACCAGCTTGTCTTCACAGATGGCACTGTCCCTCTGAACGCGACTGGCAATCTGCTGCAGCATTTCCAACCTAAAAGAGGTGGGGGCAGAGTCAAGAGCTCAACAACCCTGAGCAATGTGGTCCACCAGAAAGCCAAACAATCATGACAATTCAATACCTGTGTCCATCAAAGGTCTCACTGCCGAAGCTGATGCAGGAGTTGATCAGCGTGGGACCACAATGGACCGAAAGAAAGTTTTCATTTGAATCGAGACTGGTCCGAGTGCTGGTAGTGTTACTAAACACAGAATCGCTGCTACGGTAACTGTAACTGCTACTGTGCATATTTAGTCCGAAAATGATGTTGTCTGACCACTAAGACTGCAAAAGAAGTTCTGGGGAATTCTCTACCTCTAATAGTGAAAAGCGGTAGCTGAATGCTACAGCTTTTGTGGCTGGCTCCTTAAATAGGCTTCCACATACATATGCAACACACAGCAAATAATACGCTGATAACTATTCAAAAGAATCTTGCCTGAAGCCATTCTTTTGCTCGCTGAGGTTTGCCTTTTGTAGCCTGCGCTAAAGCCCTGCAAGTTCGGGCAAGGACAACCAGGGCGTCACTGGAAAGGATGGCCACATATTTTCACTAAGACTCATCCAACTGCAACCACTAAAAAACAACTCCTATACCTCCCAGGAGACCAGGTACCACTAGTCTTTGAAGGCTGCTCTGTGAACATAATTATCAGCCAGAAGAACACAAGTACTCCGTTTGTGTAGTGGGCTGGGTCTGTACTAAACATCATAAGGTAAAGAGCTGGAAGTTAATAAGTACTCATAAACAAATCAATGTAACAAGAGACAAAGTGAACTTCCATCTTACCACCATGTGATGTGTCCATAAGATTAACAGAAAACTTGTCTATTAACCTTTCTTCATATGTCGTATTCTCCGTAGTGTCACTTCAAGGCTACCACAGTTATTTCATCTATCTAAAAGCCCTAGTGCTCAAATAGAACAGTAATGGCCCTGCTTGCAAATTTAACTGCCTATGCTTGTTTTTTTCCATTCTATGGGTTGTTACATGTCGTAAGAACATTGGCTCTTACCTATTTGTCTTTTTCACACACCATCCCACATAGCTATTATTCGTAATACCTAGTCAATGCCAAAAAACTTGTTGTGTCAAGAAAAGTTACAAAGCATTTATCCAACCAACCACACTCCTAGATATTTTCCTACCTGAAATCACAAAACCAGACAGTCACTTCTCTACTCTAAGGGTAAATATTTTTCTTTCCAAATGGCAAGAAAAGGGAAAATTGAGAATGCTATGTGAAATACTTTATTGTGCTTTGGATCTGGAATGTCCCCCAACAGCCTCATTTTTGAAGGGCGGTCCAATCATAGGGGTTAATCCACTGATTTCCTGTGCTGTTATGGGGTAGGGCCTGGTTGGAAGGAGTGGTTCTTATGGACACATTCACTAGCTCCGCCCTTCCTCTCTTGCTTAGCTTCCTGTCTTGCCATGCTATGAACAGCTGCTCTCCTGCTAGGCCTCCTCCATGGGCATCCACCATTGCCAGTTGCCCACAAATGGACTAAGACTTTTTGTAACTGAAATAAACCTTTCCTCCCTTAAATTGTTAGTTGGGTACTGTTGCCCCAGTAATAAAAAAAAGAAATAACTAAGACAGTAAGTAATCATAGTAAGTCAAAAAATCAGCAATACTTAACATTTAATAAGCAGGTATATGTGCCAGAAAATTAATCATTTCATACACAAATACTTCATCTAATATTCATAACTGTTAAAAATAGTACTGCCATCACATCCTGTTTATAAACGGGAAAAACACAACTTAGAAAGTTTTTTAAAAAGTTCAAAGAACTTGTCATACAAATGAAAGATCATAAAATTTGCAACCTGAGGTTATAAATCTAAGCCAGGACTGACAGGATGAATCCTAATCCTTTAACTCTCAACTACATTCTTTAATTAATATGAGTAGGTAATTATAATCCTGACTATAAAATCATAACTAGCTATAACACTATGCTGTGGGTTGAATATGACCCCAAAGTTCACATGTTGATGACCTAATCCCCAATCCAGTGGGGTTTATACACTACACGGGATCTTTAAGGGGATGATTCGATCATAAAGGCTCTGTCTGCCCTTATAAATAAGATTAGTGCTGTTAACGCAGAAGCAACTTCATTACTACAGCAGGAGATTCCTGACAGAGACATATCTGGCCCCACTCGCTGGTGCATGAATGTTTCTCTCTTGTATGCACAGGTGTGTGTGCACACTCTGTGGCCATATTTATCTGTCTCTCTTTCCCTCTTTCGACCTCTCCTGTCTTTCTGCCTTCCACCGTAAGATAATGCAGCCCAAAGGCCCTTGCTGAATAGCAGCACCATCCTGAACTTCCCAACCTCTTGAAGTATTAATGTCTTTTCCTTATAAATTACCCAGTCTGTGCCATTCTGTTGTGCCAACACAAAGCCAAATAAGACACATGTACTAAACTTCACCTATGCTTGTGACTTTTCTCTGGCATACTTTTCCATTATATCAAATGATTAGCTTAGTATCTCATTTTAATCACCAAAAATACCTCCTCTATAAAAAGCTTCAGCCTATGTATTTCAAGTTCCTACCAATTTCAAGGGTCTAGTTACACAGGTATTATAGAATTATGGTTTAAACAAGAGTGCAATCACTAATAATGGACTGACAAGTCCCCACATCTTTAATATTATTTCATATTCTAACAATGCTGAAGTCAAAACAGAAGACCTTAAAAATGCAACTATATTGAGTGTTTCCACCAGGTGCCAGGCATGGTGTTAAGCCCTCATAGCACAACAGACAGAAAAAAATAAGAGTATGTCTCCAAACTCTTGGAGATTATAGCAGAGGAGCAAGTAATCCTTAATCAAACAAATAAATATAGAAATTACAATTGAGATGAGTGCTCCAATGGAATAGTACACGTGAAATGAAGAGTTGCAGGCAAGGCATGTGATCACAGAAAGTGTCTTGAAAAGGTGACTCTGGAGGTAGAGTCTGAGAATACTCAGGTGTAAAGCCAGGCAGGGAGAATAAAATGGACATCCTTGAAGAAACAACAGGCTATCCCGAGTACGTGGAGGAGGGCGAGGCCTCAGCCCAGGCCAGTTCCCTAGAGACAGCCAGTGGGCCAGCTGCACAGGCAGCAAGAAGGCCAGGGGGGTGCAGCTGACCACACGGCCTTGTGGTAAGGCAGCCTCTGTGGGCCTCTCAAGGTAAGGAGGAGCTTGGGTCCCAATACCGCTTACCACAGTCAGGCTGCAGTAACAACAACTAACTCATCCACCAGGACCAGGGGTGCAGTTCAGGGCAGAGTACTTGCCAAGTCAGTACCAGGGCCCCAAACTCAGCAAAAAAAAAAAAAAAAGACAGAAAAAGAAAAGAAAAGAAAAGAAAAGAATCCATCCGCCAAATGTTTCCTGAAGATGAAGTTTTACCTCAACTGGGCAAATATGGAGAGTTAAGGTAATAAAAAGACGTAATACCAATTTCATGGAATGAATGCATATGCAGGAGTGTGGCAGACAGGGAGTATGAGCTAACAGTCCCTGAATGTTTTCTTGATATGACCCCACGGCTTTCCAATGAAAGCAGGCTAGACTTGGCTTCCATTGCTCCCTGGAAAAAAGATCACAGTCAAAAATGTAACAAACTAAATTAATGAATAACAATGAACTTTCAGCTCTTACCCTTGATGACTTAAGAGGAATCTGAGAAATTTTTATAGGTAATTCATTATTTTTGTTTAATTTGGTTCAGTGGTAGTGGGGACTGAACTCAGGGTGCACACTGATTTATATTTCCAGCCCTTTTTGTTTGTTTTTATTCTGAGATGGGGTCTCACTAATTTGCCCAGGCCAGGCTCAAACATGAGTCCACTCTGCCTCAGCCTCCTAAAGTGCTAGGACTGCAAGTATATACACCTGCATCCAGAAAAAGGTTTTAAAATTTTTATACTTAGCCAGATGAGGTAGTGCATGCCTGAAATTCCAGCACTCAGGAAGCCTCAGGCAGGAGGATCCCAAGTTTAAGTTCCACCTGGGCAATTCAGGAGGACCCTGTCTCAAATAACAAACTGGTGTGGGGTGAGGCTGCGTGGGGATGAGGAGGATGTGTCAATGGCAAAGGCCCCTGGGTTTGATTCCCAAGCCCAAAATACAGTGAAATCATAGACATGCATCACAGGTGTCTGCCTGCGCCACTCCTGCCTTATATTATCAAGTAGTAGTCTAGAACTTCCCTGACCTACTCCTTGAAACTTCTCAGAGGAGTTTCCAGGTAAGAAAATACAGGGTCAGAAAGATGAGGGTTGTCCAAGGTCACAAAATCAAATAAATGGAAAAGAAAAATACCAGTCCCTTGACAGTCTGGCTCTAAACCTTAAGTTCTTTCTGACAAGAACCAGGTGGTCTCCCCCCTCAATTCCCCACAACCCCAGACATCCCTCTCCTACCTTTCTACTTCCGGGCGAAGTGCCTTTTCCCGCTCAAGCATGGCAATAATAAGCTTTCCCCACTCTTTCTCTATGTCATTGGGATGATAACCTTGAAGGAGTTTGATGCGTCCAAATTCTATCCAAATCTTAAGGAGGAAACATGTTAATTAAAGCAAAGATGTTAAAGAAAGAAAAGAAAGTAACAAAGATCATGCATGACAATACAAAGGAAATTACAACTTACCTCCAATAATTTATACAGGCGTTTTATTTTTGATTTTTCTGTCTCCTTTGGTGGGATTTCTGTTTCTTTAAACTGTAAATACTGATTATAAAGTGCCTAACATGAAAAAAAAAAGTAAATAAGGGTCAAATTTCAAAGATCTGCTGCTATCATCTCATCACGTCACCCAGCAAATGCTATTACTGTGTCACATGCACTGTGTGACACTTCCTCAGCCAAGTCAACACTCAAGGATAATATCAGTTCCCAGCCAGTGGTTTATGGAAGGCACGAAAGAAGTGCAATCACTGACGCGAGCCATGACTGCACATGTGCCTCACAGGAATCTGAGTAAGCTTAAGAAGCGGCAGTGATCCTAAGAATTTTACTCAAATTTTCTCATGATCCAAATAAGAAACCATGTCCTTTAGAAAGATTTTCCAAATGCTGCATGTTAGCTTTCAGATTTTGGAAAAATAATCTGATGCAATTCTCACACAGGAAGAAAAAAAATTGTTCTACTTCATGTCTTGTTTCTTGATAATAGAATTCTTAGCAGCTAGACAGGGCTAAAATTCAGTTCCAATACCCTAATTGGACAATTCCAGCAGTTTCTTCAAAAAAAACTTTTTTTCAAAAGAAGGTAGATACTGTCAGTTGATGAGCCAACCATAATTAAAGCCTCAACCACATAATAAAACTATATAGTTGGTATTAATTGGACACTGCATATGTTAATTTTAAAGTCTCTTAACTACAATTTATTAGACTTATTAAAAAAATCTTAATAAAACTACGTAGGTAAAATGCTACCACATCTAACAAGTGTACACTAATTACCTCATGTGATTACACTTCATTTAAATAAGCTTCTATAAATCCTCAGGCAGATACAGTTCTGTAAGATTCCAGTCAATGGTTTGCTGGCTGATATTATTCTTGTCACTTCCTCGGGAAATATGCTCTTTCCTGAATTATGAACTATTCTATTCCAGGTACTAGCAAGTAATCTGTGTGGTTACTCAAACTTCTATGACAACTTTAAACATCTGTACTGATCAAAGGGCAATAGAAATTTACCCAAGGATCCAGCTAGAGGAATCCATTTGAGAATTACCATACTTTAATGTGAAAAGTGAAAATTGTTTTGAACTGAAAAATTTCATCTTCTGGGACAACTGCTGGTTCATTAGACACTCAATGTTAGTATGTGTTAAATACTAATTATGGTACCATGTGGAAGTAGAAAAGTTTCCTATCCTGGAAAAGTTGCTATCTACATAAACATTAGAGCCTTTTTAAACACGCACAATATCAACAGATGCCAAGGAATTTCAAGCCAAGGACAAACGCCCAGTGGCAATGTGAACAAGAGGTGTGCCCCGAATGTTCTGTACAGATTTGTGAGCATAACAAATGCCTTCACAGGGCCCAGTCTGGGTTGTTAGCAGTTTTGCTGACTGTAGTCTGATCACAAAAACAAGGCTTGCAAACCAAGAAATTATGGGTTTAGAGTCAATATTTACAGTTTGTAAAAATAAAATTGACTGCTTTGCTATTTCATACCCCTATGTACAAAATGAGATCATTTACTCTTTGTTAAAGTTTATATTATCTGTAATACTTTTTCTATGGCTGTGACATCTTTGCCTTAAAGGGCCTGACTTAAGTTTTGCAGTACTAGCAAATGTTTTGCTAAGCTGTTTAGCCACTAAGATAAGCATTTATTCTGAATTCACTTGAACTGGAAGCTAAATTTATGGTAAAATTCAGGGTGTACCTTCTACTCCACAAAACAAGCCTCAGAGGCATCTCCCCACAGGATTCAAGAAGAGGCATGTCCCCAACCACTGTAACATGTGTGGCAGCTTCCGAGAGGCCTCCCTGCCCTGCTATCTATGGGTTCCACCCCTCCCCACACACTAAAAACAATGAGGCTATGCTAGTCTCAGAAACTCTCAAATTAAGCTTTTCAATTCTCACCTATTCAAAGTTTAGGGGTAATCAATTTCTTTAAGATGATATTGCTATTACATTTTAATTATTCATATTTATCTCTATTTTCTCCAGACAACAAAGAAGGAATAAATTAAAATTTTTCTTACTTACTAGTGGCTTGCTAGTCAACTTCTCTTGAATGTCTACATTGCTGAACTATTACAGCATCGATTACAAGTTTCTAATCACATCAATCCTGCTTAGCTTTTGTAGATCACCAACCTTTAGTTCTACAGGATTATTCGGAAATGCTCTCTCGGACATCGTGGTCGCATGGTGTCTAATCCACTGGGTGAGGTAGTTTACCATATTTTGGTATTCAATCCATTTGACCTCAACATCCTAAAGCAATAAAATGATAGAAAAAGTTTGCATCTACACATCATCACATGCACCCCTAAACCAAACTCAGCAGAATTCATTCAGTACTGGCTACACGTTCTGTTAAGCGTCCACTCCGCCTCAATTCTTTCCATACAAACAGCTCTAAGGGTAGGTTGTCAACATTTGGCTACAAACACTACCCTCACGAGTGCTAGTTCCAATCCAAATATTGTGGTTGCCTAGGGCACCACAATGAGGAGGATTCTGAGGCAACTTCCAAGTATATCAGGAGGGGCAAAAGCCCTCGTGATAAATTTAGGGTGTTTCCCTCACCGGGGAAATAACAGTTTGCATAAGCCAGCATGGGCCTCCCTGTTAACCCCTGTAGATCTAAGTCCACGACATGTCTGACACTCAAGCGCTACCCAATATGTAGGAAACCAAACAGGAATGAATTGAAGGTGAAGAGATTATTAATTAGGCATTCACTAAGCAAGCTTTTTTTTAAATAAATAAACCAGAAGACTATGAATTGTTGTATTTAAACAACTGTGTTCAAGGATTGTGCTCAGTGTTATAATAAAAGACAAAACTTTAAGATTATTATGTATTGTCAATGAGCTACTGTCTAAACAGGAGACAAAATGGATCATAATATGAAGAGTTAAGTAAAAAGAAAAGTGCTATTTCAATGTTCAAGTAGCTCAATGTAACAAAGTGTATGTCAAAAATTGAGGCAAGAATCAGGCAGCCCATAGGCGCCCTCAAAGGTTCACAAAGGCTCCTAGGAAAGGAAGTCTCCAGAAGCTCTGCAATGACCAGGTTGTAGGAACATTTATTTGACAATGGTACTCAGATGTGATGGGTAGCGGGGAAAAAGGGGAGAGAGGAAAACATTAAGCCATCAGCCATCATCCTAGATCTAGTATGAAAGAGTAACGTGGGGAAAACGAGAGGTTTTTGTAAAGCAAGAGACAGCCACAAGAAACATTCTGAAGCAATATTCCGTATCATGGGAGCAATCCTGACAAGTTAAGCATAGGCACCAGCTACTTGGAGATTCAAAAAGAATGGCACCTTTGAGAGGAGGAACAAAAAAACAAGAATGAAAATAGACCTAGAAACAAAAGCACACTGAGGTGACTTAGGAGGCAAGAAATATCTCCCAAGTCTTTCCAGTAATGCAGAAACAAAAGCCATCTGGGAAGAAGGAACAAGGCCAGGGAAATGGGAAATCATCCCTAAGTGTGTAACTCACAGAGTTTCATGCTCTGTACCTGAAACATGTGAGCCCTTGTTAGTAAGTTCCCTATAAAACACATGATTGAATTAAATCACCCAACCTGAGAGACAGTGACCTCATGAGGACACCATGCCCAAAGCTCTATGTCAGAGACCTAGCTCCTGTTACTTCACCAAATATAATATCCTTCTAGGCCTCTCCTAGAAATTAGGAAAATGTTTTCAATTTATTTAGTAGGATTGTTAAGAGTTTGAAACTGCTTTCAAAATGAAAAACCCTATGCTTACACAAAGGGAGAACAGAGCAGCTAGACCACAGCAGCAAAATACAAATGAAAATCTCTACATTTCCATGGTTTACAACTTTTGTTTATTAAATTACCTGTAACTGCTTCCTTTATATATGACACAGAGCAAAAATTTCTGAGCTATACTTTAGTCCCCCACAGGCTCTATACACATTTTTGCATTTCTGCATATGAATTACAGTGCTGAGTTACACTGCAACATTTCACACAAGATTACAATATACTTTGATCACATCTAACCCCTTCTTACCTCTGCTTCATCTCCCTGAAGACCCTCCCTCCTGTCTAAGAGTTACACTACAATTTTAAAGATGGAATGATGCCATGAAGTACATACAGTATCAGTTCATGAAACAGCACAGTAACTCAAAATGCTAAATCTGTAAGGGGTTTTGGTTTTGTTCTGTTTTTGGCAAATGGTACTGGGGACTGAACTCAAGAGCCTTTGCACCGAGGTACATCTCCAGGGGATTTTTTTCCAGCATGTTTTTGTGATACATAGTAATTACCCTGACATGGAGCACTGGTGCGTCTGCATACTGCATCCTGGTAACTGTCACTTCCCTTTGTGCTTCCTGCTCTCTCATCTCCCCTTTTTTTGGATTTTTTATTTAGAGACTGAATTTCACTAAATTGCTTCAGTCTAGGCTGGAACTTGCGATTCTCCTGCATCAGCCTTCCAATTCTCAGCCTTTCAAATTCTCGAAAATGCATTTGACAGGTAAGAATGTACAGGTTAGGCATGGTAGGACATGCATGTATTTCCCAACTACCGAGAAGGCTAACATGAGGATTGCAAGTTTAAGACCTGCCAGGCAGCTTAGCAAGACCCTCTCTCGAAGTTGAACTAACTAAATAAAAAGGGCTCAATGCCCAGTACCAATGAATGAATGAATGAATGAAGTGAAACACACTAATGGTGAAAGAATTCCATCAACTGGTCATGACTGAATCAGCAGTCTTTAGTCCAAAAAAAATCAATACTCACATTTGCGCTGATGCCTTCACCACCTTCAGGGACTTTAGGAAATGCGTCATAGAGAGATGATACATAAGTTATTACTGATTTCTCATCAGGTGAGGAGACATCAACATCTAAAACCAGCAACATACATTATTTTACGATGTTTACAGGCTATTTTTGATCTTTCATGCTCGTTCATATGGAGTAAAAAAAAAAAAAACTCACCTTCAGGGTCCAGAAGTCTTATAACACCAATTTTTTCTGCTACATAAAAAGCGTGCTCTAAATTTGCAAGGTTGCTTTGAACAGCAACAGTATTCATGTCTATCAGGTCCGGCCTAGGAAAAAAATCCAGTGTTGATTAAATTTTTTCACATGCCAATTTTACCTTATAATTACATGTTTACCTTACGTAACAACTTTTGCAAGTATAATAATAGGCCTGTGTTAGAAGACTGAGATTTTCTTTAATAATGCTTACTTCTCTTAGGAACTTGTGTGTGCCAAAAATAAACAGAGCAAGGGAAATATAAAAATTTAAACATACGTAATTTCTACAAAATCTACAAATGCCTCATCATCACTACACACACACATACACACACACACACACACACACACACACACACACACACACACACACACACACACTCTAGCCCTGTGAACTGAGTTCAGCCCCATGTCTCCAACAGCATCCTTCCTTCCAAGCCAATCAGCATCCTTCATATTTTTCCCCAAACATAAAAAGCTTGTGCTCAGCTTAAGGCTATGCCCATGACACTGCCCTTCACAATGTCTTATCCTTCGTCGTCTTTTACAGTTAGACTCATCCTTACCAGCAGAGATGAAGCTGCACCTTCTACATGGTCTGCTGGCTGCTTTTCTACCCCTTATTTCTATGTTTCTCCAACTCCTTACACTCATGAGTCTGTACCACTAATATGGCACTTAGGGTAAAATCTCCTTTCTTGCCCTAGTAATTCACTGTCTGGAGTAGGCACATATCTTACTTCACTCAACTAGTCAACCCCAGACAGCAAGAACCATGCACTAACAAACATCCTCCTACTGAGACGCATGTATCTAGGAGGTCGTCAATACATAGCCGTTGATACATTACTAAGTACACAAATTAGTTAGTGAGTAGTCTGAATAATGAATGACCAGAATAAACACTGGGTAGTATTTCACATGCCTATGTGCATGTACACTCACACACAAACTCACTTGAGCTTCCTTATGCACTCTGTCCCACACCGAGGCTACACATATACACACTTCACCTCCTTCACACGTGTGAGGTTCACATGATAGTCTACACCATGGGAATGCTTTGAAGCCAGCTCTACCAGCATGTGACAGGAGCAGCTCCTCAAATACATCTTGCATAGAAAGTTGTAAAACATGGCAACTGAACTTATCACTCAAGGTCAGACTGCTTAGAAAACACTGATTTCAAGAATTAAGTATTAAAAGAACCCAGAAACAGATGTGGAAGCAACAAAGTCTTCAATCAGAACAGCCCTCTCCCCTAATACTGAGAGTAAGAACTTGCTTATCAACTTTCCTTTTTTTTTTTTTTTTTAAATTGAGACAAGGTCTCCCTCTGAAGTCCAGAATGGTCCTGAACTCACTGGTACAGCCCAAGCTGGCCCTGAACTCAGGACAAACCACCTGCCTCAGCCTCCCAAGAGTTGGGATTACAGGTATGTGTAACAATGCCCAGCTTTATGTGAAGCTGGGGAATCAAACCCAGGGTCTTGCTCTTGTAAGGCAAGAGCTTTAACTACTGTGCCATTCCTCCAGCCCTCTGTTTTTCAACTCTTAAAAGGCAGCCCTCTACAATCCTCACTGGCCCTCTAGCTCGCTTAAAATAACCACTTAGGGAACCACAGAAAGAGGGTGGGCTCGGAAGTAGCAGTAGAAGCACAAAATGCAAATCACTCTGAGGATTATCCAGAAGGCCACTTATATGAGAAACTCTGAAAACATCACTAATCTTATTTATTTATTTAGGTTCTCAGAATAGAATTCAGGGCATTTGTATTATGCCATGTTCCCAGTCCATTTTGGGGGATTTGTTTTTGAGACAGGGTCTTGTTAAGTCACAAAGTTGCCCAGGCTGCGCTTGAATTTGTGATCCTCCTGCCTCTGCCTCCCACAGTGGTGGAATGACAGGCTTGCACCACTGGACCCAGCTATATCAATAATTGTAGAAAGTTAAGAAGCAATTGATACTCCTATTTTCATCTAGTAAAAGAGCAGACTTGAAAAAAAAAACCACTCCTTATACTTCGAAAGGACTCTGAAGTGTTCATAACCTAGAGCTATAACTGTCATTTCCTACAAGCCCATACCATATTTCAGGAATTACTAGAAAATTCTTCTCAAAAGAAATCCTACATTTATTATACAAACAATAAATCCACTAAAAACAATACAGTTAAATGATGACTCTCCAAAAATAACATTTTCTATTCACATAAAATTATGTTGAGGAATCTTGCCAATAAAAGACTACTAAACGGGTATGTAAAACAGTTTATACACACACAAAAAATCTAAATGTCGTTAAAATTGTTTTGTTTCCATAAAGTTCGCACATTTTGGAGAAAGGAAAACCAGCTTTCTGAGCCTGCCAAATCTCAGAACAAGAAACAGCACGTTATTCTGAGAACCCTGCCATTAACAAAGAAAGTAAACACTGAGTAATCTAAGGGAGAATGAATAAAGTCATTGAAGAATCAAGTTTTTTGACCAACGGAATAAAACATAAAACCTCCTTCAGAATGACATAGTTATTTCAGCATGAAGCAGCTGCAAATACAATGAGTTGGAATAAGAATCCTTTTATCCTGATATTTAACACTTCAATGGAACAAATCCTGAAGTGCTTTTCTTCATTTATCTTAGATAAAGAAAATTAGTTAAGCAAAAAAAATTTTTTAAAAGAAAAAATTTAAAACCACTGGGGGAAAGAAAGAGCTTTAAAGTCTTCCAATCCCTACAGCTCCCAGACAGCCCTCTTCATCTAGTCATTTTCAGTCTCTACGTACTGCCCCTCCACTGGCTGGACCAGTATGGCCACCTTGGGTGTGACTAAGAGGCATCACACTCTACTGCAAGCATGCAGAGGCTGTGACCACATTCTCATACTTTACTAGAACTTTTCCAAATCATAAAATGTAACTGTGGGCCAACAAAATTAATACACCTAGTCTTTTTATGAACAAAAGCCACTCTTACTTTTCACAGGATTCTAGGACAGTACAACTTCTCTAAATGACACAGTCATAATGGATTATCATCTTCCCCTAAGTAGTATCTTTTCCAGTGTGTGTTTGGGACACAATGTAAGCACAGACATGGTGCACATGTACCACATCTTCATTACCTGGACTTCCCCACCCCTCATGGTGCATTCTACCACCCTAAGCCCCCTGCCCATCGCCAAAAAATTACCTCTCTGTAATTTTTAAAAACACACATTTATAACTCAACTTGTCCCCTATAAATCACTAAAAACACCTTAGAAGATTATAAGAAAACATAAATTCTACATTTAAAATAGAAACTAAGTTATAAAGTTGCAAATGAGACCAACTAATAATGCAAACCACTCAAATGCACTCAGCATCCTTAACTGTCTTCAAAAGTATAAGGTAAAAACTATTTTAAAATGGCTCCTTTTCCCCCCATTTTATTGATATGTACAAGTGCAAAATGCAAGGTTTACAATGAAGTAAAGCATTTTGTGCACATACGTATCTTGTCAAAGTGACAAGGGCTTTCCCGCTCTCATTTTGTCCAAAAGTAACATGTAATCTTTCATAAAACATCCATCTTAAAAGAGCATTTTTCTGTGATCATTTGGTACACATAGGCTGATACACAGGCAGACAGTATAAAAGATCTTCACACTGCTAATGTGGCCTGTTGTGGTTAGGATCTGGAGTGTCCCCCAAAAGTCTCATGTATTTTAATGGAACCATGTGATGTTGGTGGACAGGAGTTTGGTCTGGAGGGGTGGATTGCAGTTAAATTAGGATTAACGGTGTGTAGTGGCCACACCTGGATGCAGGAGGGACTGGTTACTGGGCAGAGACCTGAAATGATACATAAGCTGCACCTGCCTTCCTGGAGGACTGGGACTAGCCTCAACTAGCCTCAGCCTGCCTTCCTGTTTGTCCAAGGAAGCTGCCTCCACCTCTCTCTCTGCCATGTACTTCGATTGTTGCCGGCCACCCCTGAATGGATTGTGACCTTCGAGACTGAGCTGAAAAAAAACTTTCCTAAGTTTGTGGGTGTCGGATATTGAGTCACAGCAACGAAAAGTAACTAAGACATGGCCTAACTTAAAACTGCCTGGGATTGGGGACACACACACACACACACACACACACACACACACACACAGATTGGGGACACACACACACACACACACACACACACACACACACAGATATCCCTAACGTAACCTTCTATTCCTTAGATATTCGTCATCACATCAGCCCACATGAAAGTAGACAGGGCTCTAAGGATCTATGACTTACATGGTGTTATATTTGCCTGACGAGAAGCCCAAAAACCACCTAAGACTTCTATCTATCTATCTTTATGTTATATCACAAATACCAGTGTACCCAGTTACACAGAACATGAAACAAAACAGAAATATTTAGAAAGAAAATACTTAGATATTAGAGGGGATAATGATTAATGTTAGCTAAGAAAAAGTGAGGGAAAGCTAGCTAAGAGAAGAGTACATTAGTAATAATATAAGATGATAAATCCTAACGTTTAAGCTACAGAGTGAGACCCTGTCTCAAAAAAAAAAAAAAGATTATAAATTCTGAGCCAAAAGTGTGACAATACCTAAAAGGACAGATTGAGAAATATCAAAATATCAATAGTCAAGGGCCAAATAATTTCTTTTAAATTAAGTGATTTAAATTCATAGAAATGTTGAAGTTATGTTGGCTCCCAATTAGCTAGCACTCAGTCATTACTCACAAGGGTGGAATCAGATTTTGACTATTCGGAGAATCTCTTCCATGTCTCAGAAATGTTATGTCTTTGTAGAAGCATTATCTCTTTTAGTCCATTCAACAACGCTCAGCAGCAGGTAATGGTACAATGCTGAGTTGACAGATGAAAAAAACAAAGGCGACTACACAGCCGGAAAATGTGGTGTCTGCCTGAGCACCAAGCCTGAGCTCTTGGCTGTACTAGTCTGGCACTAAAAGCTGAGAATTAACTAAACAATAATATCTAATGCAAAGTTAAGAATTCAAGCTGAAGAAAAAAGCATTTATACAGCTGGAGAAAATAAAAATGATAATGGTTAAAATTCATAAAATAAATAAAACAAAATAATCAAACAAAAAAAGAGCCCAGCCTAGTGGCATAGGCGGGTAAATCCAGCACTCTCAGAGGCTGAGTCAGGAGGACAGCAAGGTCGAAGAGAGTTTGCAAAACTTAGAAACTTGGCCAGCCGCTGGCTCACAATACAAAATAAAAAGGTCTGCAGTTTGGCTCAGTGTGGAGGCCAGGGGCTGATTCTTAGTATCACATATGCAAAAAAGTATGTGTAGATGTGCATGTGTAGTTACCGAAATGCTCACAAAAGTAATCTTTAGGAAACAAAATGACACTCTAAATTGTTCTCACAACAGGACTCATCAAAATACACTACATCAATGATTCCTACATTTAGAACGGTCTTAGAGGCCTAATCTCGATTAAGACTCTGTGTTTTAAAAAGTATAGTTCTTGCACACTGATGGTTCCTATCAGTTATGCTTAGGGACTAAATTATGGTAGAATCTTCTGTCTCTATTTACATTTTAATTTTTTTTTCTTTTTTGAGATAAGGTCTCACTCTGTAACCAGGCTGGTCCTGAACTCACTATGAAGCCCAAGCTAGCCTTGCACTCACAGCAATCCTCCTGTCTCAGCCTCCTGAGTGCTGGGATTACAGGTATGTACCACACCACCAGGCTTATGTGGTGCTGGGGATCAAACTTGGGTATTTAGCTCTTGTTAGGCAAGTGCTTTAACCACTGAGCTGTTTCCAGCCCTACACTTTAATTTTCATTTGAAATTACAAGACTTTTTTGTTGGTTAAAAAAAATACACAATATCACCATATAATCATATAATAATAGGCTAATCACACACAAATACAGACATGTCTTTGTGTCCTCAGTAGGAGACAGTGAACCTTTTAACTCCTTTCCAGTGTTTATATTTCTTGTTTAAATTCAGAAGAAAATAATATGTTTAGAGTTAGCAGTGGACATGCCATCTTGTGTTGGCTAAACGTGGGAATAACTAAAATTAGGAAGTCTGGAGAAAACACCATCTGATCACAGATTAAAAATCAGAATTTAGAATATTCAAGTTTGTGATGAGTTATCTGATCATCTCAGAGGACCATGAGTAATAATCCCCTATCTCTCTCTCCATTTTGATTTTGTGGTTTTGCTTTGTGGTACTCAACATGGAACCCAGGGCTTTCACACTGACCTACATTCCCAGTCCATTTTTATTTCTGAATTTTTCTTTTCAGACAGGATGTGCTCTGTACTCCAGACTAACCCTGAACACACGATGCAGCTCAAGTTGGCCTCAGACTCAGAGCAGTCCTCCTGTCTCCACCTTCTCCATGCTAAAATTAAAGGTATGTACCACCACACCTGATTTATGTGGTACTGGAGAACTGAACTTGGGCCTTGCATCTGCGAGGCAAATGCTCCAACCACTATGCTATTCCTCTAGCCCCTATTTTTAAATTTTTGAGACAGAGTCTAGATCTCCCATGCGACGCTTGACTACTACCTCTGTCTCAAGAGTGCTGGGTTTTACAGCTTTGTACACCACTAGGCTGGCTACCTATCTCATTTAAAAAACAAGATAGGATGCAGAAAGGTGGTTTCCAGAAGCTGGAGTAAGAAAGCATTTCCTGGGCACTAAGTTTCAGTCAAACCAGATGAAAGCAGCATGCTGGCTGCACAACAACGTGAATGCACTTACCATCACTTCACTGCACACTTCAAAAGATTGAGATGGTATCTTTTACCTGCATCTTAGAATGATAAAATTTTCTTTAGTTTTAAAAAGTTTTACATTTTTCAGAGAAAAGGACAAATTGTACTACGATGGAGACTTTCTTCTTCCTACCTTCAGTTTTCCTGAGAGCAGGAGTTGAGTTCATCAGTCAACAGTGATGAAAGGCACAGGAAGAAAGGCGACATGAGGGAGGGAAGGGGCAAGTGATGGATGAGAAGAGCCTGCTGGCCACACAGCAGTTACTGTTGAAGTTCTAGTGAAACCACCACCCCAAGGTGTGACTTTCTCTGGTGCAGTTCACTGCTGGGGAACATGTACAGACAGAGCAGACGGCTGGGCTTACACAGGCTCAGGCTTTGCTAGAAAAATAGTATACACTCAGCAGTTTTCAAAGACCTGAAAAGGAATTCTGCAAAAGTTTGAAAGAAAGATAAAGAAAACTCCACCTCAGTTACCTAGAGATTGGTCTTAAAACAACCGCTATACTCCAGAACACAGTCCACAGGCAGACACGCAGAAAAAGCACGTGTCACGGACCATCAGCACTTTCACAGATCACACCCTGAGAATTCACACACAGGAGACTTCCACAACAGCACAGCAGTCTCCAAAGCAACTTCCAGAAGATGACTACTTGGATGAAATCGTGTTCAGACTTGGCATATTCTTGCTCTTCTCATTGGGCCAACAAGCAATCTCACCTCCTTCCCCACTACCTCCCCACCATCACTAACAATAACAACAAAAGACCAACAAGACAGTCCCCTCCCTTAGCCTCCAGCAAGTGAATATGAGCACACAGCGGACCCACACACAACTGTGTGATAGGGTGTAGCACAGATCTGGGCGCATGTTTTTGAAAGAAAAACAAAGCCAAGGACTTTACAGCAGCAACAAGCTATAGAGATAATTTTCCTTTTTCTCCAAAGTAGAACATGCCTGCATTTATTTTGAACATTCTTCCCTTTTTTTCCCACATACAAACTAATTTTGACCAAGAAGGCAGGGAGCATAGATTAGAAATACTATAATTTATAGCCAGTTTCCTTAGTACTTCAAGATTGGAATCTCACAACTCTGATAATTACAAGATGCTTAATGAAATATGACTTTCAGTTCACAAAGAGTAACCCACTCCTAACAGCCTCCTAGCCATCAATAAATACAGACTACTACCAAGTGAAATAAGCGGGAATTCAGCCAGTGCCTGTATTTTAGTGGTTAAGAGCAAATCTTAAGTAAACCCTGGTGACAAAGGGATAAATACCTCCCCAAAACAGGGGAGGAGAGATCAACTCACCTTTACTCTGGTGGAAAATGAAATCTTAAACTACTTCATACTGAAGATGAGAATATGGACCTACAAATGAGTCAAAGTAACTGTCGAAACACAGGGACCATGGAATAATGACAGATGCACGCCAGCTGCTCCAATAACGCAAGAAAAATCTTAATGTAAGAGAAAGAAAAGATAAAGCTGAAGGAAAAATGGTGAAGGAAGGACGTGGGGTTTCAGAGCAAGGACAGGCCTTGACCATAGCCCATCCTAAGCTTCGGCATCCGTGCCCACTGGCAGCGGACCTCTGGCGTTACAGATACACTCTTGCGTACGCTGTCTGAAGACAGCCACCAAAGCTAGTATTCTATTTTCTAAATGAACATAGCACCTTGAAATTTACCTATTTCTTTCATCACTGTCACCCCAAATGCTCAACACATTCATGCTTAGACTATCAGCTTGCACATCAGATGAGAAAAGCAGCTTACCGCTTCAGCTCTGGCACAGGTTTAAAAACTGAATCGAGCTGGGCCTGGTGGCTAAGGCCTTGTCACCTCAGCATTGTGGGAGGCTGGGGCAAGAAGATCACAAGTTTAACCCTAGCCTGGGCGACTTAGCAACTGAGTAAGAGTGGCAGTGAGACTGTCTCAAAATAAAAATAATACAGGGCTAAGGATGTACCTAAGTGTAAAAGGTTTCAGTTTAATTTGGAGTACTGGGGGGAAAGAAAACTGAATCTGCTCAATCGAAATAGTTTTATAAATAAAAGAGTAAAGGGAAAGAAAAAAGACTAGAAAAAAACCAACAGGATTTAGGCCTGCAGGAATGACATTTACAAGTTAGGAAGTGTCCCTTTCTCAAGAGCCTTATGAAGGGGAAATCATGTGGATGAAAAGAAATTCAGAAATGTAACAAGTCTAACAACCTTTGTCCTAGCACTCCCACTTCCACAACCTCCACAACATTCCTCCACGTACCTGCACAAAAACGCAAAGTTCAATAGAATATTTTAATAGAAAAATCATATAGTGTCCCTCAATAAAGAACAACAAATTATATTTACACAATATGTAGAATTGTTCAAAAATCAATGACAGCAGATAAACTAGACTGTGACAAAGAGTGTCTACGGTAGAAACTGTCACCAGGTTTATGTGGTGACTCTGTTTCAAAATCAGAAGCAGGAGATTACAGGCTCTACCTTCCTTTAAATCTACAAGGATCTACTTCATTCAATATTGGGAGGCTTGGCATACAGGGGAATTTCTATCAATTATCCTGGGCAGGAGGGCCACAAATATAGAAAAAAATTGGTATGTGCAAATATTCCTCTAAATCAATGGTCCTCAATCTTTTTGACATGTGTGACGATTTAGTTGACCTTCTCCCAAGGACAGGAGGAATAAGATGGGGTACGTGTACTGCAGTAGGTGTGGGAGGTCAGCTGTGACTTGGCCAGCTGTGGCAGGGAGGGGAGCAAGGCAAAGCTCTGTCAGTCAGTCAGTAGTGGCATTAGAACCTGATAGGACTGCACTGACAGGAGGCAGAGTTTTGCACTAGGCTCACACTTGGGGCTGTCTGTCCCGGGGCTGTGTCCCTCCAAGGCCAGCCTGGTACAGGTCCACTGCCCAGGGATTGGGGACCTCATTCTAAATATCAACCTGCCAAATGGTAAACATACATAGACATAATACAATGGGTAGGGAAATGTGTGACACTACCACATCCACCTCACGTGTACATGGATGTGTTACAATAGACATGCAGCACACTTCAGTTCTCTGAGGATTTTTCCATGTGACAATGGGAAGAAGCCTCCCATTTCTGTTCTCAGAGTTCAGCTATTTTGTGTTTCTTTGGGAAAGTAATCAACAGTCTGATTTAGCACAAAAGCTGAACTATCATAACTGATTTTAAATTAATAATCTTCAGGGATCCATGTGGGCAGCTTTACGGACACACACCAGAGCCCAACTCAGGTGAAGGCACACACACGCATACACCCTCATGCACCTGAGCTCTGCAGCCTGGAAAGTGATGGAAATGAACCACCTAGAGAACAATCCAGCCTTCCAGGAGAACATTCCAAACCCCAAAGGGCCTCCTAGCAAGAGCAGACCAGTTCAATCCAGTGGAGGTGTGACAGAATCCAAGCTTGTGGGTGCATCACTAGCCTCCAGCACAGGCTTCGAACAGGATGACTCTGACCACAGCCTTACAGTCTAACCCTCCCAATTAAAATGTCGTTAAATGTTTAGTACTATGACTACAACGCCCCCATTAAATTCAAATTTAAAAAGCCAACAATGAACAAAATAATTGCTACACAATTACAAAGGGTTTAATTAGAAAAGAAAATTTTAAAAAGAGGTTTCTTTAAGTTGATCCAGGCCCAGTGGTACAGGCCTTTATTTTCTATTTATTCATTTATTTTCTACAACTGTGTCACGGGCCACCATACCCAAACTATCTCTTGCCCATGAATTGACTCTAGTGCTCCTAACTGCTGAGCTACGCCTTCAGCCCCTAATAAGAAAATATTTAATTGGTATGTTCTTATATACAATCTTCTCTCAAAATATCCAGTCCCACTTAGCTAATACAATTAGAACATGCCTAGGAAAAATATGCCTGAGGCCTTAGAAGATTCCAATAAACATCTGGGAGTAATTAAAAACAAGAATAGGACAGGCTGAAGCCAGCAAGCAGAAATGATCTCTTCACATCACAGGGGCTCGCTAGCATTCTTGCCCTGACAGACTGTCCTTCCCTCCCACCACCTGAGGCACTCGCAGCCCTGCCGCGCATGGTACCCACTGGTGTCAAGGCTGCTCAGGCAGAAAGGTTTCCCTCTGAGTGATGCTTGCTACTGGTGTTTTGGAACCCGGCTCTCACCAACGCCTCAGGGCAGATATCCACAGAGAGACTGACAGAAGCCGGACCAAACTGAAGTTGGAGGTCAGAGCTCTCACACTGGCCTTCCTGGGACCCCTGAGCACATCCTTAAATAACTGAACCCTCTGCCTACAATTCCCACCTCTGGAGAACATGCAGGGCTGTCAGGAGGTATACTCCTCTAAACCTACCCTGAATCCTGTTGATTTATGAATAACGCACTTGTTTGTAAAGGACATTCCCAAGATTCCTTGTCTATTAGCTCTCAGTAAATTCTATGTCATCCTCTCTTACTTTTAAACTACTTCCTTTTGATCTAAATACATCAAATCCAGTCTTTCTTATTATTCTTTTGAATAGTAATTAGGGTGATAGGTACCAGTGAGACTTATTTAACGAAAATCTCACACCAGATGTGGTTTTAAGATAAAAGAATTTATTATGCATTCAAGACCCTTCGAAGTATACAAAACAAAACAAGCAAAAACTAACACAGGTATGTGGTATTTTCACTATCTGAACCCTTTTCATTGGAAACTGAACTTAACAGAGAGAAGTTCCTATAAGGAAACAAGATCAAATGCCCTAACACAGATTAAAGAGGAAAACAACATATTTAGCAGAAACATATTTAAACAGAACTTACAGAACTATTCCTTACAATTTCTTCCACTAAACCCCATTATTGTTCATTCTAATTACCCATGGCATATTCTAGGCTCATCTCTTTATGACATGTATGTCTTTAAAAAGACAACTCTCTCTCTCTCTCTCTCTCTCTCTCTCTCTCTCTCTCTCCCTCCCTCTCTGTCCCTCCCCCCACCCCTCCCGTTCCTCCCTCCCTCCCTCCCTCCAGGGTCTTACTCTGTAGCCCAGGCTGGTCTTGAACTCACTATGTAGCCACAGCTGGCCTTGGACTCATGGCAATCTTCCTGTCTCAGCCTCCTCCTGAGTGCTGGAATTACAGGCATGTGCCACCATGCCCACCTTATGTGGTACTGGGGATCTGAACTCAGGGCCTCTGTGTCACTCCTCCAGCCCCTTTAAGTCATCTCTTTTAGGACATAGTATGTCTAATATGACATACTAAAACTACAAGAAAGACATTTGTGATTTTTCTATGGCTTCAGCTACGTACTTTAATTTTCTTTTATTATCTATAGTCTCTCTCCTTAGGAGCTGCGAGTGATGCTATTTTCCTTGTTGGCCAGCTCTGAGTTAAGCAAATAATGTTGTCCTTCACTAAATTTTAACAAGGAATAAACACTTCCATAGGGAGTAGTATATATACTTACCTTAAATTCATCAATAATTGTCACACACCTTTGCTAAATATCAATAGTCTTTGAGGCTCCACTATCACAACTATTCTGGTCAGTAATCTCACTGCTTGAAATCTAGTCACCTCTATTACCTAACAGGTCAATGAAGCTAGACCTGGTGGCATAGGCCTATAATCCTAGTATTCTGGGAGGCTGAGGCAGGAGGACCCAAAGTCTGCGCCCAGACTGGGCAACCTAGCAACATAGCAAGACCCTGTCTCAAAATCAAAAATTGGCCTGTAAAAGTTACCACGTAGGATCGTCACTTAGTGAAACCTCACAGGTCTATCCAAAAACATAAGATAAAGTAAGCAGCTCTGAGAAAGAGAAGAACACCCAGAAGTAAAATCAGACCAATAGGAACATTAGAAATGTCAGCAGTTGCTGTAGAAGCTCAAGACAAAACAGGTTGCTGGGAAGCAGCCCTGGACTGACAGGCAGAACTACAAGCATCAGTGAACAGCAGGCATCTGCAGGCCAGAGCCTGCAGCAACAGAAGAGACAAAGGTGGTGTTCAAAGCAGAGGCCCTGCCCTCTCCTGGTCATCAGGAACCCAACCCCAACCAGGAGCCCCAACATGCACACTGGGGGACAAAAGTTTAAAGGAGCACACGCCAGGGGACAGTAGAAAGCCTTGAGGGGGCAAGGAACCTGCGGAAGGCAGAAACCCACTGGTGGTCAAGATTCTAACCAGTGAAGAGCAAAGACCCGCAGGTGGTCCCAGGAATCCACAGACAACAATAGGCCTGAAATACATGGAAATAAGACCACGGCACAGGCAGCCCTTACCAAGCTCTATCCCCCAAGAAAAATTTGTCTAATTCTTGCTTGCCTGCCTACAGCTCCTTCTGTGGGAGAAACTGTGACATGAGCTGATACTATCTAGAAACCCTGTGCTCTGCAGCCCCAGCCAGGCAACTGAAAGGAACCAGTGGAGAATCATGGAGTTAGAGATCCAGTGGGTGACAGCAGTAGAAAAGCCACAATCCTGGTGGTCAGGCTCAGCAGAAGCCCCAAGTTCACTCAGACATAATGAGTTGAACACAGGGACTTGGCACCCAATCAGCCCTGCTCCTGTGCATAGGTGTGAAGCCAGCACTACCTGACCATAAACAGTCTATCAGCAGGAAGCAAAACAGAGACAGGTTTAAACTCAGCTGCTCTGGGCTCAGGGACTTAGCTACAAGAGAAAAGGTTAGATCCCCGCAGAGGCCAAGTGAAGATCAGGCCCCAGGGCAGCACTGCATCATAGTACTGGCTGGCACCATCCAGACCTCAGGGAGACAAGGCATCAAATGCTGAAAGCTCTACTGCTGACCAGAGGGAGGGTCCATCCCAGTCAACTTTATGCCCTATTACAAAAGCAACAGCAAAGTAGAAGTCCCAATGAGAATGGAAGAAGATTCAAACTTCTAACATTTCAAAAGCATAATAATGAAGCTACTTAGGAGCATACGCACATTCAATCAATAACATCCTCAAACTTCTGGCAAAAAATAACCTCCTCAAATTATTGGAAGAGTATAAGACCATAAGACAGAGTTGAACAATAATCTTCTCAAGATGTTCAGTGAGCTTAAAAGAGGATAGAACTAAAGAGTTCAAGAGTAGGAAAAAAAAAAAAAAAAAAAAAGCACCCAGTCAGAGAATGATGAAACAAACTCAAGGTTAGCTGAACTTCAGAAGTCAATTCAAGAAATGAATGACATATTCACTAGAGTTCAAAATGTATAAGACATTGACAGATTATAAGGAGATGAAACTCTTATTGAAAAAAGTAGTAAATAGAACGACCCAGAATGAGGACAGAACTTCACCAGTATAAGACAAGATAAAAGCCATGGATCAGACACTCAAGGACAGTCTAATAACACTATGTCAACAAGGAAATGGTTTCCAGCTGTTGCAAGATGACTCAAAGATGTTTAACCTCAAAATTACAGGACTGTAGGAAAAAAACAGAAACCCAAATGAAAGGCAGGAAAATAATTTTTTATTGAAATTGTAACAGAAAATTTCACACATATGGACAAAGAAATGGACACTCAGGTGAGTGAGGCTCAACTAACACCAACTAGATACAACCAAAACAGAAACTCCCCAAGACACATCATCATGAGTTACAGACATCCAGCACAAAGAGAAAATCCTTTTAAAAGTGATCAGAGGAAAACAACAACTAACTTACTAAGGCAAACTTACCAGAATATCAGATTTGTCAACACACCTTAAAACCTAGCGAAGTGGGAAGTGAAGTGTTCAAAGCCCTAAAGGAAAACAATGCTAACTAGCACTCCTACCTATCTGGCATTATTCTTCAAAAGTGAAGGTAAAGTAAAGACTTTCTGTGACAAAAAGAAAGCTTGAGGAAATTTATGACAAACCAGCACTACAAAAAATAATTAAGGGTCTGTTGGACAGAAAACTGGAAGAATAAGCACAGCAAAGACCCCAGAGGCAAGTGCATCCAACAGAAAAAATACCTGAACAAACAGAAATCAGAAATAAATCAACATCAGAGTGTGAGGACAATAGCAAGATTGAGTAATTCCATGACAATAATAACTTTCAATGTTAACAGTCTCAACTCTCCAATCAAAAGACACAGACTGGCAGATTAGACTAAAACCACAGTCCAATATATGTTGTCTGTAGGAGGTACACCTTGCCCATAAAGAAGAACACAGACTAAAAGTGAAAGGATGGAAAAACATTCTATTCAACAGGACCACGAAAATAAGGAGTGGCCTCCCTTTTCTCAAAGCAGTTTTCAAGCAAAACTGGTAAGGAAAGAGACAAAGAAGGTCACAATATCCTCATAAAAGGAACAATTCAACAAGAGCTAACAACAGTTAATATTTGCACTTCAAACATTGGCATACTGTTATTATTTAAATCTGTAATGCCCTCCTAAATCCTCATAGATTTGAACATTTAGGAATACCTATGGATTGATTCTACATGCTACTAGGTGGTAGTGATTCAGCAGGCGGAGTGGATTACAGGTATGTGGTAGAGGACAAGCATGTAGCTTTGGAAGGATATAAACTTCTACCCCAGCTTCTTCTAGAGCCTCCTGATTCTTCCTCTTGTGATGCTGTGAGCAGCTGTTCTCTACCAGACCCATCCAGCCATTACCATCTGGTCCTGAATGGACCTTCCAAAACTGTGAGCTAAAATAAACATCTCCCTTAAATTGTGGATATTGGGTAATATGTCTCAGCAACATAAAAGTAAATAAGAAATGGATCCAACTTTATAAAACAAAAGCATAAGAAGGCATAAAAAGAATAGACAGACACCAGTAAATTATAATAAGGGCCTTTAATACTCCTCCCAGGAAGACAGACCAACTACATAAACAACCAACAAAGACCCAGCAGAACTGAACTACATCATTGGGGGAGGGGGGGGGGATTCCTACAGAGCGTTTCACCCAACAACACAGAATACATACTCTTTTCAGTAGCCCATGGAACATTTTCCAAAAAGGATCATACTCTACTCCACAAAACATGTTTAACCAAATAAAAAAGAATTGAAATAATCTCATGTATAATATCAGAACATAACAGAACAAAGCTAGAAACTACAGAAATTACACAAACACATGGAGATTGAACAATACACTACAGAACAAACAATGGGTCATAGAATAAATTAAAGAAGAAGTTAAAAAGTCTCAAAAGAAAATAACAATGGATGTGCATCACACAAAAACCAACGAAGATAGTGTTAAGACGAAACCTGTTGCTATAAACACACATATTAGAAAAAAGCAATCTCAACTAACCTAATGATACAGCTCAAGATATTAGAAAAGAACAATACAATACCAAAACTAACAGAAGGAAGGAAAGTTATTAAGATCAAAGCTGAAATTAATAAAAATTGAAAGAAAAAAGATCCATGAAGCAAAAAGCTAGTTCTTCAAAAAGATAAATAAGCTAAATTCATGAAAAGGACAGAGAAAACTTGCACTAATGCAATCAGAAAGGAAAAAGGCAAAATTACCACAGATAGCACTGAAGGCCAAAGAGTTTTATGAAGCTATTTTGTAACTAGTAAATTTAAGAAGAAATGAATGAGTTTCTAAACATTTATCAACTTCCAAAACTGAGTCAAAAAGATATAAAACACCTGAATAGACCAATAATCAACTACAAAATCAAGGAAGTAATAAAAATAGGTCCAACCAAAAAAAAAAAAAAAAAAAAATCAGAGCCTGATGGATTCACAGGAGTTTTCTACCAGAAATTCTGGTTCAATGCTAATACCCTTCAAATTCATTCAAGAAATCAAGAGAGAAGGAAAACTGTCAAATTCATTCATTGAAGCCAGTGTTACATGAATACCAAAGCCAAAGACTGAACAACAACAACAACAAAAAAAAAACTAAAATCACAGGCAAATTTCTCTAATAAAGAATGCGACAATCTTTAAAAAGATCATATGTCATAACCAAGTGGGCTTCATCCTTGGGTTGAAAGGATGACTCAACACATGCAAAACATTAATGTAATACATCTCATTAACAAAAGCATAGATAAAAATCATATGATAATTTTAGCTGATTGAATACTGGCAATATTCAACATTCACTGATGATAAAAACTGAAAAAAAACCAGAAAGATAGTACCTCAAACAGATTCATTATATACACTTGTCTTCTTCCTACATAATAACAGCTTTTTTTTGGTAGTTAATTTTATTTTTTAAAAAAAGTCCCCATTTTATTGATATATATATATATAAGTGCAAAATTTAAGGTTTACATTGGTTTTGGGCATTTTGTGCACATACATATCTAGTCAAGGTAACAAGACCTTCCCTGCTTTCCTTTGGATAGATCCCCTACCCACTCCCACAACCCACCTCTCCACCTCCCGTTCCCTTTATTTTTCACTTTAAGTTCTGTGAGATAATTGTGATTTGGGTAAAATCCGGCTTTCTCTTACCAGAGAAACCACTCAATATTTCACCTTCTGCTTCTGGCTCACTTCACTAAGCATGATGGTTTCAACTTTCCTCCATATGCTTACAAAAGCCTCCAAGCTGTCAGACTTTATAGATGCATAGTATTCCACTGTGTATAAATACTACAGTTTGTGTATCCACTGGTTTGTTGATGGGTATTTTGGTGACTTCCATATTTTAGCTATTGTTAGTTGTGCTTCTATGAACATGGGTGTACATATATCTCGGTTGTGTGTTGTTTTTAACTCTTTGGGGAATATTTCCAGGAGAGGTATGGCTGGATCGAAAGTGATATTTATTTCCAATCTTTTGAGAAACCTCCATACTGCTTTCCATGGCGGTTGTACCAACTTACATTGCCACTAGCAGTGCAGGAGGGTTCCTTTCACCCCACAGCCTCTCCTGCTCTGATTGCTATTTGAGTTGTTGATAGGCCAGTCTCTCTGGAGTTAGATGGTATCTTAGTGATGTTTTGATATGCATTCCTCTTATGGCTAGGGATGCTGAACAACTTTTCATGTATTTATTGGCCATTTGAACTTCTACCTGAGTGAACTGCCTCTTCATTTCTTTGACTCATTTTTCAATAGGATCCTTGATTTTGGTGGGTTTACTTTTCTTCAGTTCCCTGTATATTCTGGTTATGAGCCTCCTATCTGAGATGTTGGGGGTGAATATTTTTCCCCAGTCTGTTGGTTCTCTCTTTACAGTGTTGATAATTCCCTTTGCTGGGCAGAAACTTTAATTTGACATGATCCCATTTGTTAATAATGGGGGCAATTTCTTTTGCTTTTGGTGTCCTATTAAGAAAGTCTTTGCCTACACCTGTGTCTTTTACATATTTGCCTAATTTGTCTTCTAGAAGAATAACAGCTTTTTTGAGAAAACAAAAATTTGAATTATTTTCTACACTGAATTGTTAGTAAAATACTACTTATTCATGCCTAACAATTCTCAAGTCACACTCTATGTGACAGTTCTAATAAAAATGTGTCAGGCAGTTCAGATCGATGTATGTGACTAATAACTTTTGACAGTTTAGTTTATATTAATACAAAATCTTAAGTTGTCATTCCTATGTCAAATCAGTATTTGTAAACCTTTAGAAGACATTATAAACAAAAAATCTTACTAAATTACTTATTATAAATAATTCTAATTTACTTCTAAGTGGCAGTCATGGCCCTAAATTTAAAAAAAGAAGTTTTCTTAAGTGACAGACCCCTTCTAAGTCACTCATAATACACCAACTTGCCACCCTCCTACCTCAGCCTCCCAGAATGCTGGGAATACAAGCACATGCCAGTACGCCCAATCCTGGCTGTCTTTTCAATAAAAAATGTTATATATTTTTCCTTCTTGTCTCCAGGCACAGGTGGGTATGAAAGTCTAATGCTTTAAGATCACACATCCTGCCTTGCACCCAAGGCAGCAATGGCGAGTTTTTTCCTGCTGAGCTCTTATTCTCTAAAGATCCTTCCCAACAAAGCATGTAGCTAGAAACCAGATCCATATGCCAACTCAATTTGTTATTACAGAACTGAAAACACCATATAAATAATACAACTTTTTATTTAAATAAATACAAAAATATAGACCAATTAAACAATTTTGTTTCCACAGGACATCCAAATACAACATAAAATTTATTGGGATAGGGCTGGAGGAATGAATGGCTCAGTGGTTAAAGCACTTGCCTAGCAAGCACTAAGTACCGAAGTTCAATTCCCTAGCACCACATAAGCCGCGTATGGTGGCGCACGCCTGTAATCCCAGCACTCAGGAGGCTGAGACAGGAGGATTGCTGAGAGGCCAAAGCCAGCCTGGGCTCCACAGTGAGTTCAGGATCAGCCTGAACTGCAGAGCAAAACTTTTTCTCAAAAACAAACAAACAAACAAACAAACAAACAAACAACAACAACAAAAAATCCATAATGGGATATTCTTACTGCTATCTGATTTATGTGTAACTTTGTCTCTTTTGTCTTCAGAGTAAATCAAGTCCCTCAAAAGCAGGAAATACATTTCACTCAACCCTTTTCATTTAATTCTTATATATGCTGGAAGAAAAGTACTCAATTTGTTTTCACAAATAAATTTCTTTATTATAAAAATGCAATCCTGCAGATAAAAGGTTTCTTCTGACAAAAGAAACCATGGTGACATTTTATGAGGCACAGAATACCTTAACAGAACTTTCAGCAACAAAAAAAAAAAAAAAAAAAAATTGTGGAAGAATGTAAATTTGGTATATAGGATTTATCACAAATTCTAACCAAAGAAAACAAAGTAAACTAGTAAAGCTGAAATTCAAAGTTAAACAGTTTTCTAAAACAATCACTATTCCAAAATAAAAACTAAAACTACATTCACAAGGTTTGAATTCCCACAAAAAAGAGGCTCTATAACATGAAACTTTCCTAAAAAATTTTAAGATCTTTAACATACACAGCAATTTATTTAGGCACTTCGGAGAAAAATGCACAGCATGTATATACAAATTTTATTCTTATAATTCTTCCTAACTATTCAGACACATGTTTACAAAGAGTTGGCTTCTGAAAATGTTTTGATTCTACCCAACAAGTTTCCAGAAGAAAGCAAAGAATGCCACACCCTTCAAGATGCATCACTCACTACAAAAGCCAACACAATAGAAAAAAAATTTTAATGCCATTGCGACTTTTCTCACTCCTTTGTGTAGAACTTGACCAGCTACACCGACCTCCTGCTTTAAGTCCCCAGAAGAGCGAGAAGAGCGAGAAGAGCGGTGTGATGAAGGCTATGTGTACAACCCCTAAGTTCTCCTGGCACTGTTACTCAAAGCAATCTGATACTTTCTTTTGAACAAGTGTAGGCAAGCTGACCCTGGTTTTTCATTTTTAATTTGCAGCCTACAACCACCTGTAATTAAATGGTGTTCCATAAAGAAAAAAAGAATATTATAATGTTTAAAAGTAGGGGCTTTTGAGTGCTGAAATGTGAAGGATTATTATTTTGTAGGTGTTAAAATGTCCAAAATATAAAAGAGAAAAGAATGAAAAGGACAGAAAAGAAGTGAAAGAAAAAAGGGAAAAAAAGAGGGAGAATGGGATTTCAAGTCAAAAAAGGCTGGGTTTGAATCTTAGCTGTATCTTATCAACAGTGTGGCCTTGGTAAACCGCAGGTTCCTCATCTATAAAACTGGTTTAATAATAGGTCTTGCTTGCCAGTATTGTTAGGGATCTGATGAGTATCACATTTAAAGCACTTAACAACATGCCTCAAACAATTAACTATTCTACATAATTACCTTTAATTATAATCAAATGAATTTGTCAGTTTAATGAGTTTATTACAGGTTGAATCTAATTAGAAATACAATCAGTTCCTCAGTGGAAGTGATTAGAGCTCCACCATTTTAGACTTTACCTGATGTCTCCCTTGCCCTGTCATCTTTGCTGTGTATCTGCCTCAGTGACCTTGTGACTCACTCTCTGCTGATACCCTGCCCCTAGACTGCTACTGGAAAGGCCCCTGCCCAATTGGGCACAAGGGATCAAATGAAATTCAAATCACTGCTAGATTCTTGCCATTGTCAGTGTATTTTTCTGTAAATCTATTTTTAATTGTTCTTCACCCATTCACTTTTGTTCTTGTATTCCTTCCCACTCCTGTGGTCTTTGCCTTTATAAGCCCCACCTGATCCCCACTTGGGCACTGACAATTCTTTGGGCCATGAGCTTGTTATCAGTCGCCTGACTAAATAAAGGACTCCTAAATTTTCTTGAAAGTGATGTTTTTTCTGTGTGATATTGTGTCACTCAATTATAACAAACAATACGACATAATCTTTGTAAAACTAAGGAGAATAACTGAGATAAAAAATATAGCTTTCAACCAACTTTTTCTGTGAATCTGGTTTCTTATAAGGCAACAAAAACATGGACTCAAGAGTCAGCTGTCTGGGTCTGAGTCCCCTATCTGGTACTTTCCAGTAATGTGACTGGGCCATTGACTGTTTCTCAATTACTGTTCACTAGGGAGGGCAACAGGCATGCAGTGAGGACTAAGTTAGTTAACATGTCAACAGCTTAGACAGTGCCTGGCACTTCACAATTGTATGCTAAGTTTTTTTCGTTTTGTTTTGTTTTGTTTTGTTTTTGAGACAAGGTCTTGCTCTGTAGCTCAGGCTGGTCCTGAACTCACTATGGAGCCCAGGCTGCCCTTAAACGCACAGTAATCCTCCTGTCTCAGCCTGTTAAGTGCTGGGGTTACAGGTGTGCGCCACCACGGCTGGTTTATGTAGTGCTGGGGAATCAAAATCAGGTATTTAGCGCTTGGCTTAGCTAAGCTTTAACCACTGAGCCATTCCTCCAGCCTCTATGCTAAGTTTTAATATGGATTTGGTTGTTAATAATTCTTAACAAAAAACTGTTCACTAACCCCAAATCTGTCATGGGTAAGCCCAGCTACTCACAAGAGTAACCAGGCTGGATGGGATGATTTGGTACAGCTGTAAGTCTATACTAAAACTTCACTTTTCCCATTTGTTAGTCCTAGACAGAGTTCAGGTCATCCTACCTGAAGACTCTTACCTATATGCTAAGTTACAGGGAAAATCCAAAGACATACCACAGCTATGTAGGGGTGTGTGTGGTGTGTGTGTGTACAGAGCGACGATTTCTGTCTGGTAGAAACACCCTGTTTGTATTTTAACTGTATTTTTTAACTCTGTGTCATGGACACACAATGCTTCTATAATAACAACATATTATTTTAAAATTTAGAAAGGAAACATGTCCCATATGTGTATAAGAGGAAAATCCCACCAACTGCATACCTGTACTTATGAATGATGGCATTAAATAGTTTTCCATCTCTCCAGCAGGTAGTGAAATTCTCACACCGAATTCCAGCATAACCCTCTGTTGCCTGCTGTGTCCACAGCAGCAACCTCTCCTTTGCAGACATGTCTTCGGACTCTCCATTAACATGGATATCAGATATCTAAAGGTAACAGAGAATGTCAAAGCATTAGGAAGAAAGCTAAAAGAGATTAGAACCTACTATGTGCCAAGCACTTTGCAAGTGCTATTTTAATTCATCCTCATAACTCTCGATTTTCCCCATTTCACATAAAGTGAACTGAATTTAACAGACAGAAAAAGATCAACTTAATTCACTCGTTTGCAACTGAAAAACACCTTTTTAAAACAATACTAATAAAACATGACACCACTGAAAAAAAAAAACCTACTTTTTTTTTTGCTAATCAGATCTGTGAAAACCTAGCCAAGTGTTTTTTCCAAATCCAAATGCTCAAGAAATAAAATCTATAAATTACTCTATACTTTCACCTGTAGAACAGAATTTGATCCAACTGGAATTGTGTATAAACAATGGAGACAGAAGTAGTACCTTCCCCTATTTATGTTACATAACAATTTGGGTGGAACTCTTTAATTTTCTTGTGAGTCCAGCATGGCCTGTCCAAAAAGAAACCTTTATCAACTGAACTTCCCTAATCTTAATTGTTTTCTTTGTTTTCTAAAAGTCTCTTTCATTGAGTAATAAAACAGGTCACAGATCTACTGGCTTGCATTTTCACAATAGTGCCTCTTCAGTAAGGGTCTACCTAACCTGCTGAAAATTTTATTAAGGCCAAAAGTGACTTTCCCAGGGGTTGCACAGTAATTCCAAGATGGATTACCACCAACAAAGTATGTCCTCTGAGAGAAATAGGCAATGTCGAGGAATCCAGAAGGCATGAGGAAAGGCAGCATCAGGATGTGCAAGGAAGCTACTGGGACAGGAACAGCACTGCACCAGAATCAAGAGATGTGCTTCCAGTCTCGGCCCCACACCTCACTGCTGTGTGTAATTCCTTTCAGGTCCTGAGTCAACTTCCTCATCCATAAAATGAAGAGGTCAGAAGCAGAAGCAGATCAATGTTTAAGGCCCTCTGGGTCTAAAGAAGAGACTATAAGCACAGCACAGCACTCAGAGGTCAAAATACAGTCAAGCAACTGAACACGGATGGGGGATGGGCAGGGACACGGGACTCCAGACTAAAGATAGCTTTAACGGTGGCAGCGCTGAGCTCACACAGGAAGCTCTTTCCTCCTCCCTGCTGCCGCAAGAACCGAGCACAGCCAACCTGGGAAGGGAGGCAGGAAGGCTGCAACACTCAAGGCCTTTGCCAGGCGGGCAGCCAGGACACCGCTACTTGTTGGAGATGACAAAAGCCCCTATATACCCCTTCTCCCACACACAACAGAGGTGGCAGCCAGGGTCCAAAGATCTCTGCTCAGCAAACCTAAGACAACTGCTCTGACAAATAACCAGGAGTTGAAAGCAAAGCAAAGTCTCAATCTTCATCACCTTTCCTAGGAATTCATGCTGACCTCCACAGCATGGGAAAGCACACTATATAGCACATGTAAGAGGGATCTTTTTTCTTTTTAATAAAGAAAAAAGCCCCACTATTTTCTGCCCCACTTCCAAAGAGAGTCAGAGCTAAGATTACACTCGTATGCCTTTCTGGTATGACTCAAGCATCTGCATTTCCACCACTTCACACGCTCAAGTTACTGCACTGCTTTCTGCACTGTTCCCTGAGCCAGGCCAAGGGGCACAGGCCTGTAATCCCAGCAGACAAGGGAGGCAGACGCAGGAGAATCACAAGTTTGAGCCCAGTCTAGAGAAATCAGTGAGACTCTGTTTCAAACAATAACAAGGGTTGGGGACTTAGCTCACAGTGAAGGCCCTGTGCTCAAACCCCAGTTTCCCACAAAAGAAAAAAAAATCTGTTCCCTTACTTGCAAAATAATCACAATAATAATTATTATATTATGAGTGAGAATTCACCATTACCACGGTGTGACACCTGGCACACACATACTCAGTTTATATTAGATATCTTGTGTTGGTGGTGGTGGTGGTGGTAGCTGTTCTCTTTTTGGCAAAGGGAAAAGCAAAAATTTGGCTTTATTCTAATTCTCTCCCTGTAAAAAAGAGTCAAAAGGTTTTCTTTGTGAATTTGCTGCTTCAAATTAATCAAAATCTGTGAAATTAAGGATTCACAAAAACTCATCTGAGGGCTGGAGGAATGGCTCAGCGGTTAAAGGGCTTGCCTAGCAAGCGCTAAGTACCCTAGTTCGATTTCCCAGTACCACATAAGCTGGGCGTGGTGGCGCACGCCTGTAATCCCAGCACTCAGGAGGCTGAGACAGGAGGATTGCCGTGAGTCCAAGGCCAGCCTGGGCTCCAAAGTGAGTTCAGAACCAGCTGAACCACAGAGTGAGACTCTGTCTCAAAAGAAAGAAAAAAAAAAAAAAAACCTCATCTGAGAAACTGTGCCTGAACAGTTGAGCCTTTGGTAAATTTCACAACTAGTTTCTATAAGCCTCCACAAATTACAAAATCAAGTATTCTGGGGACCCCTCACAATATAGGCGTAACCTGGGAGGTATTCACAGCAATATAGAGAAGGGAGAGACAGCAGGGAAGCAGAGGAAGGAGGTAGGTTTTATTCATTCAAAAATATCCCAATCCTGTTACAAATACAACTTTCAAAGTGAGTAAGTTCCAACCACAAAGTGCCAGCATGAAAGGTGTGGGTACTACACAGTGTTCTATCCAAGTAAGGGAGCTCACTGAAAAGGGTTAAATATTAACCAAGAGAAAATAGCTTATTTTTATTGAGTAAGTTTCCAATACATGAATTTCTGATTGCCTTCACACAACACTCTATCAGACGATCACACATACATATACTGGTGAAGTAGCTATAATTTAAATATGTATATTTAACATGTTATGACCTAAGCTTTCACATACTAAAGACCAACATGACTCCTTTTCAGTTTCACTTTTCCTCACATGGTAATGACTCAAGGTAGAGATCCTGCACCCCAGGTAGGAATTGGGCCACATGGGAAGCGAGCAGCAGGCCGGTATGCAAGGCTTTGTCTGTATTTACAGCCACTTCCCATTGTGCACATTACCACCTCAGTGCTGCCTCCTGTCAGATCAGTGGTGGCATTGGAGTCTCACAGAAGTGTGAAGCCTACTGTGAAGCATGCATGCAAAGGATCTTGCAGCTGCACACTCCTGACAATATCTAATGCCAGATGGTCTGAGTGGAGCTGAGCTGGCATGCTAGAACCTCCCCACCCCATATGCATCAATTAAAAAAATTATCTTCCAAGAAATCCATCCTGGATTCAAAGGGTCAGGGAATGCTGACTTAAGGTATTTTCTTTTAAATAGACTGTTAACAGTAGCAGCTACCTGAGACTTTACATTATTTTGCAGCCAAAAGAAAAGAAAAAATAAACTCAAAGCTAAAAAGTGTAAGTTGGCCATTGTCATGTACAATGCCTGACTTGAAACCCATGTATTCTGCAAAACAGCTTGAGTTTCCCACCAATTACATATTAATGATGGCTCCACACTCAGGCTTGATTCTAGAAAGTGATCACTCTGACTCCTTCAAAACCTAGAAGCAAAACAATGGTGACCAGAGAAGATTTCAGTTTTTCCTAACTGGGCTTGAAATTCACATCCAACATTCCACAGAATGAACTGCCAGAGAGTATTTGCACAATCTCTATAAAATTCATTTCTTTATCTTTAAAAACTTCATTGATGGCATAATGCTTACTCCCTCAGGTGATGCTAAAGATGCAAAGGCCCCTGTCTCTAGTCCCAGCACTGTGGGAGGCTAAGGCAGGAGGATTTTACGTTTCAGCCCAGCCTAGGAAGCTTAGCTAGACACTGTCTCAGCTGGAGGAATGGCACAGCGGTTAAAGTGCTTGCCTCACAAGCACTAAGTACCCAAATTTGATTCCCCAGCACCACATAAACCAGGCATGGTGGTACACACCTTAATTCCAGCACTCTGAAGGCTGAGACAGGAGTGCCTTGAGTCCAAGGTCAGCATGGGCTCCAGAGCAAGAGCCTTGTCTCAAAACAACAACAACAAGAACAACAAAAACACCTAAAAAATGGGCTGGGTACATAGCTCAGAGCAATGGCCTTGGGTGTGATCCCCAGGAACTCTCCCCACCAAAAAATATGAAAAAAACACATGAATTGCTTAGCACAGGGGTTGGCACATAGAAAACTCTCCACCACTATGTTTTATTAATATGTACCATTTAAAGCTGCTTACCGATCATCTGTCAACTGGCATCAAAAATAAAACACTTTATACCAGACCTGCTTTCGGAAACTCGAAGCCCTGTGTCTCACATCCAGATCATTACTAGTTCCCACACAAATTCCAGTTCTTCCTGTTGGTGAGCCTCTCATGTTCCAAATTCACTTGGTTTCATTTTCCCTTGTCACCATTCCAACAATAGGCATTTCATGGTAAACAAAGTCTCCTACGTTTTCAACTTCTAAGCCCAGGCCTCACCCACCACAGTAACTTCGAGGGGGCCACATCCCATCCTCCAGCAGAGCAGACAAAAGGCAGCTCAAGTTCATCCACCCCCTTGTTCCGGAAGGAATCCACTGGCCCTAGGAACAATGGCCTTGTGTTTTTACAATACAGGACACGCTTGCTCTACTACCTTTTTCTCACCAAAAAAATAACTCTCCAATATTTGCGGCCTAAAAGAGTGGGTGCTGCCCACCTCAGTCCTGTCTCCACCCAGTACCCATCCTCCACTCCTTTGTCTGTTCTCCACCCATCCCCATATCTGCCTCCTGCATATCATCAGCTTCAACCAGAATTAGCAGAGTTCAGATAGCTCAGCTTCTAACAGCAAAGTCCTGTCTCTCCTGCAACGTTACTCTGTCACTCTAGTTAATCAATTATCTGGCTTCATCAACATCTCGCATTCCTTGACTTGCCCAATTTTGTTCTAATCTATGCCTTGTATGGGAAGAAAATAATTTTTTTCTAGCCCTCCGAAGTTCCTAGTTGGAACAGAAGCTCTCTTATTTAGAATGGACACAAACAATAAACAGATCAACGAAAGAAAGACAAATGAGTTTATTAGTAAATTCTTAGGCAGTAAGAGGAGACAGGAAGACCAGAACTATGCCAGTGGAAACAGGGAGCATCGTGGAGCTGAAGACACTGAAGAAGAGGCAGATGCAAAAAACTCTCTGCCTTCTCATGTTTGCCTAAAAGTAGAACACAGACATGCAAAGAGAAAAAAAGCATTCTGTCCCTTTTGCCCTCCACTTCCACCAGAAAGAAAAAGATTAAGCACTGATGACAACTTTAGACCTTTACAGGCTGGAAGATAATTCCAAAGGACTACATACAAACAAGATTTATCAACAGTCTCTATCTTCCATCCTAAATTGCCACTACTGAACACTCAAAGTTCTTTTCTTGTCTTGCCATTTCTCTAAAAATTTATTTGGTCAAAATTTATTTGAAATCCAAAGCCACCACTCTGATACCTGCATGTTTTCCATGTATACATGAAATGCATGCTAGAGGCTTCCTGTGGGCTTTTCTCATTAATCCATTGCTGCAGGTCTCTAGTCCAACTAAGAGCCTGTGAGAGCTGAAGGAAGGGTTATCTCCTTCCCCTGCAGAGCCCTCTCCAGTCTTTACTTCGTTCCCTGATTACTCTATGATCGACTGCTTCGGCCACTTTCTTGCCTGCCCTACACCCACTCGACCAGACCTCAGCCTCCATCGACCCAGGTGTCCATCTTCCCCACTGCTCCCTGCGCTACAAGGCTCCACAAGGGGAAATCATACTATCGACACCGTGTGAGCTGCCGCTGCCACAAATTCCAGGCCTGCTGTCTCAGCTAAGTAACTAGAAGAAATAACTCCTGGTATTCTGACTGGCCAGTTCTCCACCAATCACAATGGCTCCTTCCATTCTTCACTATCTGCCCAAAACTCCTTATCCCAGCACCTCTTCTTTGATGTCAATCACTTCTCCTTCCTTATAGACCCAGCCGACAGCCGCTGCCCAGCCCTCCTGCAGGCCCTGGTCCTGTTACACCGTTTGCTGCCACCCAGCCTCCTTCCTTCCTGTGCTCCTGTTTCACCTTCTGCTTCCGATGATCTTAGCTCTCTATGTTGTCCTTTCTTATCTCGATCTTTGAATATTTAAAATGCCCAAGTCCCTTCCAACCTAAAATAAATAAAAATAAATAACTTTCATTAATTTAACTGTTTCTTGTCACCACCTTTCTTCTCTGTAAAGCTAATTTAAAAAGGCACTCTGTATTTTTTGCCTTTATCTTTTTACCCCTTTCTTTCCCTTTTTTCTTTTAAGACAGGATTTCGCTCTGTAGTCCAAGCTGGTTGGAAATTCACTATGTAGCCACAGGCTGGCCTCAAACTCAGGGCAATCCTCCTGTCTCAGCACGGTCTCCCAGGGCTGGGATTATAGGTATGCACCGCCACATGAGGCTAATTTTCATGTGGTGCTGGGAAACCAAACCCAGGGCCTTGTTTGTGCTAGGCAAGTGCTCTAAACACTCCCCTATCTATTGTGACTTGGTTCCTCTTCTCAGCAGTCCACAAAAATGGAGCAGAAAAGACCAGAGGAGAAAGTAAGAGAGTTCTTGTTCTTGACTCTGTCTTCGGAGTCAGGAAGTAAATGTAGATAGTTTTCTTAAACATAACAGAAGAGCAGGGAGGGGACTCTGAAGAGGTGACAGAGACTGCAGATTGCCTACCCCTCCTCTCCCTGCTCCTTCATGCAGCACACTCACTTGCACCATTAATAGGAACTGGTTACACAGCCCTGAAGAACGCAGTCACATGACAGAAACGCAATACGAAGGACAGCTCAAGGGTGGCTCAGTCCTCGCGTTTTCTAATACTGCTCTTTCCCAGACATCTGTCACTGGTGATCTGTTATCCCTGGCTTCCATGTCCCCACTCCTTTGTGACTTCCCCCCTGGCTCAGGCCATTCCTTCTTCGTTTCCAAGAGAGGCTTCTCTGCAACCCAACATCAGTGCTGCTCCCCAGGGCTGGGGCCTCCCTCCTATCATGCCCTCTCTGAGGCCTCCCTCCTACAATGGCTTCCAAATCTGCCTATCCAACTCTGTATCTCTGCACCCTATTTTTACACTCACCAACTCCCCAATCAGCACCCCTGTCAAAAGCATAAAACTAACCACGCAGTGAGTGTGTAAATGAGCAAGACACTGTGCTTTAAGCACACTGCAGATATATCTTATATTCTTTGCAATACAAAATCTCATTTTTTTTTCTTTTTTTTTTTTTTTTTTTTGAGACAGGGTCTCACTCTGTAGCCCAGGCTGGTCCTAAACTCACTACAGAGCCCAGGTTGGCCTTGGACTCATAGCAGTCCTCCTGCCTCAGCCTCCAGAGTGCATCACCACACCCTGCCTATGCGGTGCTGGGGAACTGAATTTGGATACTTAGCACTTGATATATAGCACTTTCTAGGGAAGCATTTCAACTGCTGAGCCATTCCTCCGGCTGCTATAATCTCATTTCCTAAGTGATAAAAAGGCATAAAGCAGTTACATGACTTGCTCAAGTTCATATAAACAACAGAAGCAAAATTTAGATTTTTTAAAAATTGGATGTGTTGGTTTGATGCCAGGGATTAAATTCAAGATCCGCTGTACGCTAAGCACATACTCTTTCACTGAGCTATGCCCCCAGCTCAAAAAGCTGCTGATTTTGTTACATCTCATGACCTTCTCAAATTTAATGCACCCAAACAGAATTTCCCTTTCTCCTTTGAGCTCTACCTTGTGTGTTCCTTCTCAGAGAATGGCCTCATCCTTTATTCAGTTGTCCCCACATCAAACATCAGAAGTCACCCTCAATGTGTCTTCAGTCTGAGTTCCCAAGCTGAATGGCTGTCACAGTCCTACACAGCCTCATCACCTCTCCCGTTCCCTGAACACCCACCTAAGAGACTCCTCATGCCCTAGCCACAAGAAACTTATTATGGTTCTATGAATCTACTTCCACAGGGACACTTCACGTGTGTATGCCACTCCCTGCACACTGCTACTCTTTCAGGAAGCTCCAGCTGATTTCACCTTCAGGGTCTATGTGAGGCCTCAACAGCTCACCCTGTGTTCAGTGCCGTAACAGCAATGCATACTGTGTATCACTGTTGTCTTATAAAATACCTTTCCCTTCCCCTAGCATGTGAGCAACATACAAAAAAAGCAATGTCTTGCTGGGGATGGTGGTACATACATGAAATTCTAGCACTGGGGAGGCTGAGGCACGCATATCATGAGTTCAAGAATGACCTTGGTTACACAGCAAGAACCTATATCTCAGGAAAGAAGAACAATATCTAAATTCATCTTACAATATCGAGCTCAGTTGGTGACTGTCATTTTACTCTATGATTGAGTCAAACACTTTTACAATCTGCATTCTAATTCATTTAGGTAACCAGGACAATCATGAGCACTTCTATTTGGTCATATAATCTGTAGTCCCATATAGTAAGAAGAGATTTTACCACCTATGGTGGACATAAAACCCCAACCAACAAAACTGATCGACCTGAAGAATGTCACTCAACCAAGTGCCTTCTTTCAGCTTATTGTTTCCACAATATAAATGACATGTCTGATGATATGTTTCAACAAATTTACATAGCTGGGATGTGGCTCAGTGGTGTAGCAATTGCCTACCATTTATAAATGTCCTGTAATCTATTCCAAACACCACCAAGGACAGAAAAAAAAAGCAAAATTTATCTTGGGACTGCAAAAACAACGTAAGTCTAGCACTTGTCCTCCAAATTTATAGTATCATATGATACAATATATAATATAATATAATATAATATAATATAACATAACATAATATAATATAATATATATTGGGGGTTGGGGTGGACCAGAACAAAATTCTTGGTCACAAGTCCAAGTGAACTTCAAGGTCAGCTCCCGTATAGTTACAAGAGGCCTACAGTGATGCTGGGATGAGCAAAGCTTCCACTGTCTTCCAGGAAGAACTGACTTCCAGCATTGAAGGAAAGCTTGGGGTATGAAATGGCTTGGCTCAGTGTGCCTGGAGGACTTCCTACAGTACCTATAACAAAATCATCCCCTGGCTTATGTTCTTTAACTTTTCACCTAAGCAACTTCACTGATGTTTAGTCTGGCTTATCAACTTCAAATGTGAAATTTTGCTACGTATTAAGGCAACCCTCGGCCACCAAGAACATCTTTATGTCACAGTCATAAAAGGCCCATAATAATACTGGGCTCAAGAGCGCTTCCATCGCCTGCTGGAACTAGGTCTTGGTAGCTGGATTAGGAATGACACAGTCATGACAAAGTAAGATGCCACTATACAGAAGAAGGACGAACAAACTCCTGGCCCTTTAAGCTGTTACTCATTAACAGCATGATTTGTGTTTTCTTCTAAGATGGGGGGGAGGGGGAGCGTCCCTAAAAACCATGACTTTTCATCTGGGCCTCCATTTGCCCAACAGATAAAATAAAAGGGACATGAAGCTTGATCTTTATTTTGAAAAATGCTGAGACAAATCCCTCTTGGCTCTGCGTATGAACATGTTACTCAACTGGGAGTATTTAAAAGTTTGCAAAACAAGGTTTATCAGTTCCACATCACCCAGCCTATCACATCGCCCCTGGAGACCCAGAACACCTACATCCGGATGTCTCTGCTGTCCTATACCAACAGTCACCCAACTCTGACAAATCCTCACATGGCAGAGCCTGCCCCGAGTCATGATGATTCCTCTTGCAGAAACCACACTGTCCCGCAAGTCGTGAGGAATCCTCCAGAGTTACAAATCCATGACTGGAAAAATGACTGAGCAGACCCCAGGCTACCACAAGACACCATAAAATTGGTCTCTGTTCTTCTATGACTGGGCCTATCTGAGCCTCTTCATCAGAATGTGTCCTTCCAGCTACTACTTACGCTGTCATCCTTCCTTTTCTTCTCTCACGCTGTTGCTTTGGTTTTAATTTCTACTAATGCAAAGACCCAGCGAGCCAGTAGCAGTTTCCTAACTGGTCTCACATTCATCCCCAGTACAGTTCATTCTTTCCTCTGCAGCCACAGTGATCTGACTTCGTCCTGGGTGACTCCTCCCCACAAGGGCCAAGGATGCTCCTTATCTATGACCCATCCAGATGAACCTTGAACCATATCCCAAGGGCTCTGTATTCAAGCTACTTCTTCCACTGGGAGATTCCTTCTATAATCTGAGCAACTCTGTACCTAGTAGATGTTCTGTATGCATCTGTTAAATAATTAGGTAAGAAGGAATATTTAAAAAGATAAAATATGAAAACTAGAAACAAGTTTCATATTTTTAAAAAAATTGTTAGGAATAATTTTTAACCTGCCATGTAAACCATGTTATAATTTTAGAAATGAAATGATTTCCAACAGTCTCAATTTCTAGTAACAACAGAATACACTGACTGCTGCAGCAGGGTGCCCAGCAGAGAAGGTAAGCCCAAAGATCCATCAATTTTAACCCAACAGGAAGTAGAGAAGCTGAGTTTTACTTGAATCCTGACACACTGCATAGCCTAGAAATGCCTTGTCAACGAGAGAAAACAAGCTGAGGTATTCCATCCCACAGCACTCTGATCTCACTCGCAGCTTAATGCTACATGACCCACTTACTGCTCAATGGATTCCAACAGCCCCACTCTGTTACTCAGCTCAGTCTGCAAATGTGAACAGCCTCTGAGCACAGCCACTGCCACCAGACAACAGGGCAATAGGATCACCCTATTTTACCACATGCTCTCATGGCTACGGCATGCACTGAGCACACAGAACAGCCAACTCCAGCATCGGCTCAGACTCCCTCAAAGCTTAGTCACATTTTACTTTATTTTACCATTTGTGGTGCTAGTAACTGATTCTAAGGTCTTGACAGGCCAGGCAAACACTCCACCTCCAAGCTACATCCCAGCCCCTTGTTCACACTTTTTAAAGTATGTACTTCACCAAGATGCAATAGGGAAATGCAAAAGTAAATAAATAAGTCATTAATAAAAATAAAGTTTTTCACTATTTAAACAAGACAATACAAAAATAATAATGTAATTTATTTAAAAGCTTTATCAAATCTATTAAATAATTAAATAATTTACATAAATACATTAAATAATTAAATAATTTACATAAACAACAGGAAAAGCACCAGTCTAAAGTTAAGAGAACTAAGCTATGTCATTTGGAGACGTCTATGTGAGGAATCAAAAGAATTCAAGCTTTCTCACTCATGTTTAAAAAAAAAAATCATCTATCCTTACAACCCAGGCTAACTTCTCCTCTGAGTCACGAGCCACACAGAGGCCACTAGCCCAGCTTCCTTTCAGTGCCCCCACTACTGGGAAAAGTTCACCACACAGATCAGAGGTCCTGAACGGGCAGCCCCTGGCCCCACCTCAGCCCTTAGTCAAGCCCCTCTCCCCGCCTCAGCCTCTGTACAGGCAGAACAGCCAACAAGCACAACATTCCAGGTTTCCAGAGGAGCATGCCTGAATCTCACATGAACTGAACATCAGTGTTCATAGTAAAAAGAAAAAGGTTAAAAAAAAAAAAGTCCCCCATGGAGTTAAGCACCGTAGTCCTTGCAGGGCCACTTGGGAGATACAAACAGGAGTATCCCATAAGCCCAGGAGTTTGAGACATCACCTTAAAGGAAAATGAAAATTCCCAAGAGACAAGCCACAGCCTGCCCTGCCAGCCTTCTGGGTCCCTGCAGAAAGGCTGGCTCACCTCTAGCTTTACATGCTCCCCCTCTCTTACACGGAGGCTACTTTCAATAATGCCTTTGAAATTACCCCATAGAAAGGTACAAGCAATTAAAGAATTGGTTCCTCCCAAGGGTACTTCTATTTGAACAAGTGAACAGTTTTAAAGTAACTGGCACTTGCAGAAGATGGCATTCACCAAGTTTCTCCCTAAGAAATGAGGATGAAAAGAGGTAGGTAGACAGGGGGCAGAAGGTGACAGCCTGCTCAGGTCATGCAGAGCACCCCACAACCAGAGGAAACAAAGAAAAGAAAGGGAAAAACTAACATATATGTTGTGAAAATATATAGTACTTTTCTGTTCACGGTGTGACTACAAAAGATGTTTCCCCTTTTTCTACAGGAGCAGATGACAGGAAGAGTACAAAGGCTACAAGGTGCTTCACAGTCTTCCAAATCTACGTCACATAATACGGACTTGTTTAATCCCCGAAAGAAGCCACTCTAATGTTACAGATGCGGATAACAGACCTGAGTTAAAGTCTCAGTGCCCCATACTAGGAGTTGAGCTCACAGCCTTCTTAACCTCCCCAAACCATTTTTACTGTTTATTTGAGACAAGGTCTCACTAAGTTGCTATAACGCCCAGCCTGGGCTGAACTTCTGATCCTCCTGCCTCAGCCTCCCACAGAGCTAAGATTATAGGCCTGCCCAACCAGGCCTAGCTAAATTAAAGTCTCCTGACTCAGGATCTGCTAAACTCTTCTCCCCATCCCACCATATCTACAGCGCTCCCACAGTATTCCAGGAGGAGCTATCTCTACCAGCGAGCCACCTCATTCCACAGAAGCAGAAAGTGTCTTTCAGGACACACAGTGGATATAAAAACAACAGCTACCCAAACATTCTGTGCAGAACACAAAGTCCTTACTAATTTAGACAGTGGGATGCAAACATGTGTGGAAAGAAAACTTAACCCCATTCATATGTTTTCACTAAAGTAAAAAAATAAGCTTATATTCTATGTGAGAGAATTTTTATTAATGAGGACAAAAGCAGCAGGTTGGAAAACGTGAAGCCCATGATTCGCCTAGCTCTGGAGTCTCTTAACGCAGTCACTGAACGTTAAGAGTGTTTATACTGGGAGAAAGACGGGTGCCCACTGCGGGGTGATAACTATGGCCGATTCTTGATGTGTTGAGACTTAACAGTCCTGTGACTTCTGTGGGCCTTGGGTGCCTTTTGGGTAAACTGAGGATAGCAAGAGTAGCTCCTGGAGCTGCTGAGGGACTAGACGGCGTGGACACAGTGCTCCCTACAGGCCGCGTCCCGAGGTACACGGAGGCCACCACGTGAGGGGGAGTAGGGCTACTTCAACTTTGTTCTCGCAACTGACGCTACAGCAGGCGAAGAGATCTCCGGATGGGATTTGTCAACACAGGCATGTATTCCCAAGCCAAGATGTTTGCCTCTGAAGATAATTTCTTCAAAAATATTTTAACTATTCTGGCAGAAATCAATGTAACCAACACATTTTTTTGTGTGCTTCCAAGTTTAAAAAAAAAGTGTGAAACTGTTCCACAGCATATTTTTAACTGCAAAAATGGCTCAAACATTCTGAGCCTACATAAAAGGAAGAGTTCAATACAGAAGACAAGCAATGTTAAAGTTGGTAAAGATAAGGTATTAATATTGAACTAAAGACTAAAGTGACCAAATTCTCAGTTTCTTTCCCTTTTTGTTTTCATTTATTTATTTATTTATTTATTTATTTATTTATTTATTTATTTATTTGAGACAGGGTCTGGCTCTGTAGCCCAGGCTGCTCCTGAACTCACTATGGAGCCCAGGCTGGCCTTGGACCCATGGCAATCCCCCTGCCTCAGCTTCCCAAGTGCTGGGATCACAGGCGTGTACCACTATGTCTGACTTATGTGGTGCTGGGGAATGGAACTCAGGTACTTAATGCTTGACAGAGCACTTCCTAAGCAAGCGCTTTGACCGCTGAGCCATTACTCCAGCACCAAATTCTCAGTTTCTTATTCAAATGAAAACTAACAAAAATAACTCTGAAAAGGATTTTAAACTTCTTCAGGTCCTTTGTTAATTTAAAAGACAGAAGCATTATAATGCTGACAGAGACCCAAATTTTATGTAATTATTTTTAAATTAAATGTCTACAAACTAGTTATGAAATCTAAGCAATTAGAATTAGCCAAAGTATCAACAAATGTATTAACTGTGTCAGGAAGAGATAAAATGGTTCAGAAAGAAACAAATGACTGTAGAATGAACTATTGTCGCCTTCCAGATCTGCCGAGCAAAACTATCATATAACAAGAGAAACACATTAATAGTTTATCCTAGACCTTCAATCCTCAGTATGAATTCTGTAGCCCATGCTTCCTAAAAGACTAGATCAAAATAATAATGAATAAATATATATTTAGGGTGACTGAATATTAATGCATTTCACATTCTGAGATGAATGCTACGTATGTTCAAGTTTTTAATATAAAAACTAATGTAGCAAATACCTCCTCACTACTCAAGAGACTGGTGACATAACGTGTTTACCCAGTATGAACACTTAGAACCCTTTCGTTGGCTTCCTTCCTCCTCCGGGTAGCCACACCATGGATCGGCAATCCACCAAAGGATGAAAAGGAACTCAGAAGTAGTTGGAGTTTCACTCACCCATGAGAGCCACATGGTTCTGTGGGAAGTTACAACTCACCACCACCCAGAAGCCTAAGTCAAGGGCCCAGCTTGACAGCCACGTCCCTGTCACTTCTTTACGAACCGACCTTAAACTTTAACACATGCAGAAAAGGGCTACGAGTCAGTCAGCTCACTGTCTCTTTGGGGTCAACATACTAATAACTCACAAATGTTTACGAGAAGAATAAAAGGAGAAGGAAAAAAAGTAGTAAAAATACTGAGCAAACAAAAATACTGTACAATTTTAGGTACATGGATTAGCAGAAATTTAGACAACTTTGGGTCAAAACCTATCTCTATTACAGGGTAGTTGAGTATGCTGAACAATTAATTTAAATTTCCTAAGACTTGGTTTCCTTGCCTATAGATATAAAGCTAATAATGGAACCACTTTATGGGCTTGCCCTGAAAATTACGTAATGCAATGTGGGACTGCCTAGTGTATAATAGGACTTAACAAATCCCCTTAGTTGTAGTGGCAGAATCACCATCTAGTTCAATATTCCCCTGCTAGAAGAAACTGAATCTTAGACCCAGACAATGAAGATGACTGCTCAAGTCATTGCTTTTGGATGGCATAGCCCGCCATCAGAATTCAGATCCGCCTTCTAGGAAAATCTACACTGGGAAGAAACAGACACGGCAAATGCTAAGCAGGGGCAATGCTGCTTCTCAAAATAAAGACCATCCACAGGAGCAAGTGCCTAAAACACACGCCACATTCTTTCCCCACCAGAGCTTATTCTGATTGTATTTAATTTGGGGTGGGATGTTTTCGATAATAAACAATTATCCTGCAGAAACCCTGACACCACACTCTGGGAAGCACAACACCAGAAACACTGGGTTGGCATCCAGGCATCAGAATTTCTGAAATCTTCTCAGACAACTCTTGCATGGGGTCAGGAGAAAGAATCTACAGGCACAAAACAGGAAAATCAACCACCTTTGCTGACTTCAACATAATAAGACTGAGAAGTAGGGGACCTGTGGAACCACAGGAAAAAAAATGCCTTTCAAGAAGCTCACGGGTGGAGGTGGGAGACACCGGCACAAAGTACGGGAAGCACATGAATCTCAGATGGGAAATCCCTGAAATAAGTGGAGATGCTGAGCTCATTACTCTCTGCTCCCAAAGATCTGCCCACTGCTACCTGTTTGCTAACAGCAGCCTCATGCTCTGGCCTCATCTCAACAATGTCCTTTAGACCTTTTTTCTTTTCTTTTCTTTTCTTTTCTTTTTTTTTTTTTTGAGATGGGTTCTTGCTATGTTGCCCAGGCTAAATTGCACTGGCTATTCACAGGCACAATCCCATGATAGCAAAATATGAGTTGGTTTCAGCCTGCTCCATTTCTGAGCTGGGCCAGTCCACAGGCCCTCATCTCTTATGTTACACTTAATGTGGACACTAGGTCAGCAAAGAATAGCAAACCCTAAGGCTTTGGGCTCAAGTGAGACTCCTGCCTCAGTCTCTTAAATAGCAGAGACTACTGAGTGTGCTACTGTACCCAATCACAAGTTTTTAACAAATGAAATAGATGTTGTGTTATTAGAGTATGATGTTCAAACTTTCACTCAGCTAATTCCATTTTTATACTGTCTTGGGACTCACGTAACTTCAATAAGTTTCCACTTCTTCTGTATAGAAACTGTCAAACCTGTTTCATATAGCAGTTGGGATGACTAAAAGACACAATTTGCCTGTAAGCGTATTTCCAATTCTAAAGCAACCTACAAATCTAAGATATTGCCTTTTTAAACTCACCTACTTACTATACATATGTAACACGCTTGTGAGATTTATATTCAAAGGAAGCTGGATAACTGGCCTTTACAGAGACTCAGAGCCTAGAGGGCCACTCCAGGTCAGCTTATTATTGCAAGGATTTAAAGAGGAGGTAGGCTGGTCATCTATACTGAGAACAGCTGTCACAGGACCAGGGGAGTACAAGTCAGGCTAGAATGAGCTCAAAGAATCATATACTACTCGGAAGTTAACTGAAATGTCATTAAGCTCAACCTTGCCTGCAACTGAGAATAAGGATGGACCAAATAGGGAAGATATTAAAAAGGACTTGAAGGAATAAATAAAAAAGTGTTGGCTAATGGGCCATCTCTGGGATGAAATACTCCCTCATTTTCTAACAAATAATGTAGAGCCAGCTCTGAGGCACAGGCCTGTAATTCCAGCAAGGAGGGAGGCTGAGGAAGGCAGGAAGAACATAAATCGAAGCCTAACTGGGAAACTGAGCAAGAACTTGTCTCAAATAACCACTGAAAAAAAGTAGAAGTGTAGGTTCCAACAAAGACCCTATGTTCCAGTCCCTAGTACAACCAAAATAAAAGAAAAAAGAAAGAGAAAGAAAGAAAAGTAGAATTTAATGCAAGATGAAGTGTTCTGTAGATAATTCTAACAGAAAACAATGAAGCAAAGTCAAGCCAAATGCTTTCAGGGAAACAGAAAGAATCCCTAAGAGGAACAGTTGAATTGCTGAGTTCTGAGACTCTATACACAAAATAATCTTCACTTGCAGTGAAAGAAAGTGAGATGTCAAACTCCTCAGATGAAGAAGTAACTACCCCTTCAACTCCAACTCCCTAAGATGGCCCAATTCGTCATGTGCCTCCACAATCATGATCATGCAGCAGGTTGTGACTTATTTTCCTATTTATTTTTCACTGAAGTTTCAAAAATCACTAGATACACATATTAACAAAGGAGAATAAAATCCATAGCATAAGGATATTTTTAAAAGGCATATATATCATTTAGGAAAGAGATTTTAAGAATTTCCATGAAAATATTGTACATCTTAGGTCAAATAAGGCAAAACACAGCTGGAAAGCATATGTGAACCTGAACTACGTGATTCCATTCACCAACACGTAGCAGCCAAACAGTTTTCTTTCACACTGGCTTTTGGGCTAGACTTAAATAGTAATGGCAGACTGGATGCTGGATGCCTTCTTTTTAAAATACAACCACTATAAAATGTAAACACTGATGACATAATACCGGCAAGGTGTGTTGTGTGTATAAGTCAGAACACTTTCAGGAGAACTCAGCAGCCAAGGTCAAGGATGACTGTGCATGCTAACTCTAATCAAACTATTTTGTCACTGTGCAAATAATTCTGCCCAATGGCATGATGATCTGCCCAGGAATGCCAAACGTCACCAACACTACTCATGTCCAGATTTTTTGTTAGAAGATGAATTAACGAATAGCTTCAAGAAGCTGTCAACTTTTTTCTAGTAACATGTGGAAGCTGCTTTTCCCAAGGTAAATGAAGATCCAGTTACATTTTAAAGACAAGTAAGAATCCCAAATAAGTAACTTTGTCTAAAGCTAAATATGCCTGTCAGGAATAAAGATCCCAACTTCCTGGTAGGCTGTGTCATTTTCAAATTCCTGGGATATTCTACCCTTAGTGACTTCTGACTTCAGACTGGAGCCAAGCAACAGTTCTCAAGAACAGAAACAGAAGAAACTCAGGCAATTACCTATGTGCCTCCACCCTCAACACAGATGTTTCTGTGTATGCGAAGTGAGAGGGAATGAAAATTTGGCTTTCCAAAACTATGGAACAGCAAGTTAGTACTGAGAGTAATATTATCATGCACTGCATATCCAAGACACTGGACAATATCTAAACTACTGTGTTATCATGACTGCTTTCTTATTAAATATTTTTTAAATTTTTAATTGACTCATAATAACTATAAACATTTAAATAGTAGCATGTGACATTTTAATACATGTATACAATTTATAATAATCAGGTCAGGGTATAACTAGCATAGCATCACCTCAGATGCTAATCATCTGTGTGGGGAACATTTTAAATCCTCTTGATTCAAATATGCAATTATCATAACTGTTCTCTAACTTTTATCTACCATATAGCTAGGTTTCTAGTTTATTCCAAAAGAAAAGTCAAGAAACATGAACTATATAAATTCAGAAATTGAAATTAAAGTGCTAATAAAGAATCCGAGTAACACAAAAAGTAAAATTATAATAATCAAGTGTAAGCCCATGAATAAAGTATTTACAAGTAACAGGATAGCTTTCAAAAGAACTGAGATGAAAATAACTTTTACAAAACACAAATTACAGATCCTTAGTCGGACGTGAGTGCGCAGATACTTGCTGACACCTTCAACTCCGGCCGCACATTTACTTACCCCATCTCTAAGTGCATCCTTGGAAACAGAGGACACACTAGCACTGAGGGAATGGCATCTCCTTTTTTCAACATGAAAGTGCTGAGTCTCACCAAGGCAGACTGTTGTGTTCTGCCTTCCTTCAACACTGCTATAACTTCTTGTCAGGTTTTCAGCAAACCCATCTTTTTCAAATGACCTCTCAGTAGTACAGTGAAGGGAACTTAAGCTGGCTGCCTTTCGTAAAGAAAAACTCCCGGCTTTTCTCTGGAATGTGATTTCTGTGTCGAGCCCCTCTGCACACTTCCTCCTCTCAATGCAGTACGGAGCCCTGTCTTGTTCTGAAATCTGTCCATCCGGTGTGCTACCTTGTCCTTCTGATCCATGGTCCTTAGCAGGGGAAATGTTTACTTGGCAAGTCCAACTGCTTGCAACACTCGGCACAAGTTTCTGCTTAACTTCTGTCTTCTCTCGCTGAAACCCATCCTCCAGCGCGGGTCTGGGGACAGCAGAGTCTTCCTGCGCCGGTCCTCTGGATGAAAGGGGTGGCTGTTCTCCTGAGAGCTGGCCACCGCTCGTCCTCTTGCCTTCATTTTCGCTCTTTCGAACTACCGACTCAGTGTCACCTACGATCTTCTGAACTGGTTTTCTTCTGAAATACTTCCTTCCAGGAGAATATTTGTCAGGGCTCCACGGAGTTTTGGCAGGATCTAAATACTGTTCTTCCTTCTCAGCTCTTACACAGCCACAGACATTCCCCATTTGATCCGTAGGAAATCACAGCTCCACAAATTCACTCATTTCAAACTCTGGGGCTTGCTTAGACCTTCTTCATAAAGTTCAAAAAGTCAACTCGACCTCTAATGCTTCATAGACTTTGTGACCATCCTCTTCAGCCTGAGGCCATCTTGCTTATGAGAAAGGCAGACACAAGAAATGCTGTGGCATCTTGCCCAGCTGGGTCCCTGTGTCTCATTAGACACTGTGGCTTATTTCTGGCCACCAATCCTCTTAGACAAACACACTGCTCACTGTCAAATTACAACGCTGACGAGCTTTCAAGGCAAACCCTTAGATTGAGAGCAGAAGATTATGACCCTTGGTTTAACCTCTGTTTCCTGACATGTGGATTCACTACCAAGGTCTATATTAACCTGTGAAACTACTGGTGGCTCAACAATCTGAGAGCAAACAGAAAGCAAATACCAGTCAGGAGGAACTTAGCAAGGTGCCTTTCAAGCTCATTTTCAAAGTGCCTTTCAAATTTAGTTTCAGAGAGCCTCAGCAAGGTAACTTTTTCCTTAAGAAACACAAACTAATTTTGGCATTTGCACACAAAGAAACAAAAAGCTCAAGCAGCTAAGTTATAGTAAGACTCCAAACAACAGGCGATAAACACTGAATGCCTAAAACAGTTTAATAAAATTGTTTCTAAAGTCAATCTTTTGCTTAGAAATTTTTCAAATAGCGTGGACTGCTAAGCCACTGCCTATTACCTACCTGATCATTAGTGTTTTCATATTAGCAAACTGATGAATGATCCAATTTAAAGAAACAGCCAAAAGAATCCCTTGCGCGTTCTTCTCATGAATTAAGGCACTTAAAGTTTATACATAACCTTTACAATTGTACTCTAGTTAAATATTATACTGTTTTAGTAGGTCCTTGCTGGAAAAATAATAAATCAGCACAGAACCTCGTAATCTAAAGCGTGCATAGTTCCAACAGTGAGTCACAGATATGGTACAAAGGAAGTCAGTACGGTATAAAATGGACTTACACGTAGACAAAAATCATTTGACTATTAAAAAGAAACTGATACCTGTCTTTCTCTACATAGTCTTCAGAATAATCAAAAGATGGAAGTCAGGGTTGGGGATATACCTCAGCTGTTTAGAGCACTTGCCTAACATGTGCAAAGCTCCAGATTCCAATCCCCAGAACTACAGAAAAATCAGACAGGCATGGTGGCACACACCTGTAATGATAGCACCTGGGAGTTCTAAGGCAGGATATGACTGCCATAAGTTCAAGGCCAGCCAGGGCTACAAAGGGAGTTTAGGCCCAGCAGAGACTAGATGAACAAGACCTTGTAAATGAGTAAGTAAGTAAATAAATAAATAAATGAGTAAACAGCAAACTGAGAAACACCATTTTCAAGCCACACACACTGTTGTTGTAAAAATGGCCTAACTTCACATTTGCTTGTAAGATGGTATTCATCTTGCAAAATTTATCCCCGATCCCTGTATAAGTTTACCTTACTCTCTAATTCCTTCCAAACCAATCATTACGCTTCTCCCAAACATTTCTGTTTCTATCATCAATAGAACCATCACCCCTGATTATAGTTAATCCTTTTTTTTTTTTTTTTTTCCTTGACACAGGGTCTTTCTCAGTAGTTTGGACTGCTCCTAAACTCACAATGCAGTCCACGCTGGCCTCAAACTCATGGCAATTCTCCTACTTCGGTCTCCTGAGTGCTGAGATTACAGCAGTGTACCACTATGCCTGGCTTGAATACAGTTAATCTTATAAACATTCCCCTGATAGGACAACTAACCATCAGATGGCTAACAGCATAGGATTACCAGAATGCTAGCACCTGCTTTTAAAATGTTCCAATGAGCCAGGCCTTGTGGTGTAGATCTGCAATCCCAGCACTCTGGAAGGCTGAAGCAGGGTGGCAAGTTCAACCCCAGCCTGAGCAACTTGGCAAAACTGTCTCAAAAATCAATCTAGAAAGTGGACCAGGGACATAACGTAGCACGAAGTCCCTGAAATGGATCTCCAGTAACGCCGCCAACCACGCCCCTCAAAGAAAGCTTGACGGAAAATCAGATTCAACGCACGATGCTCCTAACAATGTTTTTAAAATAAACAAATGGATTTTTTGAAATTACTTTCTCTATTTATGAGAAAAACACAAGGGAAAAAGTCTCCGCCACTCTGAGTGAGAATAATAATCACTGTTGTAAGTAGCATTGTGTCTTGGCGAACCCAGGAAATAGTTCCACTCTTCAGTTATCATAATACAAAGTAAACTTATTCCATTTAAATAAGAAGCATTCCCATTTACCCAAAGCATGGATATGATCCATATTTAAACAGGTCTTGGCCTACTTTTAAAATACTGGTAATAACATCACAACATGTTGGAATTCACATCCTACAACACAGTGGGTTCCACAGAATCATTCCATAGAGGAACACAGTGGAAGGAAAACACCAGTGGTCCTGTGACTAGTCTTCCTCACCCCCCTAACCCCATAGAACTTTCTTAATATACTAATTCTTCCCACAGGACCTTTTGGGTTAAATTTCTTCAAACTTATGGTCTACACACGAAAGTTCTAATTCTTCCCTATTTATTCCCCCATCTACATCTATTACATTCTAGTGTCTGCTCGAGGGGCATGGAAGCAGTATGAAGGTGTCTGCCATCTTCCTTCTAGAGGAAATGGTTGACTTGCATGAGGGGAATTTCTTATGGCTTCCGGCAGCACTTCATACTACTCACTCTTGTTTTCTACATAAAATTTTTCTCTCCTTGGTTTCATCAACTCATTTTTTCTGTAGCTTCCTCCATCTCTCCACAAGTTCCTTTTCTGTTTTCTCAGCAGGATTTCCCTATGCATTTGTAATCATGGGTCCTCCCCAAACTTCTGCCCTTGGCTTGGCTTTCCCACTTGTGCTTTCCTCTGGGTCTTCTTAAGATCCCTTCTCTCTGATACTTTCAATAACCAGTCATAGACTGATAACTCTCAAGTTTATCACTGCCCTTCTCACTTGGGCTCTGCTTCCCTGTCTCTAGCTGCACAGCAACGACACAGCAGGGCCCACCACCCCATCAAGCCCACCCATAAGCTTGCCCACCCCTTACCGCCACTCACAGGTCTCTGAGGAGTCTATTATTTCCTGATCTCTCAGGCTACAATTTCTAATCACCCTTAAAGTCTTCTCCTCTACCTTTTATGTCCTGCAACCACACTCTTTGCTTCATCAAAATGTGATCTCTTGTGTTCAGTTCTTCATCCCAGAGTGGTGGCCTTTATCACTCCTCTGAGATCAGTGCCTCAGTTTTATATGAATCTCCCCAACAATGGCCTCTGCTCATTTCCATCTGTTTTACATAGAACTGGCAGATTATGTTTCCTAAAACTTCATTTTATAAGCTCTCCATGGTTAGGTTACTTCCATCACAGCTATAAGTAAAAAAGCCTGGAATGAAACTTCATTATTGTGTCTTCTAAAGCCCAGGAGACAGCAACTACCCCACAGTCATCCCAGCACTCCAAGTTCAGCCGCCACCTCGGCTCTGCAGAGGTGATATGACTGGCTCTGTCCTGTGACAGACAGGCTTCAGACTTTGTCATCCATACCAAAAGTGCTAGGACCTGATCCACTTGGGGCTAAATCAAAGTTGCTTCAGGCAGCTAATGATGAACTCCACCTGGAGTTAATTTGCAGGCCAGGTCTAATTGGATTTTACCCAATTTTTGGTAGTAAGTGATGGCTATGTTCTGCACTGCCATAGCTCAGTGCTCAGTACCTTTGGTCCTATAAGGATGAGGCTTTCCTGTAGTAATTTTAATACCCAGGTGACTGGGCATTCACCTACACTAAGCAGACCAACTCCTGGGTGGCTTACACTTTCCCCCCTACTTACATTTTCTCTGGTGTCCACTACTGAAATTGCTTGTTTAGGTCCTGGAACTTAACTAGAATCTCGTCCTTATAGCTATTCGTTTCTCCCAGATCTATAATATTCCCATATGATCCCATTATTTTCCACTCTTCTCCTACAAATATCCTATTTCAGCTGATTTTCAATTTTTATTCTTCTTCTTCAACCTTAGCAGCCGTCTAAAACTAGCAAGCTGTCGTCTCCTTCCTCCAAGTCCAACCGCAAAGTCATCAAGCTGCAAGATGCAATGGGTGCCAGCTGTGGGTGAGATTCTACATTTCATGAGCAGTAGGTGGCCAGCAAGCTGAGGCAAGTCCCAAAGCTAGGAATCACCTTAAAGCCAATGATGATGGTTTTCTAAAGGTATCAAACACTAAATCAAAAACTGAGCTCATCTGGCACAAATTTCTTAGCTAACACTTCATAGCCAATACACCTGCACTCATTCTCAGACCAATAGAATCAGTACTCTAATTCAGACCTCTTCATTGAGATTCTGCTGCCATCTAGTGTCAATCACAGGGAAAACAGCGTATTCATAATAATTATTCTAAGCACTGATGTGTAAGTGTCCAACACAGGCTGATACTATCCAGACAACAGCGACAAAAAAAATATGTGCTTTTATTCCAGGAAAGGAAATCTCTGTCTTCCAACTTTAGGATTACAAGCATTGTCTTAAAAACTACATTTAAACTCATGGACAACAGCAAACAATATGCCAGGCCCACAAATGCCATGTCACTTGAAAGAATAATTCAAATATATTGTTTAAGGAAAACAAGCAGCGTGAAATTTATTTCTCTTCGATAGATATAAAACACCTTTCATATACATTATTTGCAAACTAGCTATAAGAGACTTATAAACAATACTTAAAGAAATTTGCACTTACCTGAAAGTGCAAAATTATTGTCCATATTAATCCCAAAGTCAACTTGGGATTTCCATCTGTTATGTCATCATTTCTAATATTCACTAATTTCACCTGTTTTGTGTGTAAAGAAAAGATAAAAGAAACTGTTCACCAAATCAGCACATTATTTTTACCAACATGAAAGTAACTGTAAATTATGTAAAGAACAAAGTAGTCAGGAAAAATGCTCTTTTACCTTTACCTTCAGTTATTTTAGACAGTAACTTATAAGTAAGCACAAAGGAAAAGTAGATACTATGGTGGATTTGTCTTCTAGAACAAGCATTAAAAGCACTATTTCTCAAAAATGCAGTAAGTTCTAAATATTTATGATCTTAAAATTGGAAATAATTTTGTCTTTTAAAAAACAACTTTACTCCTTTTTTCCTATTAATTAGGAAGATACTGTTCTGAACCATAAAATCATTTAACAACTTTTCATACTTTTATCATAAAGGGTTTTAAAAAAATATTTTTTACCAATCTACCATAAACAAACATGTATGTCACTGAACAATATGAAGCCTGTTCAAATTTAAAAATAATAATTAGACCTAAACCTTATCAATTGTTAAGCTGTGTCTTCACATAATTAAATGGAATCATGACCTCTAACATTTATTCCTGGAAAAAGTAATTAGTTACCATATTAAATTCCAAGAAGTATATACCATTTACCTAACATTTTTACTTGTCAGGAAAATATTATCAAGAATATTTCAGACAAGGGAGAATAATTAACCATTAATCCTTCTGGAAACTTCTACTAGGATGAAAAATAATAAGGCAAAAACAGCAACATTTAAAATATATAAGGACTATGCATTCCCTAGTATTTGGCAACTAAAAGCATTTTAATGAGCACAATAAACTAATTGGGGGAATAATAAAATATATTATTTCTCTCTTTCCCTTTTCCTTTTTTTCTATTCTATTTTTAAAGCAAAATTGCTGCCACCTCTGATTTCTCATTATTTTCATTAACTTTCAACTCTCCTGCACTTCTGCCCTTTTTCTAACTAAAAAGTTACTAATAATTTAGTTTATGCTACACTACAGAACACCATCAAACTAACACAACATCAATATGGTACTCCGTTTTCTCCATGGCTTCTCCTGAAACATCAGGCTAGTTGGGGATTACTGTCAGAAATGTTGTTTTATTTTTAATCATTTATAAATTATCCAATATTATTACTAGGACTTGAGTGTATAACCTCCAAAAGTCAGCTGTTGACAATGTAATGGTTTTCAGAAGGGTGGATGGGCTGGCTGGTTGGTTGAGACAGGGTCATGCTCTATATTCTGGGCTGGTCCTGAAATCACTTAGTAGCTCAGATAAGCCTCAAAATCAAGGCAAGCCTTCTGCCCAGCCTCCTGCGTGCTGGCAGTCTGGGATTGCAGGTGTGCAACATCATGTCTAGTCTATGTGGTGCTGGGCAACTGAACCAAGGGCCTTGTGCTTGCTAGGCAAGTGGTTTAGCTGAAGAAATAACTATGTCAGGAGACAGGATTTCACCTCTGAGGAAAAGAAATCCCTCACCAGACACCAGAAGCTGGTGTCTTGATTTTGGACTTTCAGACCCTACAATTGTGACAAATGTCAGTTCTTTATGAGTTATCCCGCCTCAGATATTCTATCACAGCACCCAAAAAGGGGGTAACAATTATCTGCTTATTTGAAAAGTAACAAATGTTTACAGTGTTTTTAGAATAACAGTAAATACTTTTATAAAAACAAAGTATTTTTATATAAATTAAACGGAAAAAATAAAGTGCAGCTTCCCCTTTACCAGAAACAGTTCCTAGGCATTCTTAACATTCTGTTGCTAACTGAAATGCCATTAGCTGCCAGGCAAAAGCCTTTGAATTCACACAGGGAAACATTTGCCCTTATTCAGATGGAAATGTAGCCACTTAAAATTCCTCTCTGCACACAAGTAATATCAATGTCCTTTTCTTAGGAATAAATGTTCCAAAACATTTTTAAGTACCTGCCTCATCAAAACACAGCATTATTATTATTCACAGCCAAATATAACCTTTTCATTCCCTGACGTGTTTTGATGTATATTTCCTGAATCACATAGATTTAATCATTAAATCCTGTAAACATCATACCTGGCGTCTTTTCAAATAGTCAAGTGCAATTTGTACATTCTGTAGTCTGTGAAACCGCATCCGGCCTTTCTCTCTGGGCTAAGAACAGAGAAATGCAGGTATAAAAACCACTATTTTCTGCTACCAGCCACTATGCTAATTTAAATAAGCTTTGTGTTCACCTTAATATGCGAAAACCATCATTTACTGCTTAAGTAAGCCCATAAACATTTAAAATTTTTTTAAATTTCTTTGTATTATCTGCAACTATATTTAATCTATTAAGGACTTTCTGCAAATACATTTTAAACATGTGCTTTACTCCAAATGTTTTAAACAAATGGAAAAGGGCAAATGCCATAGAACATATAGACTTTTTATGCTCACTAACAGACAATTCTGGCCTACAAATATTTAGCTATGGGTGCAAGAAGATAATTAAATGAAATCTTCTCCATTTTACCTTCTTAATAAACACTATTAGAAGGAGAATTTATAATTACACATATGGCAATGTTAACAAAAATAAGGTGAAGTATCATGCAGTTAGTATAAATCCACTAAGGAGAAAGAAAGGTTTACTTAGTCATGACAGAGGAAGAAAGAAGAGCAATTAAAAACCATATAATTTCCTCTTTATTTTATTTTAGCTTTTCCGCAAAGTCAGACTGTGTAATAAGCAAAAATGACAGTTATTATCTACTGCACGGGGGTGGGCATGATTATTTTCTCAATCTCAGGAAAAGTGACAAAGCAGTTATTTTCCTTAACACCGTTTTCCTTAAGTGGTATACATTAGCAGAAGGAAAACACAAGGAAACAGACCTGAGAGATGCTCAGCAAAAACACATAGATGGAGCTCAAACTGTCACATAAAGCCTTCTAACGGGAAAAGGGAGCTGGCAAGCTTAGCATCAAGAGGAGGACGCGGCTGTGGAAGCCAACCAAGAACAGACCACGGAGGGAAATGAGCTCTGTGCAGCCGGCGGCGCTGGCGCTGGCCAACTCACCCACCATCCAACCAAAGCACAATTTCCAAAGACATTAGGGAACCCTGGGACGCAGGTGACAAAAGCAGCACCTTTGTCCTTCAAAGGGGGCCTGATGCCAGCTATGAGGCCAACTCTGTGTCGGGGAAGTTAAACAGGTCGGTGAGTTCTGTTAGGACACTAGATTTTACAATCTTCCTTCTTCGAATATCATAAGATATTAGAGGCAAAGAACGGCCCCCGCTACCTACTGCCAACAATTACGGCTTAAAGTACCAGCTTGAGTATGAAATAACAATTCACCAAGTCCTTTGTAACAAGCAGTAAGTAGCTGCCAGGTTTCAAATATCCATTCCACAAGTGGAATGAACTTGTATGAAAAAGAACATGCTGGGCATAAGATTTCCATATTCCTGTATACCATATATAAAATTCTCTAGCTAAAATGCCATCAGATACTTTAGCAAATATGTGCGATTACCAGGCAGTGCACAGTAAAGTATAAGTAACTCAATCGTTTGAGTTCTCAGAAGATTTAAAGAGGAAATATTCACTAGTCTGGTTGTCCTGGGACACGCACATCCACCTCACTGTGGGGGCTTCGGGGCTTCCTGTGCTTTGCTCATGAGAAGCTAGAAGCTTCGGTTACTTGTCTGCAGGGTTAGCTCACCACACGGCTGGCTAGGTTAGTGGGTTACGGGGCGACACCTACCCCCTTATCCTCATCCTCCACATCCTCATGCGGTTCACATTCGCATGCTTCTGGGGCACTCACCAATCGTAAGGTCTTCAAAAAATCTCGCTCCCTTGGCTAATGAATACAACAGACAGAAGAGAGGACAGCAAGGACACAAGACAGACCAGAAATGAAAAGAAGAGTGTGAACAGAACATAATGAGGGAACACAGGTAACCGAGAAGGGGAGGGAATGGTCACAGAAAAGAATGCGTCAGGCCATTGCTCAGCAGGCAATGCTGAGGTTCTTGTTGTCTGTGAGTCTTTTAAGGTGTGGTTACACTAGGCATCCAACTTGTGCTAAGCAAAACAACCCCGGGGTTAAAAAAGAAGCCAGAATAAAATCAGCATTTTAATTACAGAAGGGGTTATAGAAGTGAAGCCGTAGGTGCTTCAATATCTCAAATGTATATCACTGAAATCTGGGAATGCTGAGGTGTCTGCTTAGGTAGCCAGAACTGGTTTTGTTTTTTTCTGGCAGAATTCACAGCTCAAAGGATGACTATTGTAAAACATCTGAAAAGTCTGTGTTGGCAACACACTAGTCATCTGTGAAGAGCATTACATGTCCTACGGAATAAAAAAAGAAACGTAACACTTACCAAGGTATCTCCTGAAAGAACCTCTAAGAGAGAGATCAAGTTGTGTCCATCCCTTAAGTCTTCATAGAGGTCATTCACATGCTTCCGGACCTACACGGAGGAACAACAGAGCTTTTGGTTCTAGAATTCAGCATCACCTTCCACATTGTCATCATCATCACTGCCACCATCACCACCATCATCATCATCATTTTGCAGCATAGGGGACTGAACACAGGACCTCTGCACTGAAATATGCCCATAGTCCCTTTTTATTGTATAGCTGAATCTGCCTAAATTGCTAAATTGCCCAGGCTGAGCTTGAACTTGAAATTTTTTCCTGCCTCAACCTCCGAAAGTGCTAGGTGTGGGTTACCGACCTGTACCACCAAGCTCACCCATCTTTTATTTTTTATTATTTTCCCACCATTTTTATTAATATACATATGTAATACATAGTATTTACAATGAATTTGGGTATTTTGTGCACATATGTATCATATCAACTTTACAATCCCTCCCCATTTTTGACCCTCCCACCCCCTCCCTGAAATATTTTGTGCTGCTCCCACGAATGGAGCCAGACAAGCCACCTAGGAAATAAGCAGGAGCCACACAATCCTACCTACTTCATTCACAGCCCAAGTCCTTCATGCTGGCTGATATTTACAGTAAATTCACAAGGTTTGTAAGTACAAATCAAACTCTTTTGCATTTCTAAAACGGCAAATAAACATACAGTCCAAAGTAATAATAAGATCTAAAATTATGTTGAAAACCCTATGAGTATACAACAGCAAGCCAAAAAAAAAAGTGGAGACAAGCAAGCCAGCTGTTAAGACTTTCATTCCAAAAAGGTAGTTTAAATGCCACTACACTGTATTAACTTAGCTGGCTAGATACATACCTGCACTTTTTTGGTTTTAGTTTTGTTTTTGTGGTGCTTAGGATCAAAATCTGGACCTTGTGAACACTCGGCAAGCATACCACCCCTGAGCTATATTCTCAGCCCTGCAGTAACTTTGCTAGTGTCAGGAAATAGTTTTGACTGATGACAAGGCTCCCTCAGGATTTGCATATCAAGCTCAATGGCTCCTTCCTATACTAAGGGTTTTGGAACGTTTAGTCCAGGTCACCAAACTGTTTATTTCTTGAGACAGGGTCTCGCTCTGCAGTCCAGGATGGTCCTCAACAAAGTATGCAGTCCAGGCTTGCCTCAAACACATGGCAGTTCACATGCCTCAGCCTCCCAAGTGCTGGATTACAGGCGTATAACTACCACACCCAGCTTATGTGGTGCTGGGAAATCAATCAAACCAAGGGCCTTAAGCTTGCTAGGCAAGTGCTCTAATTCCCTAGCTATGCCCCCAGCCTCTGAAATTCTTAATATTCAATTATCACCCGACATCATTATCCACAATAGATAAAGTACACATTAAATTTAGCTTCAAAAGCTCCATAAGAAAATAACTCCTAATTTCAATAGTACCTAAAAAATTGCTAACAAAACTAAGGTAAGGATAAATCTCTTTTAACCACATCTCTAGCTTTACAGATCAGTACTCATTTTTGTTTCCTAGCTCTCAAGAACAGTAGTCAGAAATCTTTGGCATCATGAGATTATACTCCAGTGAAAGGCAGTTTAGAACACTTGGACTTTAAAGGGGAAGAAAAAGCTATAATACATTTAGGGAATCCTTAATTAGAAGTTTAAGGACCTTTTCAGAAACATACCTACTACATGCATCTCCCCCCCACCCAGACAGCACATTGGCTCCCAGCGAATGAGCACCAGTTCTAACATTTACTACTTGCATTCAGGACACCATAAAAATTCACCTGGTTCTGTAAATTGGTACAATCATTCTAAAAATCAGTGTGGAAATTTCTCAAAAAAACAGAAGTAAGCATTCCATTTGACCTACTTACACTTTTGCTAGATACCTTCCCAAAGAGACATCATGTAACAGTGATATATGCATACCCATGTTTACAGCAGCACAAGTCGTAACAGCTAAATCAAGGAAGCAATAGGTATACCCAGGGATGAAAGAATGGCACAGCAGTGGCCTAAGTTCAATATCCCAGCATTCCACAAGCCAGGCATGCTGGGACATGGAAGGATGAGGCAGGAAGATTACACAGGACGAAAGAGGCTGAGGGAGGTAGGCAGTGAGTTTGGGGCCAGCCTGGGCTACAGACTAAGTTCAAGACTAGCCTGGACTACAGCCTGGGTCTCTGTCTCAAAAAAAAAAAAAAAAGAGGAGGAAGGAAGGAAGAAGAATAAATGAATGATTAAATGTCCATTAACAGATGAAAGGAAAAAAAAGTGTCACACACACACACACACACACACACACACACACACACAGCAGAATACTAGTCTGCCATGAAGAAAGACAAATTTGAGAAATGGATGTACCTTGAGACCACCACTCTTAGTAAAATAAATCAGGTAAAGAAGCTTAAATATCACATGGTTTCTCTAATATAAGGAAACAAAAGTATAAATAAGGAAAAGATCCAAATAAGGGTAATAGGAGAAAATGACAGAGAGAGAGAGAGAGAGAGATATTTTAGACAGGGAGAAGGAATGATGGGGAGAGCAAAAATGATTAAGATGGGATATGTTTTCAATTTCTCAAATTGAACATAATTATGCATTTCAAATATGTATTACTAAAAAGAATACATTGGGGGGGAAATGAAATTGAACAAAAGAAAATGAATGTAAAAAAAAAAGATAAACCATAGCACTTCTAGCCCACCCCTAGCAGCTAGTATGATACAACACTTAGGATCTTAACTATGGAGACCGTTATAAATATTTCACACACCCAAACTACGTATTTCTCCACATATCTCCGGCACAACCAGAAAGCTGCCTAACCCTAACAGAGCCTGCAGATCATTGAGAGATCACATTTATATAAATAATGTCATACAGCTACTGATCCTTAGCCAACTGCTTAATCTCTTGAAATAAATGACTTCTTTGTTGAGGTCTGACATCCTCACACGCAAGGAGAGTGGAAAACAAGCACATGACCAGGACGTGACCAGGATGGGCCCTCCCAGAACAGTAACTGGCACGCAGCGTGGAGGACCTGGGCAGCCCTGCCAGGCCCCAGCTCACATCACCACCCACCTCCTCTGTATTTCACACTCCAGGCCAGCTAAAGATGGGGCGTGACTGTCAACGCTTACTTCATAGCAAGGCAATTTCACAACTTGCTTCAACAGGCTGAACCAAACATACTAAAAAAAAAAAAAAAAAAAAAAAAAAAAAAAAAAAATCCAAAGCTATGTGTCATTTTTCAAGATTATGCTACAATAAAGAAAAACAAAATTAGGCCTGTTTGGAAAGAGAGATTAATAATACTGGGACATGAAAAGCCACATTAGGGAAGAAAAGACCTTGTCAAAAAGGAAAAAGGTATTAGGAGACCTGCACTTCAGTCCTGCTTGTGACTATGGCCTCATGATCTTCACATGGAGCCCACTGCCTAAACTCTCCAGCTGCAGTTGGGTGGGGGGGTGGGGGGGGGGGTGTTTTGGGTTTGTTTGTTTTTTTTAATCTATAACCTAAAGGTCTTAAAATAAAAAAGCAATTCTAGGGTTGGAGAAATGGCACAGTGGTTAAACCGTTTTCCCAATAAGCACGAAGCACTACATAAAGCTAGTTGTGATGAAGTAAAGAAGAATTCTATCCCTGAAAATAAAATTATTTTTTAAATTACTGACTTCTCAAATTTAAAAGAAAATGTGTGAGCCAGGCCTATAATCCTAGCACTCTGAGTGAAGCAAGAGGATCACAAATTCAAGCCCAGCCTGGGATACTTAGCAATTTACAGAGAACCTGTCTCAAAATCCTAACTAAAAAATGGGCTTCAGATGTAGCTCAGTGCAAAGGCCCTAGGCTGGATCTCTAGTACCAAAACAGAAAATGAGTGGAATAGAAAAATACTCTTAAGCTTCATGATTTAACATCTTCTTTAAACATCTTTATTTATTACCACATCTTGCCATTTTTACGTCCCTTTCCCTGCCCTGCCCCTCCCCCGCCATCCATGCCCTTCTTCTCCATAAAGTCTCTCTTACTTTCTTCTGTCTCTCATTTTTTAAAATGGTTTTGCTTTCTCACATTAGAGAAACATATTTAACCTCCTGTGTCTGATTCATTACAGTTTAATTACTTAAGGGTTTTAGAAGAAAAAACAACAGACTAACTTCTCTAATACTTTTACACTGGCTATCCGGCACCTAGGCCTGTTTTCCATATCTTGAGCTGTTACCCTTAAGGCCCACAGAAGCACCGTGCCATGGACGTTATGAGACTGGGGCAGAGCTCAGTGGTAGAGTCTACCTAGCACAAGTGATGCCTTGGTTTGATCCCCAACATCACAAAACAAAGGTAAGACATCTTTACTTTTGTGTTTATCATTTTGTGAAAATCAAACATCATCATTGCTAATAATGATAAACAAAACACACATACAAGTTATTACTCAGAACATGATTCAGTAGTAAGTACTTTATAAATCTGGTTCATTTGCCTCACCATGGAATAAGCAAGCTTAAAAAAAATGTTACAATGTAGATAACATTGTGAGAAAGGAGTGATAGTAAAGGAACTGAGGAAAAAATATTGAGGTTCTAGAGAAACATCTGATGAAGTGAAGAATTAAGGCCAAAGAAAATAAGGTAAATAGTTTAAACTCACATAGAAAAGGCTTAACTTTTATTTTGCTTTATGTCTGAGTCACATTCATGCAGCCTAGTAAATAACCTTCACAGATGGCCACACTAATTGGCCAAAAGTTTTAACACTCTGTTTTCCATTTTCAATAAAACATTCTTCTTTTTTTAGGTATTTTTCCTCCCATGGGACAAAAAAAAAGTCTGAATAAACAGCGCTAGAGGAAGCGATGAGCAAAGTAAAAACACCCTGAGACACCCGGGATTAAATTATATAACCTGAATTACATAAAGAGGATGAAGCACTTTCTGTGCGGACACAATTCTCCCAGAATTCTAGGACATACGCACTGCACTACACCTTTGGTGTACCTGTAGGTGGCGCTAATCCTGTGCTTAAGAGAATAGTTTTAAGGAGGGCATTGCACACAAGAAAACATTCTGTGGGGGGAATTCTAAACAATGTGCTGGGGACAGCAGGCAACTATTACAGATTTATCTGGGCAGTGAACAAGGTCAAATATGCCAAGTATGTACTATCCAAATGGACTAACTGATCAAAAACGCTACTCAAAAAACAAAACCTATCACTAAAAAATAAGATGAGAATTCCGGAACAAAGTGTTGAGGAGGTAAAGGAGCCATGAAGTCAGTGAAATGGGAGAAGGTAAAGCAGGAAAGTGGGCCAGGATACAAGGTGGCTTACACATCACAGCACGAGCTTGGTCGAGGGCTGGGAAAGAGGCTCAGTGGTACAGTGGTTGCCTGGACGCCCGGCATCCTCTGTGCTGTCCACAATAATAAAGTAAATGAACTAACGAACGAGCAAACGAGCAAAGCAAGCTTGGACTTTTCCTCCGTCAAAAGAACCACTGAAGACTTCTAAGCAAAAAAGGAGATAACAGTGCAGGAAAACACAATCTGTGAACAAAATATGAGTTTGAATGACTGCTGAGGTAAAGACAATTAAGAGACAGTGGGTGCAAAAAAGGTCTCTGTCTTCCCTACATCTGCCCAAAAGCAGGACGCAAATTTACAGTGACAAAAGGCATCTTCTTGTTTTATCAGAGAGCAAGGGTTAGACACTGAGGCCAGTTCCGAACCCTTTCAGGCCTCGAGGTGGTACAGGAGCTTCCACACAGCCAGCATTACTAACCATCTCTATCTGCCATCATCTTCCTTCCTCAAGTTGCCCCACACCCTGAAACTCAAATTTCCTTCCTTCGTCTTAAGACTTTTCTAAAAATGCGCTGGTCTTTGTTGAAGATGCTGTATACGCGAACTCACAAAGCAGCGCACTCCCGCGGCCTCCCATGCACAAGTGCAGTACGCTTGTCAATGCACTTGTTTCTCTCTTGTTGCTTTTGTTACACAGCCTGTTCCAGTCTATGAAGGGGATTCCTCCCCTACAATTATCTCCAGTCCATATATAAGCTTCCTATAAACTATTATTTTGAGGAAACCCAAGTCACAGGTAAAGCCAAACACCCAGTCTACACCAAAGAACAGAGAAAGAGTCCCTAAGGAGAGCAGGGCAGAAAGTATGGTGAATCAGGATGAGTGAGACACGGAAATCCAGCCCAGCAGCTGCAAGCATCAGCCCCAGAAAGCATTCTCAGTTTCTCGTCGGAGGGCCAACATCTAAAGGACACAGTTCGGGAAGACTGTTAGCTATCTTAAGAAAGCGCCATAAATAACGAAAGAAGGCTTGTCGCAGAAGAAGAGATCACCTCACCGACTTGTACCAACTGCGTGAAGAGGAGGGGTTAGTTTGCTTCAGTAAAAACCAAGAATTAAATGCTTTCAGTTTCTTCTTTTTAGCTCACATGAGGCCTTCAAATCACAGTTCCTTAGCAGTCTTGCTTCAAAAAATAATAATATACCAAATGTTACCGTATCAGTTACTGAGAAGTGAATGCTTATAAAATATACAGAAGAGCTTCAAAAACAATGCATTCTCTTAGGACACTGTCTTATCTGAAGAGCTTTGTTTATTATAAATTTCAGGCACTATTTATTCAAGAGTTGTGAAAGAATGGAACTACAACTTGATTTCACCTAACTTATCAGAAATTATAAGTACAATTAGTGTAATGAAATATTCTTACGTGATTTAAAAAGTAGTTGCAAGGCTACTTATGGATATAATTTAATCTCTTTCATTTATTTATCTTTTCTGAGACAGGGTATTTCTCTGTAGTCCAAGCTGGTCCTGAACTCACTATGGAGCCCAGGCTGGTGTCGGACTCAAGGCAATCCTCCTGCCTCAGCCTCCAGAGTGCTGGATTACAGGCATGTATCACCACATCTGGCTTTATATGGTGCTGGGAAACCCAACCCTGGGTCCTGAGCTTGCTGGGCAGGTGCTTTGGCCACTGAGCTGTTCCTCCAGCCCCACTTTTATTGGGTCAGCCTGGGCTCTCTACCTTGCCTTAGAGCCTTTCCTTCTATTAACAGGAAAACAAGAACAATCTGGTTTTGAATGAGTTTTCCCCTCAGCTTACAGATCACACAACACACACAGAGCTGTAGAGATCATGGTGCAGAGCAACTGGAACAGAATTGAAGGGGAAAAATAACTCAGAAACCAATTATATCTACACACCAGTTATCTTTTTTTTTTTTTTAAAGAATCTACCCACTTCGTCTTTGGAGTTCATTTTTATTACAGTTCATGGCAAACAATCTCCACGTTACTGTGTCAGATGAGCAGTGGATGGTGAACACGCACCAGAATCAGCCATCTTGCTTGTGGAGAAAAAGAAGAATGGCTAGTAACCACCATCGTTAATCTTTCTAAAAAGAAGTGGAAAGTTATTTTAGGTAGGATTTAAGGATGCTTCTGCCCAGTACTCTGTCTCTGAAGGCAAAACCCAGGCAGATTTGGCAGGAGGATACAGATATCACCTTTTCTAAGATTTTCAGTGCTGGGGACATAGCTCAGTGATCAGAGCACTTGCTGGGCATATGCAAGGCCCTGGGTTTAATTCCTCAGCACCACAGTGAAAGAAGCCAGGCATGGTGGCACAAGCCTGTAATCGCAGAATTCTGGAGGCTGAGGCAACAGGGCGGCTGTGAGTCGAGGCTAGCCTGGGCCATCGAGCAAGAAAGTTCCCAAGCATCTTCCTGGCTCACTGCGTCTGTGCTTGTTCCGTAAACTGCGCACCATGCCAACAATCATGTAAGTGCTACCACATAAAGAACAGAACTTTGTTCTGGGGTATCTGGAACTGAATACAGAGACTCATTATCACTGTGAATTCCACTTCCACTCCTTTTTAATTTTTTTAAACAGAGTCTCAGAATTTTACTCAGACTGAGCTAACAATCCTTCTGCCTCAGATTCCCAAGTTGTTGAAATTAAAGGCATGTATCACCATGGCTGGCTTGCCATGGTCCTTTTAAATACACTCCACTAAATTTTCACGTTCCAGCATTTACTGATAAACCTATAATATAAAAATTATGAGGGGCTGGAGGAATAGCTCAATGGTTAAAACGCTTGCCTAGCAAGCACTAATTACCTGAATTGATTCCCCAGGACCAGATAAGGTGGGCGTGGTGGTACACACCTGTAATCCCAGTACTTGGGAGGCGGAGACAGGAGGAGTGCCATGAGTCCAAGGCCAGCCTGATCTACATAGTGAATTGAGGACCAGCATGGGCTACAGAAGGAGACCCTGTCTCCAAAAAAAAGAGTAAGCATTCTGCAACAAAAATCATGCTAAAGTTCTTAAGATTTCAATTGTATTTAACCATACCCATGAGCAAAATTCACAAATACAAAAACTTGCATTGCTTCAATAAAAATTTTCACAGGATACTCTCATAATATCATGCCTAATTCACACATCAGGTTCAGCAATTACTAGAAATAAGAAAAGATTCAGGTAAATACATTCAGCTTTTCTTTGACAGGAAAGGCAGCTCCTGGGAAACAGAAAGGTCACTTTACTGGACTGCCCTTTCTCTTTTCACCTACTAGCATGGGTTTCAAAATAATCTTAATCATGGCTGGCAGTAAGGTGGACTGACTAGCTTGTTGGGGGAGAGCGCTGGAGTGAAGGGGACAGTGGCAGTTAGGGAAAGGCAGCCTCAGGGCGCCGCACCTCTGACTAGAGAGACGAGTTCGGCAAAGGGATACAGAAGTGGCCAAAATGTCAACTGCCTTGTAATTTTGATTTCATACCAGCTGTGGCAACCCCTCTAAAAGCTTCTGAGCCAAATCATTTCTCATGCAGCTTTTGTCAAATGAGCTACAGGCAGTCAATACAAGACTAGCTAATCGAAATTTAGAAAGTAATTGGATATATGCCCCAGATTACAATTTTTCTCCTAGCACCACTTAAAATACTGACCTTTTATAATGTGTTTGCATATCAAAAACGTTACTACCATATCCGGGCACAAACACACAAAACTCAAAAAAAAAAAAAAATCACCCAAATCCCTCCAAAATTAACTTTATACCTGAGTGTGGTGATGAACCCCTATACTTTCAGCACTTGGGAGGCTGAGGCAGGGGGATCATTGAGTTTAAGGGCAGTGTAGACTACACAGTACAACTCTATCCTAAAAATAAATAAAAACAAACAAATGAACAAAATTATCTACTTGCTAGATGATGTCACCCAAAGCCGTCAGTCCTCAAACAGGGAGCCACTTGCTAGAAGGATTACAAAATGAGCCTGGCCCCAGGCTCGGAGGAAGGAAAATCACTCCGGACAGGAGTGCTCCGCAAGTAAGAGCCATCCACGGTGACAAGCACGCAGCCCGGAAGAGTGCAGGTGGCTCTGGCCACATCCGAGTGTCTGAGTGACCTCATGCCCCTCTGAAACCCTTATTCATCAGAGGTAAAGACTACCATAGGTGGAGGTGACACAGTGGTTGCTTCAACCTCTCTTTTAAAACCTCAACAATCAGAAGATCTAGGGACAGCTCTGCAGCATACTACTGCACCGCTTTAAGGTCTGTCAACACTGTGGCGTTCCCTGACATACATATATGGAAGCTAACAGAAGCTCATTTTCTCAAGTCTTTACAAGTAAACAACCAAGAACAACTGGTTGCATCCTCTTCACTAACCCTGTAAATTACCCAGGATTATGATCAAGGCCACTGGGACAAGAAGATAACACTAAAACTATTTTTAACTACACCCCCAGATGACGTGATTCCATGACCTCTGCTGAAGTTCATCCTATTGCTTACCATGTCTTTGCTGCCAACAAACAGTTGCTTCAATCCAGTGGACTGTCCAGCTCTAGTGCCAGGACTGGTAATTTCCAAATAAACACTGCAAGTCACACCTGGGGAACTAATATGTTTGGAATGGAATTGTTCAAGTTGAGTTTGTTAACTGTTTAAGTCAGTTAATAAAACTGACAGAAGTTTTACACATTCTTATTAACTTAATCTCTGCAACTGAAATGTATATTCTGTAGAAAAAATAAAATTTAGATGTCATCAATTTCTCTAAAACAATCACTTAAGAAACAGCATACAACTACACTAAAATCTGAAATTCTGTGTATGAACCACAAGTACTCAACAGCTAGTTCTACTTGTATAAGACCAGAGTCACGAAGAATATGATGCCTCTCTGTCTCATACGAAGGCGTAAATCCACAGGCTCCTTATTTTCTCTCCAGCCCCTGTCCTGAGCACCCTCCCTCTACATTCAAGTTTCACCAAGAGTAGACTTGAGCTAGGGTGATGCCTAGCAATCAGAGGCCACCTTTCCAAAATTAAACCATGGAGCACAGCTGTCAGTTCACCACAAGCTATGTAGCTCCGAGCGCCCAGAAGGTTTCATTTCCAATCCCAAAGGCCAAGAGAATCTGAAATGAACATCCGCTGAACAGTGAGGTCACACTCTCAGAACTGCACCAGCGTTTTTTCTAGGGTTACACTCACGATACTCCTCCCACCCGAAATGCCAGCCGGCTCCTCCTGCGCCTATTTTCCTTCACAGTCAAGCTGTGACACCACACTCTTCCACGCTACTATCTTCTTAGGCTTATATCATTATTATGCATCAACATTTTCCTTACAGAACAGCTCGTTACACATAGTATATACAGACATACATCTCCTCAAAGAACAGGGCTCCATCTTAGGTCCTTGCTGTAAATGCTTTATGCCTTACACAGTACTCTGCATATAGCAGAAATTCAAAGAATGTTTGCTGAATAAATAGCAGATCAGTCACCTGCACTTCACTTTTGACCGTGGTCATGAGGGCCTACTCAGTCATGCAGAGAGTAAAAGAGAAACACCAGAAATGGATACACAAGCTTTATCAAACCACTTCTTATCAGAGGGTTTGTCTTTAGTCCCAAAGTCCACATAGCCATCTCAGAGACTTGGTGACGGGTATCCTGCCCTGTCGCAGCTAGAGCTACACCAACGATGCTGAGTGAAGAGGGCAATGCAGGAAACAACATAGATTTCTGCCTCCCAGCCTCCTACATATCTCCCGTTACTCACCGAAATTTGTCAGTGACTGGCAGAAAGATGTTAAGACAAATCAGACATCAAGATTCAATAATGAATCTTAAAAATTTTTAATAAAAATACAGAACAAGGGAACAGAATAGAAAAAAAATAGTCCCAAACATTACAGACAACTGATTTTTGACAAAGAAACAAAGGAGGAGATGGAGGAATCGCTCAGCAGTTAAAGCACTTGCCTAACAAGCACCAGGCAAACGCCAAGTACCCAAGTTCAACTCCCCAGCAGGACAACAGCTAGGAGTGGTGGCGCACATGTATAAACCCAGCACTTGGGAGACTGAGTCAGGTGGATTTGTTCCGAGTCCAAGGCCAGAGTAGGCTACATAGTGAGTTCAGAACCAGCCTGGACTGTAGAGGAAGGAAGGAAGGAAGGAAGGAAGGAAGGAAGGAAGGAAGGAAGGAAGGAAGGGAGGGAGGGAGGGAGGGAGGGAAAGAGAGAGAGAGAAAGGAAAAGGAGGGAAGGAAGGAAGGAAGGAAGGAAGGAAGGAAAGAAAGAAAGAAAGAAAGAAAGAAAGAAAGAAAGAAAACTCAGCAGAGAACTGCCTAGTCACCTAGTGATGCTGGAACACTTAGCATCCACAGGCAGAAGGATTCACCTGAACCTTTGCCTCAGAACACACATAAACTTAGATGTAATAGCTAAAACTACATACTGGCTAAATAAACCATCACATCTGTATATCTTTGAGTCAAGGGAAGATGTTTATATGTGACACCAAATGTATATATGATATAAGAACCATGCTTAAATTCACTAGAAAAGTAAGTAAATAAATAATAAGAGCTAACCGGCATAGGTAAAGCTGTTCACTATCCTCAGTCATTAGAGAAATACAAATCAAAATCACAGTGAGATAGTGAGTCACACACCAGGACAGCTAAAATCAGAAACATAACAGAAGCACGAAACTGGAAATGACAGAGCGGTGCGGTTATCCCGGAAAATGACCTGGAAGTTTCTTACGGTGTTAAGAGTCGTCACAGGACCAACCCAGCAGCTCTACCCCTGTCACTACTTAAATCAAATGAGAACATGTTTAATACAACAAAGACTACCTTTATATAATGGCAGCACTGTTTATAAGAGCCCAAAGAGGAAACAACCGATAATGTCCAACCACTCTACATGGATAGAGAAAATGCAATGCCTCCACAAGAGGAAATGGGAGAATGCTACAACAATGTGGCGGAACCTCAAAAACATGCGAGTCAGAAAAGGCCAGACATAAGATGAAATACATCATCATATTTTATTTGTGTGATATTTCCAGAAAAGTCAAGTATAATGAAATAGAAAGTCTACCAATGGGCACCAGGACTGGGGTTCAAAGGGACCTGAATGGCAAATGGGTCCAAGCCTTCTCTTCAGATGACAGGAATGCTCTAAATTTAGACCATGCTGATGGTGTGCAGTTCTGTAAACGGAGAAACCACTGCCCAATTACACATATAAATGAATGCTCAAGTATTTTAATAACACTTCCTTAGAAAGATAGGGGTGGCAATGTTTGCCCCCAGGAAATGTGCACATCCATCACAATTTAACAGGAATTAGTAACAGTGCCTGGAACACAGATTATTCTTACACAGATCCATATGCACATTTAAAAGGATGGATGATTTGTATTTATTGAAAAAAAATTCCAAAGATTATTCATCAACACTTAAACCAAAGGGCAGATCATAACACCAAAATGGAAACGTTATCAATATCAACTCCTATAAAACCCTTTAATCTAGGCCAAAAAGGAGGTATACTGTTAAGACAGCAAAAAGTAAATGAGCAGGTCACATGTAAAAGGCTACTAAGTGATCGAGTCTGACTGATATAGGAGCCATTTCCTATACTGGCTTCAAACACTGAGGCTTACTAAACTCTTAAAATAAAACTTCATTTTTTTCTTTCTTTCTTTTTTGAGACAGTGTTTTGCTGTCTAGTCCACGGCAGTCCTGAACTCAGTACGTAGCCCACGCTGGCCCTGAACTCACAGCAATCCCCCTGACTAAGCCCCGAGTGCTGGTATTACAGGTGTCTGCCACCACACCTGGCTTAATGTGGTACCAGGGAACCGAGCACAGGTACTCTACGCTTTAACCACAGAGCTATTTCTCCAGACCCTTACAATGGAACTTCTAATGAATATATCATTTATGACCCTGTATTAGCTCAAAGACCTTTATCACAGAAATGACACTTTACCAAACTAGTACAGAAACAGACGGAACTGGCCTTTTCAAGCAGCATTTTGTTAAATGTGTCGAAGAGGAAAACATTCAGAAAAGTAACAGTGATGGAAAATTATAATCATACAAGCATAGCTAGTCCTCCACAAGGACAGAAAAGCCACCTTCACTAGGGAAATCAGGGAAACACAGAAGGCTGTTCCTTCTTAGATAAAGAAGAATATCCACAAAGTTTACCCTAACTGGAATACAAAAACTTACATTAAGAGAGAGAGGTAAGGGGCTGAGGACAGCTCAGTTGTGGAGTATTTCCCTAACATGTGCAAGGCCAGGCTTCAATCTGCACATAGATGAGCACATGCATGTGTGCATGTGCACATGCACGCACACACACACACACACACTACAAAAGTCAGTCAACTGTTTCTGTAACAGCCAAATACTAAGTATTTCTGGCTTTTGGGGACTAGAAGCTATGACAATATAATATATAAATGAATGAGCATGGCGAAGTTAAATAAAATTTCTACTTGTAAACACTGAATTTTAAACTCATGATTTTCACATGTAACAAAACACTCTCATTTTGATTTACTAAAAAAAAAATACATCAACTACTCCTTGCTCAAAGACTAAACTGAAAACAGCCTAAATCTGAGTTAAACCCATAGGCAACATTAGTTTCCTCCCTCCCCAAAGAGCCCTTGGTTAACATGCAGAAGCCCTTCAGCAAAGTAGCACACTCATCATTATCAATCCTTTACTCATTTAAAAGAGACAAATTATCCAATTGCCTCCCCTGGCAATGGAAAATTAAAAGAGAATAGCTTTTTTATAAAATAATACCTTCATTATTTTCTAAAAATTAACATGTTCTTTGTAAAACAAAAATGGAAAGTGGTTAAGACTAAATAATCGGATAACGCAGGGGAGAAAGCCTTGCAAACATGAGCCGCATGTGAACAATAACCAACAGGTGCGCAGGTAGGTAGGTGAAAGCCACCAAGACAACATCTACCCAGAGTTGGGATGACAAGGCTCATGTCCTCTGCCCCGTGTTCTTGCTTGATAGCTCTGATTACACGACAGACTGTGTTTCCTTGGACCTACTTTCTGGCTTCAACTCAACAGTCTTAATAAACTCAACATATTATAAAAGAAACACACTACATATAAATCTCATTACGTGAAAATGAAGTAAAGGAAACAGAACTGCTTGGCTGATATGAAAAGTAAAGGGAGGAGGGCGTTTGTGTGAGTGAAACAGTTTCTTCAGGTATTCAGGAGCTGCAGAGTATGCCCTCTCTCTCTCTAGCAGACTAGCCCCACACCACGGGGGAAAGCTACTTGAGGGAAAATTTAGACAATGAAAGAAATAGCTCAGCCACAATTCAAGTAGGCCAAAAGCGTAAAATGCCCATAAATTAGAAAATTAATGACCCACTAAAAAGGGCTGTGACAAAACATTCCTACAATGACCACCACTAAAACAACTAAATCCCACCCAAATCTGCAATTCAAATTAATACAAAATTAATGATATCGGCTTGAAAATAACCACCTAAAAATTCGCACAGAATTTCCCAAAAGGGAGTTAATACACAATTCTTGACAAAAGAAATCCAAGGCAAAGGGGATGTGGAAAACACTGGGATAAAGCAGGCTTCTTCACCACAAAATATTTCAGTCTTTAACATGCTAATGTATTATTTAAATATTTTCAACCAGAAAAGGTGACTTTACAAATTCTTTTAGCTATGGAAAGCTTTTTATTCTCCCCCAAAGCATCTCACAACAGTGGTGTTCCTGGAAATATGATTTGGAAAATGCTGTTCTGCTAAACAAATAAATAAACATGCATGTGTGTGTGTGCACATGTGTGTAAATGTGCACATGCAAAAAAGCATATGTATGTTTATTTGATCTTGTCAGCTCCAGAAAAAAATTTTCAAATGCTGCAAGAAAACACTAATCAGAAACTAAATAAACTTATAACACCAAAGTTTGAAATTTCATTTAATAACCTGGAAGAAAAAATAAAATATTTCTATACTGGAAAATCAAAGTATAAACAAATATAGTTTCTAAAGGCTTTTTAAGTTTGCAGAACTCCCCCCACAAAAAAAATGATGTTTAAAACATTTGGCAATGGTAGCAAATGATACAAGAAAATATTAAAACTCCTTACCTCAAGACAACAGATTCACCATAAGCATAGGGATCTATATTTTGTCCTTGCGGTATAATTGCATTTAAAATGTTTTTTAAAAAATAGAATTTTTACATCATACTTAAAGAATTCAACATGCAGCATTTGGTTTCTTGTTTGTCTTTTGTTTTGTTTTGTTTTGGGTTTTTTTTTTGAGGCAGGGTCTCACTCTATAGTCCAGGCTGGTCCTGAAGTTACTACGTAGCCCAGGCTGGCCTTGGACTCACAGCAATTCTCTTGCCTCAGCCTCCTGAGTGCTGGAATTATAGGCGTGTGCCACCATGCCTGGCTTATGTGGTGCTGGGGAACCAAACTCATGGCTTTGTGCAGCTACACTGTTTCTAGAGAAAATTTACAGAGTTTTGGGAAAGGCTCATTTTGCAGGGGGGGAAAAAACTACTGGAAGGCTGATGGAGGGTCTTTAGGTACCGGTTCTCTGCTCAGGCACAGAACCCTAAGTGGGTCTGTTTTATTGCTCTGTTTTCAGTCATTTTATGTAGGCCAAACTCACACAGAGATACAACGGCTCCCATGAGCCACTGAGTAGAAGCCACTGACATACACTCACTCTCACCTCAAGCTATCAGACCCATGCAAGGGGCAAGGTGCTAGCCTGGGCCTTGGCCACAGCATGAAAACATTTTCCCTATTTAGAGCTCATCTTTTTTTTTTTTTTTTCTGTCCTTCATAGTACTGATTGAGCCCAGGGCCTCCACCCTGAGGCATAGCTCCAGTACTTTTGCTTTTGAGATAGGGTCTTGGTAAGTCACTAAATTATACAGGCTGGGCTTGAACTTGCAATCCTCCTGCCTCAGGCTCCTAGAGTGCTAGGATTACAAGCCTTCACCACCAGGCCCGGCTCTTTTTGTCAATATAAAAGCAATATTATGCTTCAAGCCTATTTAATCAGGCAACTTGTTTCAGAGAATGCAGTCCACTTTATTAGGGGAGAGTGATACCGTATATAGGGTAGTGTAAGACGAGGGTCCTAGAGTCCAGGGAAGGTTCCACTTATCCAATCACCTCAGAGAATCAGAATTATATCCTAATATGGAAGTCCTGGGAGTTCAGTGTGCCAAGCTCAGGTATTCCAGATGTGAGCCAAATATGGCTGCATCCATCCCAACCCCTCCACATTAAATGTGTCTGAAATCCCACCAGAGATTCATTTCTCAGCCGGATGATTAGAACACTCAATCACACATACAAGAGATAACTTAGGTTGACCCTGGTCTTTTATACTGATCCTGAACCAGATGCTCTTAAGCCCAACATGAGCTTTGGAAAGATACACATAGACACTGGGCCCCTGGGAACACAAGATCAGTCACTAAGATGCCCAGACTGCACTTAAACTTGTGCCACAACTGCCTCAGGCTCCAGAGTCCCAAGATCACAGCCTTGCTCCACCATATCCAACCACTCTTTCCTCTCTACCTGTATCCTGGAACTCAGGACTTAAGCTCTTAGCAGTTATAAAACAGGATGTGCCTTCCGTTAAGATCCAACAGGCTACCCAGGGACCAAAACCAGTGCTACGTTAATACTTCACTCATTTAAAGAAATACACTCCCAGGCCTCTAAGAGCAGCTTTCAGACATTTCCTTCATATTTTAAGAAAGCTATACATATGCAGCAGTGAAAAACCTGATCTTATAACGAATATCATGATCTTCTTAAATGTTATGTGAAACCTAATAATATATTTTCGTGAGTGTTTTAGTCACAAAAAGACACTTCAACAATTGTCATTTAAAAAAATCTTCAAGCAAAAAATAGTATCAGAATATGTAGATCAACAGCCACGTGACCTCAGGCATGAGTCTAAGCATGTTTGTAGTCTGCAACAGTTTTCCCAGCTTCTCTTTGAAGTCAGCCTTCCTCTTTTTTCACAATGTAAAATTTTTCTCTATATTATAACTTCAAATGCCTATATGTTTCCAAACACCTGGGCAAGTCCAACATAGATCTTTAAAGAAATCTAACTGCATAGGCAATAAGGCCGCACAGAACTCATCAATGAATTCAAATGATTATACAAAACTTCTAGCTCTAGCCAACATTGTTCTAAACTCCGAGCTGCTGAAAGGTAACAGTGGAGTAGCAAAGCTAGGCAGTAACTTGAGACAAACACTCATCCATGAGAATGGGTAAACCTGCCACAAGCTACAAACAAGAAGCACTTCACGTGCTGGAAAGAATGTGGCACATGGTCAGAAGTAGCTCCTGTGTGGCCCCACTGGTCATGATGACCTGTCCATCCTTGGGTTCCACTTCTACAATTTCAATGAAAGAAGTTCTCTCTAAAGGAAGGAGCTATGCATAAAGTTATTTTTCCTGCAGATCAAATTTTCCTTCATTCCATCCAAAGCAATCCCTTCACATCCTCATTATAGCAGGTCTGCAACACAAACCCATGGAAAACAATGGTTTAATTTGGAATCACAGTCACTCATTAGGCAACACAGCCTCCTAATACGGCCTAAGAAAAAAAGCAGCATGCCACACACTCTGCTAGGTACACAGTAGGACAGGAAGACCTCCGCTCTCCCGTGGCTTAGCAGCAAGGCCTCCTGCTTTCGTTACCTGCTACGGAGGACAGAGGTGCCTGATAGAAAGCCTGAAACATGAGGTCTGGGATATGCTAGCCTCTGATCAAAGAATAATTTTTTTTCTTCTTTGAAAATGTCATAGGCTAAAACAACGACCTTCAGGAATGCTGCTTGGTTTCTTTACAGACTTTTATCTCTATCTCTAAATTCTTACAAAGTATGGTGATTAGAGAAGAAGGCAAATAGAAACATGGGCCACATAAGGAGGCCAAGACAAAATAGCAAAGATTTCGGATACGAGGAGAAATCAGCAGAAGTGATGTATTCAAGCACATTACTTGTTTTCCACTTCTCTGTCTTCGTTGTTCTGCACTAGAGACTGGCTTTTTGTTTGTTTTCTTTTTGGTGGTTTGGAAGATAAAACCCAGGACCTTTGCTCTGAGCCACATTCCCAGCCCATTTTATTTGTTATGTTACGTTATGTTACATTATGTTACATTATGTTATGTTATGTTATGTTATGTTATTATGTTTGTACTAAGGAATTGATACCAGGGCCTTTGTTCTGAGCTACATTCCAAATCTAATCTTGATTTTTCTTTTTTCCTTTGAAAAATGGTCTTAGTAAGTTGCTAAATTGCCCAGGGTGGGTGCAAAAATGCAATCCTCCTGTCTCAGCCTCTAGGATTACAGGGATTACAGGCCTGTGCCACAGGGCCCAGTTCCATCTTTATTTATCTTTACTTTTGAGACAGGGTCTAAGTCATTAAACTTCCCAGACTGGGCTCAAATTTGCAATCTTCATGCTTTGATCTCCTAGAATGAAGAGCTCACAGACCTATGTCACCAGGCCTGGCTTTTACCTTTCAATTGTGGCATGACGTGTTGGCCCAATTAAGTTCCCCTGTAGAGCCAGAAGAACAGGGACTAAATCTCAACTCTACTACACTGCAGTAGGCAGATAGCCAATCTTACCTGAGTTTCAGTTTTTTTCCTGGGAAAATGGGGATTACATCAGATAATATGTACAGGATCTAGGAAATGGCAAGTACTCAATGAATAGCAGAAACAGTGGTATAGTAATAATGATAACAATAACTAGGGAAACGAAGAACAAAGATTATGACTGACCACGAGACAGAACTAAAATTATTCCATGAAATTAGAGAGCAAAATGTGACTGAACGTTCTTTGTTGAAAAGACATCTCTCAATTCTATTCAACAAATGCTAAAATCATTTGTAATTGCTTAACTGATCCTCATAAACAAAAATAAAATGGTTATCTTCTTGCCGTGTAACTTTATATTCAAAACTTTGTTATGAATTCATCTTCATTCTACATACTCTTGTTCTGTATGCTCAAAAAAGGTCAACATCACGGAAGTACATAAAAAGGTTGCAAAACTGTTCATAAGTAAATCAGGTTTAAAAAAAGTAGCAACCATAATGCCTGACCCTGAACTGGAACCTGCCCAGGGGAAGGATCAAGCCACAAAACTGTAAAGTGACACACAGCAGTACATCTGCATGGTGGTAACAGACATTATCCCTCATCTTAGGAAACACATACTTAAGTATGAGCAGCAAAGGACATGATGAATAATTGATCTTCCAATAGCTCATAGTTAAAGCGAGAGAGAGAGAGAGAGAGAGAGAGAGAGAGAGAGAGAGAGGAGTAGGAGAGAGAGAGCACACAACACAGAACAGGAGGAATGACAGAGCAAATTAGGTAAAATATTAACAGGATTTCAGTGTGTAGAAACAGTATACTGCCGTCATTTGTGCTGTTTTTATTTCTGTAACTTTTAAAACTTAAAATTTCTTCCAAAGAAATAATTTAGGATAGAAAAATTAATCTCTGGCCTATCGTCTATGAATTCGTATCTCAAAGATAAGTCATTTGATTATATAATCTCACTCTTACAAAGTATTTTAGATACTACATGTCTACGAATGCTTTATTTTTATTCCACCTCTGATAGGTTGCATATAAAATTTCATAAGATCTTGACGAAATTCAATGACAGCTGGGGGATTCCCTATACCATGAAGCTGGCGAGGAGGGCCCGACATCAGGCAGTTGGAGCACTTCATATATATAGAATGTTCAATGGCAAAGACATGAGGCTCAGCCTCATGGAACTGAGAATGCTTTTATTTGGGAAAGGGTCTCTACAGACCTGATTCAGTTAACGATATTGCAATGAAGAGATTATCCTTGGTTATCCCAGAACACCCTAAATCCATTATTTTAAGTGTACAGAGAACATTAACACATACAGAACAAGAAGAACCATGTAACCAGGAAGACACGTACTAGAATGGTGAGAGCAGCCCTAGACTAAGGAACAAAAAACATCAGCAGCCCCAGACACTGGGAGAGGCAAGGAACACAGTCACCCAAGAGTCTCCTCAAGGATGTCAGTCCTGCCCACACCTTCATTTCAGTCCAGGGAAACTGACTTCAGACTTTTGGCTTCCAGAATCCCAAGAGAATAAATTTTGTTATAGAAAATCACCACATTTGTGTAATTTATTACAGCAGCCACAAGAAATTCATGATAATTAAAAAGTTTCTGCATAGCAAAGGAAATTACCAACAGTGTAAAACAGAAATCAAAAGATTAGGAAAAAGTATTAACCACCAATACCTCAGATAAGAGGCTCATAACCACAATATACAGAGAACTAAAAAAGAGTAAGCCCCTCAAAATCAAAGATCCGATTGAAAAATGGGCGAAAGAAATGAATGGGCAGTTCTCAGATGAAGAAGTTCAAATGGCCAATAAATACATGAAAAGATATTAAACATCCCTAGCCATAAGAGAAATGCAAATCAAAACATCACTAAGATACCATCTAACTCCAAAGAGACTGGCTCAGATTAAGAACACAAACAGCAATCAGTGCTGGCCAGGCTGTGGGGAAAAAGGAACCCTCCTGCACTGCTGGAGGGAATGTAAAATGGTACAACCACTATGGAAGGCAGTATGGCAGTTTCTCAAAAGATTGGAAATAAATATTCCCTTCAATCCAGCAATACCTCTTATAGGAATTTTCCCAAAAGAGTTAAAAACAACATATAACAGAGATACAGGTACACCAATGTTCACAGCAGCACAACTAACAATAGCAAAAATGTGGAAGACACCAAAATACCCACCAACAGACCAATGGATACACGAACTGTGGTATTTATACACAATGGAATACTACTCATCTATAAAGACAGATAGGTTGGAGGCTTATATAGGTAAATGGATAGGACTTGAGATGATCACGCTTAGTGAAGTGAGTCAGAAGCAGAAGGTGAAATATCAAATGATTTCCATGATATGAGAAACCCAGATCACAATTATTCCACAGAACTTACTGTGGGGAATAATGGGAACTGGAAGGGAGAGAGACTGAGTGGGAGGGTTATAAGGGGAGAGGAGAGGGATTTGTCATTTTGCTATAATAATGTATGTGTACAAAATACTCATGATCAATGTAAACTCTATGTATTGCTCTTATACATAACAATAAAATGGAAAATAACAAGAAACCTATAATATACCCTTAGATCATAAAACACTGAACTTCCATTGTTCAGCACTGAATCTATACTTTCTCCGCTAAATTTAAATCTTCACCTCAGAAATTATCCAGTAATCTGTTCTTGGAACTAAAACAATACACACTGTGATGGCTGGCACACAGCCGCACAACTGCCCTGTAATCTGAAAACATGTGCCATCTTCCCTTTAGGCCTCTTCCCGTGGCCACTTCCCCATTCACTTTCATCATTCCTTACCAACAAGGACACGAACACCCTCTTCTAGACAATTCCCTTTAAAAAATATTGCAGTGACTGAACAAAAGTCTCTGAACGTGGCTAAAGCAAGAAAAGGACATAAAAGCCATGGACTCCTGGCTCTATAAAGATCACCTGAGACATACTCGGCTACACCACCGGCAGAAACCTGAGGTCTGCGAACCTCTCAGTGGAAATCAAGGATTACTGCTAACCACACCTCTCCTGATCTGCCAGGTAGATACCTCAATCTGAGCAGGACTTCATATTTTTCACTGTCAAGTGTTGTCCTTGCGATGAAAAGAGAGGTTCAACTTTCACAGTTACTTTGGGAATGGACTGTACTCATGTACCATCATAAGCATTCTTCCCCTCTGTAGATCTAGGAAGCATACCCTCTCTGACTTCACCCAACAGTCTGCTAGGGGCAGAGGGCAGACGGCAGATAGAAGGAAATCCCCTGCCCACTGTCCTCTGCCATAGGCTCACTCAACAAACATTTGCTGAAGTCCTGTTATAGAAACAGAATCATGACAAGGAACTCACAAACTTAGTCCCTGAATGCTTATGTAGGAAATGCAGCATTCTTCCTAAGGTGCTAGCTTGGGCATCATTCTTATCCCCAGTTCCTTCCAAAAGCACTGCTGGCTAAGCAAGTTTCTCAGTTTCCCACCTGGCTTCATCTTTTTCTATTTAGGCTGATCTCCCTGCGATGAGCTCTTGCAGGCTGGCACCTCACACTCCACAGGCTCCCCGACCCAACTCCTCCTCACCCAGTTAAGGCACTGGGCTGCTGGGCCCTACCTACTAGAGCCATCTCCGGCTCTTAGCTCATAAGCCCTTACTTCCTGTTCACTCATTCTGACACTTCGTCTTGATGGTTGAATGATTTCATGCACATGCATTTCATATCTCAACAAAATGGCAAGTTACATGAAAACAAAAAATTTCCTAAGTTATGCTTCAAGTATAGTCTTAATTATCCTAGACGTTCTAGCCCTGAAGAATGTGAGCCTAGTGATATTCTGGAACTTTCATACTGACAAGAATTCAATTATTCTTGTTCATGATGAAAACCATCATGCTATTCAGTCACTCTTCTTGATAAAAGATGCTCAGAACTTCTCAATCCTAGTCGTTTACTCATAAACCATTTCTTACTCTTCCATGTACCTATTATTTTATTCATATATATTAAGATTTGACTTACACATTTTGCCCTGAAATTCTATACTTGGTATCTCTAGGCAGACATTTCACCCCAAATTTTATAGACTTCCTGAATTATATCCACTGTTATCTCTTATACCATAACTGAAATACCACAACTTTCAAGTCAGACTTGTTAAGGCAGATTCATGTTCAAATGTCAAATTCAGCTTCCTTCCTTTAACTTGAATCACTCAACTCTACATTTCTCCTCAAGAATTTAGAGTAAGTAGTAAGGAGAACAAAAGGACCAGGCAGAAGGGGAAAATTTTCACTTTCTCCTAGGTTTTCCACCTGACCTACATTAACTTACATAATCTCTCCTACAGAATCTCTTTGTGTGCGTTACTTCATCTATAAGAAGAGGTAATAAGAAAGACCTTTCCATAAGGATTGCTGTAAGGGGCTGGAGGAATGGCTCAGAGGTTAAAGCGCTTGAGTAAGTGCTGAGCCAAGCCCTAAGTACCCGAGTTCGATTCCCCAGCACCACATAAGCTGGGCATGGTGGCGCACGCCTGTAATCCCAGCAGTTGGGAGGCTGAGACAGGAGGATTGCTGTGAGTACAAGGCCAGCCTGGGCTCTGAAGTGAATTCAGGATCAGCCTGGACCACAGAGTGAGACCCTGTCTCAAAAAAAAAAAAAAAAAAACACGAAAAAAGAAAAAGGATTGCTGTAAGAACCGTGAGATGAAAGGGATAGATCCTGGGGTGTGGTTAACTCTCAATCAGTGTTAGCAGTTATTATATTATAATGATAATAATATGATAAGGTACTTAGCATACAACTTGGAATCAGTAATATGTGGCTACTATTATTTTTAAAATCATTTAAAATACTTACTTGATATGCCATATAAATATAACTGATGGTTATAGTCAAAGGAAATAACTGATGGTTATTCACATATTGGCCCATTTATCTACTACAGGAGTTGTCCTAGTGTGCCTCAGCTCAACAGCATCAACTTTAGGAAAAATAAAAATTTCTGTAATTTGTTAGGAACAGCAAATCAGGCCCCACCCAGACCTGAATCAGCAGATCTTGGGCTGAAATCCAGAAGTCTTTAGCAAGCCTTCCAAGTAAATTTGATGCACCTAAGGTTTAGGAGCCACTGGCAATAAATATAAGGTCATGAAACAAATCCTACTGACAGATTTTAAGAATCAAAACTGTTGTGTTTTACTTTAATATCCAATATTTTTCATTAGCCCTATATAAAAATAATTGAGAAATTTCCCTATGCCATCTGTGGCCACAAATGTAAACTTACTCAATAACTATGCATTAATCAAGAGCACAGAGCAAATAGGCTTTTTCCTTTCTTTTTCCTTTGCTTTTCTTTAAAAGGTATCCATGCATAACTGGGATTTACATTTCCTTTCAGTCACCAAATCAAAAAATAAAGAATAGTGTGATTGATTCAGTGGAGCCAGGAAGTTATTTACTTTATTATGTGACCAAATAATACCAATGCTATGAGTAAACCAGGTTTTCCAAAAACACATGATGGAACAGATAAAAATGTCATAGTCAACTGGGTGTCTCCCAGGCGGTAACCAAGCAGGTTGCTAACAAACAGGGTGTGGTGTGACAATGGAATCCAGGACTTCCCAAATGCAATTAAGCATCAATAAACTGAAATTTAGAAAAAGAATTAGAACAAGTATCCTATTATATTTACATATAATGCCACAGAATAATGTGCTGTGGGATCAACTTTTCCTAGGTAGATGTGAACACCAATGCCTGTTCACCCAGAGAGGGCACAGCACATGGGTCACCAAAGTCTGATCTGGTAGGCAAATTGAGTTTACTAGGAGCATGGGTGTAGAGCTACATGAAAGAAGGGGTGTCAGGGCTCCCTTACAAGCCTATAGGGGACTCAAAAGGTAGTTCCATTACCAAAGGGGCTGGAGGAATGGCTCAGTAGTTAAAGCGCTTGAGCAAGCGTTAAGCCAAGCACTAAGTACCCTAATTCGATTCCCCAGCACCACATAAGCTGGGCGTGGTGGTGCACGCCTGTAATCCCAGCACTCGGGAGGCTGAGACAGGAGGACTGCCGTGAGTCCAAGGCCAGCCTGGGCTCTGAAGTGAATTCAGGACCAGCCTGGACCACGGAGTGAAACCCTGTCTCAAAAAAAAAAAAAAAAAAAAAAAAAAAGACCACCCTAGTGAAGGTGACACCTTACCAGAAACTGCATATTGCCTCCCTGGACTCGTATGCTGGTCAGTACTGCTTTTCTCTCTCAGAACATAAAAGATACAAGATAACGAGATGAATACTGAAGGGTTTAATTGTACTGTACATTTCCAGCTAAAGGAAAAGTACATTATGTGGCCTTCTCCAGCTCCGACCTGCTCTGACAAACCACGCATTCCACCGTGTGATTCCTCACAGCCACAGACTCTGAGTCGCCACTCAAGCTCTAATGTTGGGTCCATGTAAACTATTCAAACACACCTACTAATCCTTGAGAGTGCCTTTTGTCTACCAGCCCCTGCCCCAAAGCACAAGGTAAGTCATCACTATTTAAATCTTGGTGTTGAGGCAGTAACCATGTTATGATCATACAAAATTTCTGGCCAGCAAGAGAGAACTGCACATGATTAGCATTAACAAGCAGTCATTATATATAATATCCTCTAGTTTATAAGGAGGTCGTACCTGGTGCCAGGAGCAGAACAAACACAAACGTGATAAAGGCTAAAAAGGAATGTCAGCAATTTGGTACTTCAGGGCAGCCCTCCAGGTAAAATGCAGCTCACGACAGCCACAATAACAACCAGTGCATTCATCTTCTAGTGCTATCAGTTTAAACTGTGCTAAAAAAATAATGTATACACACCCCTGCCACCACCAAGAGTTTACCTAGAAACTATGATTTACAGCAAATAATCTGGGTATGTCCAATGGGTAAAAACTTACTACCAACACAGCAGACATGAATGTGTTAACTGGCTTGCATCCCTGAAAGTATTGTAAATGATGATGAGTCAGAAGGAAAACATTCTTGCCAGAATCATCAGTTTAAAGGCAGGCTGAGTCATTTGGGCAAGTAAAACATCCAAACACTAAAACTTAAGTATGTATGGAAAAAGGCCTGAGACGTCTGCTTACCAACAATATAAGTTTTAAGTAACTTATCTATTTATTTTAAACAAATGTAATTTTAGCTCCAGTAAGTACAAAGCTATATTCAATTACTTTCTGAAGAAAAGGTTATATTTTTAAAAGCTTCACCAAATATTTCAAAGGAAAATAAATGTTTCTACGCCTAGACGTAAAAGCAACGCCAGCAAGCATTTCAAAGCTCCATGATGTTTTACCTTATCAATCACATAAACTTTTTTAAGTTAGGCATGCCAGAATCATCCCTAGGTGCTGAATATATGCCTATTTTCCAGCTGCATAAATTGTAACTTCCTAAGTCACAGAGATCAATTAACAAAAAGTCAAAACTGTACCGAAGGAAAAAGGAAACTAATGATGAGAGAAGAAAGGTGTGTCTGAGGACCAACCCCTCCCCGCTGTGCTGTCCAAGCGGGGAGGACTTGCCAAGAACAGTGGAGCATAGAGTCACACAGCAGTGAAAAGACCAGGATACAATGATTTGATATTATTAATGAAAATTAGTTAAGTTAAAAAAATTAGAAAAGGCAAAAATTTTAAGACTTAATAGATGACGAACACAGTCCCAGCCTTGGTCTGCACTCCCTGGCGATGTAGGAGAGCAAAGGTCAAAGAGGAGGGTGAGGGAATCCTCAGAGCATCCCAGGGCAGGAGCCAGTGCTGGGAGGGCAAAGCTCGCAAACTAGGCAGGCAGGGGCCTCATCCTTCCCGTTCCCCTCCTTCTCCTCCCTTCCCCTCTCTCCTCTAATCTCCCTTTCCCTTCCTCTTCCTATGACTCAAGGACAATTTATGCCTGCAATCAAAACTGAAAAGGAAAACACACAGTTGTATTTTAACTTTATTTTACTTATGGACCTTCTTATTTTTTTAATACTGGAAATTTTAAAGCCAGGGTCTTCTTTACACTAAGCTATACCCTACTCGGTGCTAGACTTCAAGCCCAGGGCATTCATACTAGGTACAACTTCAGCTTATTTTTATTTTTTGAGTTTTGGTCTTATTAAGTCACTAAGTTTCCTTGGCTGAGCTCAAAGATACAATCCTTCTGTACTGCCCCCTCCCCGCCCTGTGCTGAGATTACAGGCCTGAGCAGGCGCAGCTTATTATTTCTTCTGAGACAGGGTGTAAGTCTAAGTCACTAATTTACCCAGGCCCAGCTCAAACTTGTAATCCACCTACCTGCGCCTGCACTACCATACCTAACCTCAGATTTCATCGGAATGATTTTATTCCCTTTTTTCCCCAAACTCTTCTTATTCATTAACTATCCCTTCATTTCCATCCTCTCATTTCTCATGGTCATCCTTTCCCTTAACATTTATATAACCTGATACTGAAATTAGAAATTCTTCAAATAATTTTATTATTTAAAAAGGAATATCACAAAGCAAGAAAGAAACAAGAGCCTTTCCTATTTTTTTCCCTGAATACATTCGACATTTCCAGGGAAGATATACAAAAGCACTACACAGAAAGTTTTCTAATATTAAGATTTTTAAATTAAAATTCATATACTCAATTTATATTTCGTCTAACTGTACTATAAACAAATGGCCACCTAAAACACAAATGTCCAACATGGGAAGGTCACATCAAGACTGAATTGCATAGAGCTTAACAGCCTAGTGAACCACACACGTTGGAGGATACTTAATTATTTTCTTCACTTGAAAATAATGCTGCCAACTTCAGAATAAAACAGAATAAAAGATACTAAAACAAAACAAAACAAAACAAACCTATGCTCTGGCAGGCCCAGTAGCACAGGCCTGTAACTGTCAGGACTTTGGGATGCTCAGGGGCAAGAAAACTGAAAATTCTAATCCTACCTGGGCAAATCAGTAACTTGGTGAGACTCCATCTCAAAATGAAAACAAAAATGGGCTGGGCATACAGCTCAGCAGGCAGGCTCTCATTTTTAATCCCCAGTGCTACCAAAGAAAGAGGGGGAGAGAGGGGAAGGGGGAGAGAGGGAGGAGGGGGAGGGGGGGACAGAGAGAGAGAGCTATACTATGCTGATATATCTGAATTCTTTCTTGGCACTACACATTCATTTACATGTTGATTACACCTTGGGAAATTTATGGCCATACACACATCTTTCTGACTGCTTTTTCTCCTCCCTTCTCGTCTCGTACCCTTTACCTCCTACCTTCACTGTCTATTCCTTCTCCAAGTGGTCTATCTCCCTAGTTTCTACCATCCCACTTACACTAGAATCTCTTCACACATATATTTTTGACAATCTCCTCTGAGAGACACCATGTGATACTTAACTCTTCTGTGTCTACTCCATTCCACTGACTATGTTTGACCTAAGGTAACCCTATTTTCTTGCAAATACTTCACACTTGTCTTTATGGCTGCACGCTATTCCATTGTGCATATATATGTCGTATTTCTTTACCCATTCCTCTATTGATGGACACGTGTGTTGTTTCCAGGATGCAGCTATTATGAGTTGGGCTGCTGAAGCTATGCTTGAAGGTATGCTTGTGTCCCCACATCTGAGGACATTAGCTCTCTGGGGAAGATGCCTGGGAGAGGTTAGCAGGACCAAACGGGATTTCTATCTTCTGCTTTCCATAGTGGCTATTCCAGTTTACAACCCCATCCAAGTGTAGAATGCACAACTCAGTATTACAAGAAGAGACCATCTGAGCTGACACGGAGACAATCCAAGAATGAGAGCCGCTGACAGTGGGAGGAGCCGAGGCTGCATCTTCTAGCTTTCCACTCCCTAACATGATTTTTCATTTAACAAGGGGTTAGGAACTGAACTCGGAGCTCCCGGCATTCAGACCACACACTCCACACTGAGCTACACTCCCAGAAAGGAGCTAATTTTAAATTCAGACTCCAAGAAATAAACTCATTTGGAAACAACACTAAACAGTTAGAGTGGCAACTGTCTGTTGCCTGCTATGCCTGAAATACTTATTTTTCTCAATTCCTACTATATTATAGTGGAGTTAGATCTTCAAGAACTATCATTTTAACTTTTAAAAGTTAGTTATTTCATGTAAATCAATTTTGAACCTTTGTGGTTTGACTCTAAAGACTGTGTAAACACTAAATTTGAACAACCATGGAGAGGTCTTGGAAGGAGTAAATGATTTAATGTATGCAATTTGTACTACACACGGTGAGACTATTCTTGCCTGGCACTATGTTGGGCACAGAAGGAGCAATACAGCCTCCACTCTCAAACCACTCACTCGGACATGTTTAGCAAAGACCACCTTCTTATACTTAATCATCCAATTCATGAGTCATTCATAAAACAAATGACCCAGTCTGATAAGCCTGGAACATGTTAAGGCCCCATAAACATCTGTCTGGTGCCAGTGCTATGGTTTCCATAAGGCTGTCCTCCTTTGCATTTCCACTTCTCTCTGGTACCTACTGCTGGCAGCTGGAAGCTAATTAAGCTGGAACCCTACCTAGTATTTATGCTCTAGAAGGTATGAGGCAGCCTCTGTGTCCCACTGATCCTTCTTCATATTCACAATTATCCTCACAAAAGCATTATAAAATAGGTATCAACCTTTTGTTTCTTGTCAACACATGAGAAGCCTCAGCTTCCAGGAGTATCAAGAGCTCTAAACAGGTAATTCTTAGATGGAGGGCAGGTGGCACGCCCACCCTGAGGGATGTGCTGGGAAAAGACTTGCACTGAGTAATGGAGAGACAGAAAGTAATTCTGGTAGGACCTAAGGATTTTTTTACATACAAATCATTGAAGGTGATGTTTCCATATGAGAAGACTCCTACCACACAGAAACGTTATTTACTTTCAACTTCAGGGCTCTCCACAAAAAAAAAAAAAAAAAAAAAGGAAAAGAAAAAGTGACCAACAGTTAATGGTGGAACCCTAAAGATGCGTTATCTGCAGCTAACATTGAGGCTTCAGTATGATCCAATAACTCCAAGCCACTTCATGCAAACTTTGTGGAAGACTTCTCAACAGACTCTCATAGTGACCCATGGCACATAAATAAATATTAATTTAAGAACCACAACTATTTATTGCTTCAAGGATGAGATATACAGGCACAGCCCTCAATCCTTGGGTTTTATTGACTATAAGAAGTAAAACCACTCTAGGCTTCTGTGCCTACAATCCAATTTTACTCTCATCCAACCCTCTGCCATCCACATAAATCGAATTTTAGAACTTGGGTTTTGAAAGCGAAAAAAATTCTTAGGAGAACTGCCGCTTTTCCATGCCCTAACGTAAATATTTTCACAATTCTTAAAACTACTGAGATTTTTTTGGAGGCCAATAATAATCGGTTTCACTCATGTCAGAATGCCCTGTAATCAGTGGATACTTACCTTTCACCCACCTCATTGCCCACAAGGCATACACTGAACTGAAAGTTTCAAGTTGATATTTAAAAGCTGTGCTTCAAGAATTCTTTTTGATTTCAAAATATGCAAAAGTTTTAAGATGTAAAAGATAATAAAAACTGACCTTCATGAGATGCTGATTTATCCATTTTGTAAATGTTTTCTTTTGAACTTTGTCCCGTTCATCTGGAAGATAAAAAAAGATACAAAATAAGGTTACTAAATAAAGTCTACATGCAGCAGACTTCTTAGTCACACAAATTAATCAAAAGATATTTTGGAAAGCATCTGCACTGGCTTATTCCATTCTGGCAAGTTTGTGCCATATATAAGTAAGCAACATAAGCATTAAATGCCTGTTGGTCAGCTTAGTCTCCTTCCAGGACGGTACTTGCCAGGATCGCTCTGTTAACAAGTTCTCTCTGCACATGTGTTGCATAACCTACCATCACTACTACCACATCAAGCTGTCTAACCTAAACCACGCCAGTCCAGGGGAGTCCTTGAACTGAATTTCCCAGAGCACTTTAGCGCATTTACACCCCCATTTCTCTTTCCAAGTTTAAGAAGAAGGGTAGGTGCTCTCTTCTCCATTTAATAGAAAAAAATCAAGTCTCCCAGAGACTAAAAGACTCATCTATAATTATCCATAAGGGCAGGATCAAATTTTGGATCCTATGGCCTGAAGCGGATTCTGGTTGGTTAATTGGCTGGCTGGATGTTTGGTTAACTGGCTTATGGAGACAGGCCTTGCTGTGTAGTCCAGGCTGATTCTGAACTCACTCTGTAGTCTAGGCTGGCCTTGAACTTATGGTAATCCTCCTACCTCGGCTTCCTGAGTGCTGGGACTACAGGCATGTGCACCACACCCAGCTAGTGTGTGGTGCAAGGGGACTGAACCTGCAGCCTAGTACTTCCTAGGCAAGCTCTCTCACCACAGAGCTTTGCCCCAGCCCCACCTGGTTTATTTACTTCCTATAGGATTTCTCTCCTAGATTCCTTGTGTTGAATCCGTGGTAACACAGAAGTACTACAAATGGATCCTCACTGCAGAGTGACCCTGCCCTGGTTACCACAGGCCCAGTCCTGAGAAAAGTGAGATGAGGAGAGGGTGAAGTGGGACTATGGTTCAAGGAAGGGAAACCGGGCGAGATCTTAAACATCAAGCTGTTTCTTCAGCAGAGAATCGTATCTTCCAACACTGAAGCTAACATTCCAAATTCCTTCCTGCCACCTCTAGGCGCCAGCTCTGTGTCTGCTCATTTCCTGACATCCTCCTTTCTCCTCCGGTCTCCTACCACAACTGAGGCACTCTCCATCCTTAGCTTGGGAGTTAAGACCAATCTTCATTTCTTCCCCAGTTTTCATCCCTGAGCCTCCTTCAACTACTGCAATGGAAGGCCCTTTGAAAACCGCTCGCCCTATTTGTTAAATGCATTTGTGCACCCTTTACAGCAAGTCTACTTCTGAAATGTGTTCTCAAGTTATAATAATACAGGTATAAAAGGTACCGAAGGAGGATATAAATCAGAATATTTATGTAACAATATAAAAATTTTGGGGGAAAAACAATGTTTAATAATAAGGAAATGGTTAAGAAATTTTTTGCAAAGCAATCCAATGATCTGTTCAAATATAGTATTTTTGCAAAGATACTCAAGGATGGCATACTACTCCTACACTTCAGATCAATGACAAGTTTATAATTTCACAGGCAATTCTTCTGCAAAGCTCCTTCTTGAGCCCCTCTGCCTTTCCTGTCACCCTTAAGGAGAAAGAGAAGAAGACACCTGAACACAACCTATTATTTACTTCTAGCTGTAACAAGCATCTTTTTCATGCCTAGACTTCCAGTCAGCTACTTGATTGACTAACAAATCAGAGAAGGGACTGCAGAAAGCAGGCTCAAAGGACAGGCTTGCAATTTGGAATATAGGCTAGTTAGGTGTTAATGTGCTGGGTTCCAAATGCAAACCCTCAAGGCATTTTAATATTAACAATATCAAGAACAACACTAACACCTGTTAACCAATACTGAGGATCCACAAAATGTTTCTTCCCAGCTTGGTTCCTGAGGAGTATCACCTGTTATCTTACTCATCCTTGTCTATCCTATACCAATCACCACACTGTTTCTATGCACTCAACAAACAGATGTCCCTAATGGGAACCTGGCTTCAGAAAGAACAACGCAAATCAGGAATACAATGCAGGAGAGCTACTCAACCATTTATACACAGTTATACGTGACGTTCTATCTTCAGTGTTTCTTAGCCTTTTTAGTCCTAAAAAGTTCAAAAACAACCTAAATTATAGTTAAGTATGTAAGACAAGAAGGAAAAATGAGAGACAATGAGCTAGTCCTCCTTACTTATAAAATGCAGGCGCTGACCTTCCATCACGGCTCAGTCACTCCTAATGATGAGGCACTCGGAGGGGCCCAGGCACACACGAGTCGGGGGAGGGATGCCCAAAGAGAACCAGCCGGGCCTCACCATCCAAAAGGACACCTGATAGGAAGGCCAAGGATAGGCACACTGGCCGAGCAAAGGATGCAGGACTCACCACACATGCAACCACGAAGCGAGAGACCAGGGCAACAGGAGGTGCTCTGGGGACGAGGGGAAACCAGCCAGCCACCGCAGATACCTCCACTGGAAAGAAACCCTGATTCAATCACTTCACACTGCAAGGCCACGAACGTGTGATTCCCTCCCAAGTTGCTTCCACTACCCCAAGACAACGGGGTCTCTCAAAGTGAGGTGCTGAGCACATCTCTATCCCAGACTAGGGGCTGGCGGATCCTGCCCACTGTGCTAAGAGGGCCCCGGACACGTGACCACAGGCAAGGAAAGAGGAAAGCTCTGCCCCGAGGTCTAGAGTCCACGTCACAGCTCTTGTCTAAGTATCCAGCAAAAACGAGACAGCGTGAGCAGCAACAGAATCACTACAGTAGTATGTTATTTCTGTCCAATAAACAACCTAGAACCTTGACAAACTCTTTATGGTACAAAATTGAATGTTGTATTAAAAATCTTTATAATTCCAGAGTAGACAACTTCCATATCAAATGTAACTATGCTCTAATATTTTAATTTACTTAATCTTCATACAATAAGACTTCTCACAAACCCACTCTATCCCATTAAATTTATATATTACATGAAGTCTTCACTTTTAAGTATATAAATCCTAACAAAATAGGTTTCTCCCATCCCCAGCTTATTTTTCATTTCTGATTTTGAGACAGGGTCTCGCTAAATTTCCCAGACTGGGTTCAAACTTGCAGTCAGTCCTCCTTCCTCAGCTGTCTAGAGTACTGGGATACAGAACTGTGCCAACAAGCCCAGCTAGATTTCTTACTTTTAAGTAGGAAGGGGAGAAAAACAGACCTAATTAAAAAAAGATTATCAAAACAGACTGGCTAATTTCTTACCCAAGTAGTACACCAAAAAGCTGATTTCAATAATTTACCTCTCGTATGATAGAGACTCATTTAAAAATGTATAAATATTACTTTTTTATTACTAAAAGGCTCTTTTGTTCCATGAAGTTTTGTTATGGTTGTTGTTGGTAAAGGCCAAAAAATGTTGCTGAAAACTGAGATGATGCTGAGAAGCTGGTAGCCAATCCTGAGGTAATACCTGGGAGGGAACTAAAGTATACAAGTAAGGGCGAAGACTAAAGCCAAGCCACATGCATCACGGGCTGGAGCTAAATTCTAACTAATATGGTTTTCTCACAGTAATAATCAAAACTTTTTTTTTTTTGAGACAGGGTCTCACTCTGTATGTAGTCTGGGCTGGTCCTGAACTCACTATATAAACTTTTTCTTTTAAACCAAACTAAACTCAGCAAGAATCCCAGGAACACTCTAACTCTAGAATGTTTCTGTAACACTATAATAATGACAAAAGTCTACTATCAACTCTCAGCACCTCCACATTTTTCAAAACATCAATTTATAATCAGATAATTTAAGTCTGGGAAGACTGCAATCTTCAGCACTTTCCATACACATTAGTTCAAAAGGGAGTATTCTAAATTGCACCACCCAATTTTCCTATTACAAGTCTCACAGCAATTGCTTCACTTCAGTAAGAGATGTCTAACTCTGAGATTTATATTTAGGGCAATGCTGCCATGACAACAAAAAAGGGAATGCCACTCCTGTGATCTTGGCCAATTACTGGTTTTACAGACTATCCCTTTATTATTCTGAATGAAGTTAGATAATATTCCTCCAATTTGAAATTATTTCATTTACAAAGTTTTACATGAAACATGTACTTACATGTCCTTATAAAGTACAACAGAGCTAAAAATTTACAATAACTCTGAGTGCAACTAATAACTGAATTTAGGAGAAAAAAAAGAAATAAATGTGTAAAAAGAGCACTGGTTATTATGACCATTCTGACCAAATTCAATAAAGTCCAATCAAAGCTCAAATGCACGTAGTGTCACATACACAAAGTAAATACTGAGATTATATAAACATGCATTCTACGCACAACAGGCAGGGAAGTTCTCTCCCGGGAACTGCAGAAGTCCCTAGGCTTTCACAGATTTCTGAGGGGTGCCCTGCAGCCTATCAAAGTCCTGCCACACAAACCAAGGCAGGTAGGGCGACTTTCTGCTCCCAGTTCTGAAAACATGGACGCAACGCTACAGGTGAAATACTAACCTATGCAGCACATCAGTCCCACCAGCTTCCTGTTCCAGTCCTGGTCGTTTTTCAAGAGCTGCCCCATCATTCTTCGGGAAACTGTGCAACCATTCCCCAACCTCCCTCTGTGCAAACTCTCTGTGCAAACTCTGATGTGTCAGAGTCCTGCTAACTTTCTATGTGGAAAAGAAAACACTGACTAGACACTCCTACTTGCAAGCTGAAAACTAGTCAACACCCCCTTTTAAGCAAACAGTAACAAAGCCAGACTCCTCTACTCTTCTGAACGGATCTTACATGACTAGAAATCAAACTGCCAATTTCTTCTCCTTTTAACTTTAAGTCTATTTCTCTGTCACTTCAAAAACAGAGTTTTGATTCTCCAACTTTTTTTTTTTTTTTTTTTTTTGGCCATGAGGCAAAGTAAAAGGTTGTTAGATTTTCCAGCTGAAGTAACTGATCACATTCTTTCTTCTAACACCCAAGCAGAATTAGAATTCCCTTGCAACAAGGAAACAAAAGCCACCCAAACTGTGGGACTTAGTATGGGGGTATGTACTACAAAAGTGACTTGGAAAGCTCACCTGTGTAGGCAGAGAGAACACACTGTCAAGTAGTTCTTTATGTATACTTAACAGATTGTCATTTGGATCTTGAAACAATTCTCTGAGTGAGGTGACACTAGGAAATTTAAAGATGTAAAAACCAGAGTGCGGACACATTATTAAGAAGCCTATTTGTTTTGTTACATCTTCTCTTTAGGTGTTTCCTTCCCTCCGTGTTTTTTGGTGTCGCTTCTCTCTGCTTCTTTCGAAGATTCCTTCAAGTATTTTCTACAATGCTGAGCTAGTGGTCTCAAATTTCTTTAGGGAGTCTTGGTCATGAAAAATTTTTACTTTGAATCATTTGATTGGTATACTTCTAAAATAATACCAACTGTCTCATAAAAATCTGTAAATCTTTCCCCGTAATTAAGATTTTAAATAGTATATGTTTACAAAACATAATAATTATATTCAACATGGGGAACTGGTGTAAAAATCTTTAAAAATATGTATGTATGAACTTAGGGATGGATAGGTAGGTGAAGTGATAAACTAAATATGGCAAAATGTTAGTAATTAGTGAAATGTGAGTCAATAATTTACAAAAGATTAAAAAAAACCCGAAATAGGGCTGGAGGAATGGCTCAGTGGTTAAAGCACTTGCCTAGCAAGCACTATGTCAAGCGCTAAGTAACCAACTTCAATTGCCCAGCACTACATTAGCCAGGCATGGTGGCGCACACCTGTAATCCCAGCACTCGAGAGGCTAACACAGGAGGATTGCCATGAGCCCACGGCCAGCCTGGGCTGCAGAGCGAGACCCTGCCTCAAAAAAAAAAAAAAAAAAAAAAAAAAACCTGAAATAAATAAGAATGCCCTTCTATTGTTTTAAGTGTAGTATACTTATGTGATGTAGACTTAAGCTCATTTAATGTAGTGATTCACTCATTTGGTCTTGGATGTAAGTTTATCCTAAAAAAAAAAAAAAACTGATTGATGCAATGACAACCTGAATGTCTTTTGAATGTACAAACACTTACTTTTCAGTACTCAGCTAAGGAATTTGAATTTTAACTTCTCGCTTTTTCATTTTCATGTTTTTTAGCCTTACGAATTTCATTGTTACAGTTCTCCTCTTATGTGGGCTGTTGAGTAAATCCACATTAAAGAATCTTAACAAGATATAGTAAGATACAGAAGAAAGAACCTTTGGCAAATCACCCCAATAAAGGGTTCTGCTAGACCCAAAGAACAGGTATTAAGATATGGGGACTGCAGCCCATTCTAGGGGTGGGAATCTGAGCTAGTAAGTGGTGATCTGAGTGGTAAATTGAGTTAGATGCAGGAAGTTAAATATGTTAAATATTGCATGGTTTCTCTGATTTGGGAAACCCAGAGCATAGGCATTCTACAGAACCAAATGAGTGTGACAGTGGGAGTTAAGGGGGATGGGAAGGATATTGGAGGGCCAAAAATGGAGAGGAAAGGGATTGTAATATTTATGTGATATGTATGTGCCCAAAAGAGCCAGGCTCATTGTAAACATTATGTATTGCATATGTGTGTATTTATACACACACACACACACACACACACACACACGTTAATAAAACTGGTGAAAAAAAGAAAGAAAGAAGCCTAAGAGCCAGGCACAGCAGCATGCATCTGAAATTCCAACTACTGGTGGGAAGCTGAAGCAGGAGGATCACTTCACTCTAAACAGGAGTTCAAGGCCAGCTTGGGTACAGAGGAAAGCCCAGTCTCAAAAAGAAAAAGACAAAAGAAAGAACTGACTTAAAATTCCACAGCAAATGAGATCTGAAGTGTGACTGCAGAACCTACTTGTTTTCTATATGCAGGATCCCTAACGTAATAATGCAGGAAAGAAACAAGATGAATTTTTGAAAGCTTCAATTCCAAACATAAATAAATGAATGAATGAAGCCAAGTCAAAAAATCAGAATCCTTGTTTTGAACAAACAACAGAGCAAGCATCTTCAACAGTCATGTGTACCTGACATATGAAACCAAAATTTTAAAAAAAAGGAAGACCTTCTTCAATAGAAACTGTAAAACAACTAGGAATGATCAGTATTTTCAGCAATATATTAAGTGATGCTTGACTTTTTTTTGAGGCCAACCCTGAACTCACTCTTTATATCCCAGGCTGGATTCAAACTCACAGCAATCCTCCTGCCTCAGCCTCCCAAGTTCTGGGGTTACAGATGTGTGCCATCATGGGCAGCTTATGTGGTGTTGGGGAAATCCAACCCTGTGTCTTGAGTTTGCTAGGCCCAGACCCTGACTCTGTCCTAAATACTTTATAAATGAATAAATTCTATGAGATTCTGCGGGGAAATTCAAAACACCTGCTTAATCAATATCCTTTTGTACTGCTAAGAGGCAGGGCCTGGCTGAAAGGGGTGGATACTTGGGGCTTGACCCAGGAGAGGGCTCCACCCTTCTTCACTTACTCTCTCCCATCCACCACACCATGAGCAGTGCTGCTCAGAGGAGGCCTCTACATGCCTCCACTGCTGCCCTGACCACGAATGGACTGAGATATTCTGAAACTATGAGCTAAAATAAGCCTGTTCTCCTAAGAGGTGGGTGTTGGGTATGCAACAAGAAAGTAACTGAGATACAAGATTCTTTCACTTGACATAAAGAGTTTCAGTTCCAACCACACTGCCACAATGACACAATGTTGTGCTATGGCTGAGTAGTATTTCATTGTATATATTTAGTACATTTTTAAAATCAATTTACCAGTTGATACCCAATTTCATTTCTTGACTACTGGAGGTACAAATTTCAAAAAAAAAAAAAAATCAAGACATTTCATACTTTATAAAAGGGTGAAAGCTAAGAAGACAAAGAGGAAGAGAAGTAATAGTAGTAAGGGCAGTGGGGGTGGTAACAGGTGTGGTGCTAAGAGTGGTGAGGGTGGTGGTGTGTGGAAAAATATGGGGGGAGAACCCACGTCACCATTTTTCCCACCACTACCTAGAACAAATTCTATAATGTTTTAAGATTTTGGGCATTGGACAAGGAAATAAATGTTGGTCAAAGAGATTTGGATCAGTGTAAACAGCAGAGCTTAAAATCAGTCAGTAATGCCCAGCTGGTGAACTAAGTGCTGGGTGAGAATAGGTCTGCCACCCTCCACTCCTTGCATAATTCCATCTCAAGCTACCTGTGAACTAGCAGCTCTCACCCATGCACTCCCAGCCACCCTGCCCCTCCTAGTGACAACTCCAATGCCCACCTGAACCAACCTTCAACCATAACCACAGTAGTCTCAGCCAACATGACTTGTGAATGGCGACTGCAGCTGCCAAGCAGATGGAACATGTATGAAAATGAGCGTTTCTACTCCCATTTTTATTCAAAAATATTAGCATATTCTCATAGGAACCTTGTTACGATTTCTATTAGTACAGAGCTATAATTGGTGTTCACGTTCCAGTTAACCCAACTTCCCTCCACTGGCCACTATGACCCACCTATGCTGGGTAGCCAACTTGGACAAAGCTACTCAACATCTCTGAGACCCAGTCACAACCTGCTTGCCACCCACCCACCCAGCCACTGCCACCATTTTATGGGGATAAGGCCAGGGCCACTGACATGATAGACACACAGTACCACTAATCTCCATCCTCAGCCCCTACTACCTCACTTTTATTAAAATAAAGTTCATTATAAAATTTCCACCAAAGTTATGCCATTAAAATAATCCAAAAAGTCTGCAAAATGTATAACTAATTTGCTGAAAGTACACCAGTGTTGGTATCTATCAATAATTTGTGCAAGGTCATGCAAAGTTCCATATACCTCAAACTGACAGACAAAGTCACACTGTAACTATTGCCTGCCTCTGTTGTATTAATAATTCCTTCTGACAATGCAATCTCATGCTCTTGCATAATTCAAAGAAATATTTTAAAATTTTTAGAGGCTTTCTTCTCATACCTCAATTTTCCATGACTTAAACAGAATTTTTCTTCCCTTATAATAATTCTTATTAGAATGGGGCTGGTAGAAAAGCACAACAGCCTTGCACTTGCTTAGCGAGTGCAAGGCACTGAGTCTGATTTCCCAGCACCACATAAGCCAGGTGTGGCAGGAAGATCTGCATGAGCTCGAGGCCACCCTAAGCTATATGGTGAGCTGAGGACTAGCCGGAAGAAAGGAAGGAAGGGAGGAAGGAAGGAAGGAAAGAAGGAAGGGAGGGAGGGAAGGAGGGAAGAACGGAATGAGGTAGGGAGGGAAGGAGGGAGGGAGGGAGGGAGGGAGGGACGGAGGGAAGGAGGGAAGGAAGGAAGGAAGGAAGGAAGGACTGCAATAAAATTTCTAGGTTTGTACCACACCTGGAAGTACAGGTACCAGAAATGAGGACAGTTTTAGCATCAGATCATTAGGTGAAAATAGAGAAGCTACATGTTTAAAACAGCTGAGTAGGAAGACTACTTCAAAACAAGTTAAAATTCAAAAAATACTGAACATACATAAAGGCTGACCATTCTGACAAATTACTAATATGAGAGCAAATACTATAAATAAAATTTCCCCCCAAAAAAAGACTGGGAGAAAATACCTACCACCTATAGTATACATACAAAGATCCAATATAGACCAATCACTCCTGTTAGTAAGAAAACAAGACAGGTCCCCCTTAAACAAATAAAACGCACATAAGGAATGCAAATGACCAAGAAGAACACGGGAAATCACTGAACCATCCTCCTCATCAGAAACTACAAATAAAGAAAATTATTTTATATTGGCCTAAGTTTATAATAACAACACACCACATAGAAAAATGAGAAATCCCAAACTGCTGTAATATAGATATGGAAAATGTAAAACACTTTTTTGAGGGAAGTTTCCCAATATCCATTATAAACTAAAATGTATATACTTTCTGAACCAATAATTCTAGTTGCATTATACTAAAAAAATACATGTGTACATATGATCACCATAACACGTTCACTGTAGCACAGTATCTGAAACAATTTATATGTTCCTCACTAGAAAACTAGATGAATGAGTTCCAACTCACTCATCCTACAGAATTTTAAAACCAGAGGATCTGCATGTAGTGGGAAGAAAAAGATTTCCAAGATGCAGAACTAAGTGGCTAAAAGAAAAATTTTAAGCATATATAAAGTACACATAAGAAATGCGTGCTCCATTAGGGGACCTGGAATCTGGGAGGATGGGGTGCTGGTACGGTACCACCCACGCTTCGTTCTGCATCTGCCTATCACTATCAACAGGGGGAAGAGAAGTGTTCTGAGTTCACTGATTCATTTATGGATTGAAAACTTCCAGACAAGATGGCAGCCTAGTTTAAAAAAAAAAAGTATCGGTTCCACTTCTTAGAGGAAGAGAAGAGATCCAGGCATCTATGTATTTATCTACTCTGTATTTATGTATGTATTATGTATTTACATATTATTTATTTACTGCATACCCTGACAGACTCCCAAAAGATACAGAGAAAGCCTGAGACACAGGCCAAAGGACCGGCTTCCAGGTGCGAGGACAAAGCTGAGGCCACAGTGTGTCTGTGTTTGATGGGCACAGGAAGGAACAGGAGGTGGGAAGAGGGTGACAACAGGTGAGAAGCAGCAAGAAGAGGTGGGGGTCCACCTGGTGACAGCATCCTCAGAGGGTCGCTGGGCCCGCTGGACACAAATCGATGAGGCTGCAGAAAGACTCTGAAAAGAGAATCACTGAGGGGGATTTTCTTGCGTGGAGATTAACTGCCACAGAACAAAACGCAGCCGGTTTCAGAGCATCTGTCACAAACCCAGAGGGCGGCGGTGGAATGTGCTGGGTAAGCTGGCTATGCGGACATGGGGTGCCACAAATCTCGCCCCACAAACGCCCTTTTGTGTTTCCCCTCTCCGCTCCACCCCACCGGTCCCCACCCGTGGCCAGGGCCTGCGCCCTCCTGCCAGCGCAGCTGACCCATGACTACAGATGGCTGGGAATGGAGGCATGAAGTGCTGTTCTGAAAAAGAATTTATGTGTGTCTGTTCTCATCACTGGCTGAGAACTGAATGTGTAACTCCCAGAATCCGCTTTTAATATACTGTCTACCACATGAGAATTCTAAAAACATAAGCATAAACTTCTAATGATGGTTACACTGCTACGAATTAAATATTATATAAAAACTTCTCTTGATCTAAGTCACTATGTTAAGGACAGAAAGTTTGTACAGCTCTTTGTTATTTATTAACTTTAAAATATTAGACTTTATTAAAGCTTACAGTGCCAATCTTTCCAGATTCAGGTCTTTTTTAAAGAATACCTCCAAAGCACACAGATATTATATACATTGGTGAAAACATATCAAACAGGCAACATTTCTGTATTACTTATATGTAAGATAAGTCTACTGTATTTACAAATACTTTGGAGAACTCTAGGTTGAAAGCCTTTGGTTTTGAAAACTTTGTACAATTACAACTACCACATGCAAAAAAAAAAAAAAAAAAAACAATTCACTTTAAAATTTAATACAACACACTCCCAAACATTGGCCCTCCAATAGGTCAGATAAAAATACAGATGACAAAATATAGTAAGTACATGTGGTATCACAAATTTATTCAAATTTCTTGTTTGTTTCTGAAAGAACCTGATTTCCTCTTACCTTTGCACTATTTCTTGTCCCAAAGAATACCTTACTCCTACTTATTAAATAATTACTTGTCTTTAAGACTGCAAAGTCCACTGGGAACCCCTTCCTAGCTTTTCCTACCCAGACCTCCTTACCTGGTGGGCTGAGGAAGGCAGAGCAGGACACAGAGTGGGAAGGGAGAGGAGGAATTCACACAGACCAGGGTCTGAACCCACCCTGGCTAGCAATTTCAGCTTGAGAAAGTAATTTAATCTCTGGAAACTCAAACACCCCCTACCCCCAGCTGCTAGACATCAATCCCTTTACTGAACTGCAAATTCCTCTTCATGTACCATTTAGGAAAAGAAACAGAGGAATTTTTCATTCTGTTCAAGGTAGGAATGTAAATCAAAGGACACAAAAAAAAAACTCGAGGGTTCTTTCTGTCTCTGTTCTAGTCTCAAAATTAATTTGTAAATACAGCCAACTTCTTTAGTTACTTTAATAGAAACCTAACACATAGTATTATCACCAGCATTAAATACAATGCATTGTCTAAATAAGATGATGGGATAGGTCCTCAACAAATGGTACTAGTTCTCTAGTCATTTTAATCAATAGTAAATATGATTCAAATACCTACATCAAATATCAAAGGCTCTATGCTATGCATTAGAGAATCTCATATCTCACAATAATCCCACTACTATATTTATCATCTTATTTTACCAATTTAAAAAAACTACCTGGTGGCACACAGCTATAAACCCAGCACTTGAGAGGCTGAGGCAGGAGGATTGCTCTGAGATCAAGGCCAACCTGGGCTACGTAGTAAGCTCAGGACCAGCCTGGACTACAGAGTAAGGCCTAGATTTCAAAGGACTTAACCTTCAGCCATGAAGAACTCATGCCGAGGATTGAGCCCTATTGTACATTTTTTGTTTTATTTTGCTTTGCTTTGTTTTTGTGTGTGTGTGTGTGTGTGTGTGTGTGTGTGTGTGTGTGTGTGTGTGTGTGGCGGGGGGAGAGGGGGTGGCAGCAATTGGGCCCAGAGTTTTCAAACTGAGCCATCTTTCCAGACCAATTTTTATTTTATCGAGACAAGATCTCATTAAGTTGCTAGTGAGGTGCTAGTGCAGGCTGGGTTCAAACTTGGGACCCTTCTGCCTCTGCTTCCCAGCGTGCTGGGATTTGAGCCCCAGCCATCTGGCCTTAATCCAGATTTCACAATGCCTTCTCTAGTATATACGAGCAAGAAATAATATAAGTGAATTAATTACAGTCAGATAATCTCCAACATCCAGAAACTACAAAAAGGTGTAGGATAGACAGATGTTTTCAGTTCTGAGTATATCGAAAGCAGAAAAAGAAAATACAAAATTCTAAATACAATATCCCAGGCTGCTGAGGAATGAAATCTTGGCCAAATGGCACAGATTCCCACACATGTAGACCACTGGTCTGGACTACAGCACAAAATACTGTCTCAAAAAAAAAAAAAAAACCCTTATACATGTAAATTAGGAAAACAGAAATTTTTCATTCTGCTCAAGTTAAGAATGTAAATCACTACAGGGATAAAAATATTAAAACTTGGGAGTCCTTATCTCTCTGGTACCAGACTGCATGGTACTGATTTCCCCAGAGTCCTTGATTAATTATTGACTGACACCATGACTTTTTCGCAGAGGCCTATGAAACAGAACCAAACACCCCTCAGCGCCCATCTAAGTTCACTGTTCACAAAGCAGACTCACGTAGAATTTTAGTAAGTCTTTTAGCTGTGGTCTCTTATTTAAATCAGTAGTTTGGGAATATTTCCTCAGGCTTCAAGGCCACGTTCCTCAGTGCAGTGGAAATCACGGGTGTGACTCATGTGCACACGGCCCCCTCCAGCCACAGGTGAGTCAGCAGCAGGAACTGAAGGGTGGGAACTCAGGACAAGCACTCTGCACCGAGGGAAGAAAGGCAGAGCCTGGGCCTGCGTCCCAGGAGGTCGGCTGCTCCCAAAGTTTCTTTTTTAAGCTAGTTTTCAGCTGGCATAGACAACTGCTTTTGCCCTTTGGCCTTCAGAAACCACACTCCAGGAGACCTCCTCCCATCAGGAGGGCTCAGCCACCACCGCCTCTGCTGCCATCATGCCACGCACCATGCCCTGTGCACTGATGGGCAAGGGGAAAGTCACACACACTAGCTAACTGCCCAGGGTATTGGCCTTTCCTTCAAGGCTTATTTCCACCTGAAGGAAAAGCTCTCACGTGTCCCACAAAGTATTCATCCTCTAACAAAAATTACCCAAAACATGACAGGTAAACACAGCTCTGCCTGAAGTCAGAGGACAAATTTCCTCCTAATTTCACCCTCCAGGCCATATCTCCGTGGGCTGTGTGACTGCACACCTCTGCTTGCCAGAGAAGTCTCTCCTTACACAGTTACATTTCTCAAAGATAAAAAGCATTGCTTGACTAGGTGGATAATCTTCCCCCATCCTTCTCCAGGTGTTCCCAAAACACTCTAAGCCTCTTTATTGTCCGCTATTAGCATCTCAGTCTCAAACCTTCAAGTTCTGCAAGTACTCCTACTTCTCTTCATGAGAAAATGTCGCAAGGGAGGAGTGGGGGAGGGAGGGGAGAGAGGTAAGCGAGGAGGGCACAGGTGAGGGGGACTCATCAACGCAGTTTTGTTGCCACATTTACTAATCAGTAGATAAGCTAACTATTGCGAGGGCCAGAAAGGCAAAGAAGAAGAAATAAGGCCAATGTGCAAACAGCAAAAGGCGCCCACAGGAAGCTCTGCTGAGAGCTCTGGCTGTGTGACAGAAGCAGGCACCCATGGCACACCTTGCAGAAACGTGGCTAAATACTGACCCAATCCACGTGTTCTATACACACATTTGACCTTCACAAGCACTTACAATACGGCACCTCCTGTCCAAGCATTTCAATCTTTCCCATTGGAGAATTACTATTCCTATTTTACAGATAAGAAAACTGGAGGCACTGAGAAATTCAATAATTTGCTTAACTGGTAAGTAGAGAATCTCAAATTCAGGCACCTGGCCCCAGAATCTATGCTTTTTGTTTCTGATACTACAGGATCCAGAGTAGATTACAGAGAAGATGCAAAATTCAGATGCAGATTTACATAAGAAAATGGTTATGATAACATTAAGCATAAAACTTGCTTGAAAATATTCAGTCTATTAGCAAGTATTAATTATTATAGCAGTAAAAATGATTTAATCTATTACTATTAGCTAATAGAAAAAGCATGAAATAATATAAATATACAGGAGGCCCGAGGAATAGCACAGAGGTTAAAGTGCTTCCCTAGCAAGCACAAGGCCCTGGGTTCGATTCCCAGCACTACATAAGTTGGGCATGGCAGGACATTCCTGTGATCCCAGCACCTGGAAGGTTAAGGCAGGAAGACTGCTGTGAGTTCAGGACCAGCCTGGGCTAATTAACAAGATTTTGTCTCAAAACAAATAAATATACAGGAATAGAAAAATAACCCATTCAGTTGTACTAAAGCCAGAAAAAAAGACTGTACATTCAATTAGATAAATACTTATAAAGAGGTTTGGTAACATGAAAAATGCCAATTTCAGTATCAGTAGGGGAAACATATGCTTAGTAAGAAATAATGGATATAGTATCAGTGATAAAATCTAGCTAATGATTTTCATTTTCATCTTTTTTCCCAATTTTTCTTTATGAAATATGTATTTTTTACAGGGTAGGTTGGGGGTTCGCTGGAGGTATTGTCTGATAGTTTTGAGAACTTTTCAATCTGAATATTTTTTAAAATTGTCTTACAACTCCCTGGCTCCTAGTGGTGCCTCTTGAAAATATGAGGTTAACAGTGAAGTCCTGTTCTCAGGCAGCCTTTGAAAATGTTGAGGAATCTTTGCAAGGAGGTGAACCACCAGGTTCCCTCAGAGGATAGGGCACCACCCTGTGGTCCATTATGACAGACCTACTGAGCACTGAGCTTCTGCCCAGTTAATGAAATTAAATTTATACAGTAAAATGTATTTCAATAACAAAGTATTTTCAAGGCCTCTCATGCCAGAGGCACGACTTAGGAACCTGGTTCTATTCAAACTATTTCCATAAAAAAAAGGAAAAAAGGAGAGAGGAATACTGATCGTAGAGTATTTTAAGCTTCAGCCATCATCTGACAATTCATGACTAGAACGCTCAAAGAAAGCCATTAAAAATATACAAACCCAGTCTCCATTTTGTGTATACAATCTCTATACCTAGTTAATAATGGCCTGAATTGCAACTCCTCTGAAGCTAAGCTTGACAAAGCCTAAAACTGTATTATACACATTAAGTCAGGGCGATTTCCAAACCTATTCATCTTTTGTTAATGGGCAGCCATTTTTCAAAAGGTGTCATCCATTCATTCAACAAAAGTATCTCTGGAAAACCCAGTAAGCATAGCACCCAGTACAAAGATAGAAGTCATATGTGCTGCCTACCACTGGTGCGAGATTAGGAAACCATAATTTTCCTAACTCCATGACAAGTGCTATTATACAACTATGAAGAAGAAGAAGCTTAACCAGGTCTTTTATTTTTAACTCAAGTTTAACATGAAATGAGTACATCTCAGAGAGTTTAGATAATTGCTTAAATACTATAAACCCAGCACCCAAAACAAGATAGAGAAATTCCACCCACTGACAAAGTCCTCCACGCCTCTTCACAGCCCATGTCCACCTGATCCCACAGGCTCCCAAGTTTCTATCACCACTGACCTACCCGTCTTGCTCTATTCATTCACAAATTTCACATGTGCAGTCTTTCAAGCCTGGCTTCTTTCACTTGGCATATTTTTTGATACCCACCACACTGCTGCATGTAACATCAATTTGTTCCCAGCAATTAGTGAGAGGAATGTCATTGTCTGGACGTACCAGTTTATTCTTCTGCCTGCAAGGGATGTTTGGGCACCCTCCACTGTAACAGAGCTTGTATAGCCATAAATAAGAGTGAGTCCATATTATTTTTGTTATGGTTCTTTGTTTCTGTATGTTTTTAACGCAGGAGGCAGAAAGGTGGAAAACATAAGGTAAGAAGCAAGGCTTAAGAGCCATGACAGATTGAACGTGACTAGGCATGAATGGTGGATGAAATACACAGAAAAAAATCACAGATGGTTAGACAGAAATAAAAAGCCTTTAAAGACATACCACAGTAAGGAAGAAATAGAAACCTTACCAAGGAAGGCCACAGAGAACAGTGGGCACAGACCCAAATCACTGAATGAAAGCATCTTCCTTACACAACCTTGGTTCAGATCTCACAGACTCAAACCTCCACTCTGTTACCGACTGTGAGCTGTGGCAATTTAGTAAAACTGCCTCGAATATATTGCTACCATCTGCATAACAGGGGTAAAGCCACTCATTTCAACGTGTGGACAGCCGAAAAGAAACAGTGTTAGACACCGAGAAGAATGCTCTGCACAAAAGGGTAGTTTCTCATAATACTATCGGATGGATTTAAATGACCTCCTCTCACAGGTGTCCGGAAAATCTAACTAAGGGCACATCACCATCAGAAGCACACATGACACCTTCTGCTAATCTCAAACTTCTGCTTCTGCTAATTTCAACCTCAACTCTTGAGCAACTGTGGATAAGCCAGTGGGATCCTAATAATCTATTTTTTAACTAAGTTTACCAAATTTCTCTGCACACATGTTCAGGAAGGAATGTAAAGCATGAGTCCAGTTAACAAAATCATGTTGGAAATAGCAAGGAGACATGTGCCGTGGACATACAGTCATTAACTAGACAGTCAGTCACAGTCATCACCGCCCTTGGAGAAACAAGCCTGTTATTTGAGAAAGAAACAGTGCAGCAAGAGAGAGGCCAACGGGAATCCCAGAGCAAAGAACAAAAGCATGCTTCTTCAGACAGAGCTGTGTCTACATAAACCATTTTGGAAATTCACTGAAGAGGACTGGTGATGAAATCTTCAATTACAAAGGAAGTAAGACCTTCATTTCTTTCAGCAATCGCAATGAGAAAGAACTAAATAATTAAAGAGTGATACTTGCTACTCTAAGTGACCTCTTCTGGAGGTAGACACATTTATAAAGTAAAGCTTTTAAGAGGAAATCAATAAACTTAATAAAAGAAACACATAACTTCTTTGGAGATGACTTTTAAAAAATGTAAATGGAGTGTGGGGTGTAGCTCAGTGGTTAGAGCACTGGCCTAGCATGTACAAGGCTGTGGGTTCAGGATACTAGGCCCCCATAAGGACTAGCTGGGTATAGCAGCACATGTTGTAATCCCAGCGCTCAGGAGGCTGAAGGAAGGGGACTGTGGTGGGTTTGAGGGCAGCCTGGGTTACACAATGAGTTCAGGAATTGCATGGACTACAGAAGAAGACTTTGTTTCAAAACAAACAAAAGAGTATAAACAAAATACACTGACTTTGATAATAAAGGCAGGTTATCTATCTGACTTGGTACAAATTTGCTATAAAATTCCATTTCTGCAAATGGGAGTCCACATCCATGATTCTTTTTAAATTCTAAACCCCTAACTAAGTTCTTAGCATGCCTTCTACTACAAGGTCAAACATGCTCAAATGACTCCAACTGCAATTCCCTTCTCACTGGTGTCTGCTCAGCTGGCAGCCTCATGAATATTTATTAGCAAAATATAAGTAAAATCCAAGCCAGTTTAATTAAAACATCTATTATATTTCCCCTGAAAAGGCCCAAGTGCTAAGCTAACATGGCTACCAAAATCACAACATCACATGCTACACTACAATTCCAACAAAATCAAATGTTCAGAGATTCTTTGAGTCATGAATATTCTGGCCTGGTAACAGAAATGACTTCACAGCTCCAAAATAAATTTCTAAAACTTAAAATACTTAAGAGTTGAAATTAGGTAGGGAAAAAATACTTCAGTAACAGCATATCTTCTTTATTTCAGAAATAAAGTTACTTTATTCATTGCTATGGCTCAAAACCTAATATCCACAATTTAATGGAGGAAAGACTTATTTAGCTCACAGTTTCAAAGGTCTCTCACACACACAGTCCATTCATAGAGCAGCTGGCAACAGTGGAGCTACATAGCAGAGACAGAGGCTGGAGAGCTGCTCACCCTGTCACAGAGAGAAGCCAAGTGAGGTAGGAGCAAAGTCAAGTCTGCAGACTGGTTAGCTTGGAGCTTTTCCAGAACAAACTGTAACAATGTTTCTTCTTTCTTCCTTTACTTAGTTTTGCCTTAGTTCTGCCAGTTGTCCCACTCCACCAAGGGTGGGAACCCTTACCTCACTTTCTGGCCTACAAATCAATAACAAAACACCTGGAAGCTATGACCTGAGCTACCCGTAATCTCAGTAAAATGAGACAATTCCTCCAGGTCAAACCCCAAACATCCCCCCTTCCAGCCAAATTCTGCCTTCCAGTAGTACACATTTCCAAATACATGAGGTTTTTGGGGGACACTTATGATCCACACCATAGCAGTCTGAATAATTTCAATGAGGTACAAGTTATTGTGGGACTAATACTTTTTAGATCCAAAAAAAGAACAAGATAGAAAACAGGATTACAAAGTACATATCTCAATAATTGGATTATCCTTTCCATTTCATTATTTACGGTATTACCAAGCAATACTTTTTTCCATTCCAAAATATGACTCAGGACTATAGAAAGCACCAAAAAAGCATGAAATGTATAAAAATACAGTACTATCTCATAGCATTTCAAATCTAATTAATGGAGAAAGAAAAAACAGGATGTAAAATGAGAAAACTGCTGAGATGTGGAGTGGGAACCAAGAGTGACCAAGCACAGCCTTGAGTGCCAGGAGAGACCTGAGGGAGGAGAAGCGCCCAGGGGCAGGGGCAGCGGCATACAAACCAGGACATGCAGATGCAAGATGGGAAACCAGCATCAATGAACCCTTACTGCAGTCTAGAGTGGGCAGATTGCTTTCACAGAACTACATCCTCTATCTTGCTTATTTTTGGTTTGGTTTTGTAGTACTAGGGACTGAACGCAGGGCCCTGTCACTGAACTACATGGCCCGCCTCCCCAACCCTTTTATTTTTTTTAATTTAGAGACAGAGTCTTGCTAAAGTCACTAAATTACCCAGACTGAGCTCATATTTTCTATCTTCCTGTCTCAGCCTCCCAAGAGTAGAGGGATTACAGGCATACGCCACTAAACCCAGATAATCACTCTACTTTATATTCAAATACATTTTACCAGATCAATACACACACTTAAAGCTGAAGAAACCACACTATTAGTTGAACAGCTTATTAACAACAGCTACTGAACCTGAACATGGATCTCTGCTTCCCCCGATTCCCCTATTCTTTTTAAATATTACCATATTTACGGCTGACCTTAAAGCAGAATCAGCAAAATAATATTCAGAAATTTATTCATATCTTATTTTATCTTTTGTCATGAAACGTGTAACAGCTAATAAAAGGAATTAGAAAAATACTTTAAAAGATGGTAGTAATTACTTCTGATTTGCAAAATAGGGCAATTTAGCAAGACTACACTGTTTTGCTATCCATAGTATTGTTAGAATTTTCCCTAAACGTTTCATTCCATTCTCCTCTTGCTATCTCCTTTTATTCCAGAACCCAACCTACCTCTGCTCCTTCAGGATAGAAAAGACATTGCACCCCCGCCGGTCCCCCTTCTTTGTAGAACAAGGGAGCCACAGAGCTAGCTGAAAGAAGCACATAACCCAGACATAAACAAAAGAAAGGAGGAGTCGGGAGACTTCAGCCTTGGGAGACAGAGGGGTGCTCATGTGTGAGGAGTCAAGTGGAGGCCAGTGCGGGGTGCTTGATAGACTCCCTGTCTGGGACCTGGACGAAGGCTAGCCCTGGTTCTGCCGAGAGCAAGATGAGATGCAGAATTACCTGAGCATTGGCTGAGCAAATGCCAGGGGCTCATCCTAATATGGAAGGGGGCTTCACAGCAAGGACTCCAGAACAGATGATGCCCGTCAGGAACAACAGAGCACCTCAGACTTCAGGCAGGGGTGCAGCACCAGTGTGAGCCAAGGTGCCATCACGTCAGTGAAGCTCATGACCTGAATTACATAATAGGCCCAAGTTCATGGACTGCTGCCTTGAGAATCAGTGGCCCTCAGGGTGCCAGGCATGGGCAGATGAGCTGTACAGAAATCCCCCTAGGGGACAGGGGTCCTAAAAATAAGGGAGAGACGCTGGAGGGGGCAAGCACCTTGCTCTACTCCAAAAGGCAAAGCTGCAGAAGCCACACCTCTCCCTAGACAACCAGACAAAGACAGGGAATGCAGCCTGCCTACAAGAACTGTTTTTATTTAAAAAAAAAAAAAATTAGAGAAACTGTTCAATTCAAATCAGACTACACTAAAACCAATACAATTTTATTATACTTTGTCTACTAAAAAAAGGTGCAAAACATGACAATGACCAAATCAGCTGGAAAATGAAAGGCAATTTACCTGAAATTCCAAGGAAGTCTTTCAATTCTAGTCACATAGAACAGAGACGTCAGTTTTACGCACACAATAAAGGGCCACGGTCTTGTCTCGAGAGAGACTAGCGCAAGCCTCCACAGCTGCTGAATCTATCCGGAGTGAACCGGTGCTTTGCAGCAAGCTATTTCGTACTGTGAAGAGCTAATACATTCATTCACACAATTTCAATTCTAAACCAAAGGGACAAAAATTTTAAAAATTAAACATACATTTTTAGAAAAGAAGAATCTCCACACGCAACTCTGGGCTACTGAGAAACGGTGACAGGTGGCCCTATTACATACACACTACCAGAATAGTGGGGATTGTTCTTTTTCAGGAAAGGTTTTGAGAGTTGGGGCTAAAACAGTAGCAGACTGTATATATCAGTGTGTAGTTAGATATCTGCTGATCAACATCAGATGTCCCTACAAAATCAAGAGTTTACAATAATTAGAAAAGTCATGAAAATATTATGTAAACACAAATGTAAGTTGTAACATTCTTCAACTTATGTATGATTTCTTTCCTTCTTATGGGGAAGAGGGTACTAAGGATTAAGTCCAGGGCCTTCTGAGCCCACTGTTCAGTTTTTAATTTTTAGATAGGATCTCACTAAGTCTCTGAACAGGGCTGGGCTGGAAACTACCAGGCATCTCCCACCTCCCACTGGGCTGCCACTTTCCATTCACAGTGCAGTATACAACATGGCCAAAAAATCACATAGCTCTTTTTAAGCAGGCAGTGTGCAGTAATGCCTGCTGCCGTCTTACCAGGCTCCTTGGTGACAGAACTGCTGGCTGTGGCAGAGGTTCATGGCTGCCTGGAATAAAGCACTGCAGCCTTCCTGTCAGAGAAGCACGACCGAAAGACCAAATGACCGGATCGTGATACACGAAAGGAAAGCAGAAGTGTGCTATGGTGGCTTGCACAAACTTCCCTCCAAAGTCACCTGTCCTGGATCCCTTACTCTCTCTCCTCTCCGTCCCCCTTCCTATTGGCCTGACCCACGGGCAACACGGATGAGGCTCAAACAGCCATCCTGGACCAGAAGCAGCCCTCTAAATCTGTGAGAATAACTTGAAAGAAGCCTTGAGCTGGAAGCTCGAGGTGGCACCCACTTGCAGTCTTAGCAGGTTGGAAGGAGGATTGAGCCCAGCTTGGGTAACACAGCTAAGTAGCAAAAACCTGTCTCAAAAACTAAAAAGGGCTGTGGATATAGCTCAATGCAAAAGCTCTGGAGGTTCAATCCTCAGCATTCCACACACATGCACATGAGCGCACACAAAAGGAGTCCCAGCCATCAGTGATGTGGTAGTCATAACCATGCCAGCTTTGGATTTGTTCTATGGGAACAGAAGTAAACTTTTTAAAGCCATAATACTTTTAATTTGCAAAACAGGATTATTAGACAATTTTAATACTACGTAAATATCAGTGGTGTTTTCCAACAAGCCTACTATTGAAAGCTCTTTGAAAAGGATAATTTCCTAGGAGAGATACAGATACCATTCACAAAGTAAAAATAAAGAACTTGCTAAAATCAAGCTGATCTAAAGGAAGCAGAAACTATAGTTTCTCCCAAGGAATGTGAATCTTTCTCTTTCAACTAAATAAATTCCCTAATTTTTCTAATTCTTTGCTACATGCATGGCTCCCAGGAAAAAACATGCATTTCCCAGCTTTCCCTGAGCAACACACGGGCGCACATTCTAGTCAGGAACAAATGAGAAGAAGTGAAGCGCTATGTCCAGGAGCGTTCTTACCACAGGAAGGAAGTGCTGTTTCCCGTACTTCCTTCCACTAGAGGGCTGGCATGCACATAGGTGGCAGAACATCAGCAAAGCAGTCTGTCTGAGCAGTTGTCCTGTTCCAGTTACTACTGCTATGTAATAAACCACTCCAGAAATTAAGTGAAAAATAATCATTCTATTGGGCTTCCAAGTGGGATTTTCTTTAAGGCAGAAACTCAAACAAGGTACCATGAGGAAGGCTTGTCTCAGTTCCAGGATCCCTGAGCCTCTACAACCTGTCATAGCTGGAGGCTGAGGTCATCTGGAGGCATCTGCACTCGAGGTCCAGCAGTGACACTAGCTTTAGCAGGGACTCATCTGGGGCAGTCAGCCAAAAACACTCACGGGCAGTCCCTACACGCGACCTGCCTTCCTCACACAATGGCTGTCTCGGGAGAATGAAAGCTCTTTGGTAGGAATTCTGTGTTCCAAAAGCAAAGTTGTCAGAATAAGGCAGAAGCTACATCCCTTTCCCTGACCACACTAACTGTGGAAAGCACACAGTATCACTACTCCCACACTCTTCTGGTTGCAAGCGAGGTCAACCAGGTGCTCAACCAGCTACAAGGGGAAAGAGGGAAGAAAAAGCAGCAGAAACATTGCACATACGTTTTTAAACCAGTAGACCCTGGCGCAGAGCACCAGGTCAGGCCTGCTGGCCTCCTAGAGCTGGGCTGATGCTGCTGCTCTGTGCCACCCACCTCTGGATCACCACGTGAGCACAAATAAAAGGCACTGTTCTAAACCACTGTTGTTGTGAGGCACAACAGCAAAATTTTTCAAAATACCTTTGTCTCCATTTTTTTTTAACCAGTAATGAGGACTGAATCCAGGGACTTCACACTGAGTCACATCCCAGCTTGCTTTATTTTGAGGCAAGGTCTCACTAAGTCACTCAAAATGGTTTTGAATTCATGAAATTCCTGCTTCAGTCTCCCAGAGTAGTGCGATGACAAGTGTGTACCACCCACCATACCACGCTTGTACCCTGGTATTTAAAAATAAATCACCAAAGATAGGTATGATGACATACTACGGTAATCCCAGTACTTGGGAGACTGAGTCAGGAGAATCACAAGTCCAAAGCCAGTCTGGGGTACACAGCAAGTTCAAGGCCAACTTTAATTATATACCTAATAAGGACCTCTCTCAAAAATAAATAAATAGTCATTAAACAACAGTAGCAAAATGCTTCTCTCAAGGAATCGAATTCGTAACTATTAGAACCCTGTGGTTACAATGCACTTTATGCTAACAGCTATTGGCATATTTCCTTCCATTTAAAATTAGTAATTAATATCAGAAACCCCTAATACAATGCAATCCTTTGGCCAATCATTCCTATGCCCTCAACTTCCCTTTCTGGTGCAATAAGGGATTTCTGGGTGGTAACAATAAAGATGCTCAAGAAAATGCAATCTGAAAAACAAGAGCTCCAGACACATGGTATAAATCTGACCAATGCACCCCAAAGCCTCATGTGCCACAGCTATTCCCCAAACCCGCTGCTCTAGGCAAAGCAGAGCACCTCCTTTACCAGAGATTCTTGTCATCTTTAACTAAGCAAGGGGCATCCTTGAACAATCATTCAGACTCAGAGTTTAATGGCTTAGTGTGCATTGATTTTAAATGCCACATTCTCCATCACTCACTACAAGGCTATTAACTGCCCTTTACTCCCTCGACAGCCCTGCCCACTCTTCCCACTGTCAATTCCATACAGGACAGTATATGTGAATATTTCAGCACAGGTATCTAAATAGTAATGCTCCCCTAATATAAGGGGGAAGTGTCCATCAGTTCCCCCACATTCTATCCACTCCTTTTTATAGTTTCTTTGTTTCAGAATCCCAATGAGGCCAATGTGGCATGGGTCAAGTGACAGTTCTCCAGAGTCTGTTTCAAGCTAGGGACTCCCCTTCTCCTTCTTTCTCCTTCCCCCTCTCTCATAATTATCTGAACTAGATCTGAACTTCAACGATGGTTTTTCTGTTGGTATCACTTGGAATGTGAATATCTTCTACAAAATGGAAGCCTGATCTACATTAATAATAAGACATCAGCACATAAAATCTGATATTCTCTCTCTGTTTCTCTGTCTCATCAACAGCCATTAGTGACTACTGTCTAGACAGCAACAGGTGTTAGAAAATAGTGGCAGTTTTCCCTCTATTGTTCTCTCTTCACTTAATAGTAGATCTTCTTAAAGAGAACCTTTCTTTCATAAACTATCAGTTTACTCTAAGGCATAATTACTGTTCACACAGGTAAATACTTAATCCTTTCCTGTTGTTTCAAGATTTTAAATAATGGGTTGTTTCCTGGAATCTTCCAAATTAGCAGGGGAAGAGACCTAGGTGTGGAGAGAATAAGGAGAAAATAAGGAGAAAAGCTTTATATCCTCAACTTTCTAGATTTTGATAAGCCAAGATTTGAGTTTGAAAAAGCAAAATAAAAAATTAAATAAAGAAGAAAATGTTTGATTTGAACATAGCAAATTTCAAAACTCGATATAACAGTCTAAATGTCTGCCTTACATTCTTAAGTTTTGGATCTAGTGTAACTTCTTTGGCTTAGAGTTAAAAAATCTGTCTGGTAAGCCAGATTCTAACTTCTACAGGAAAACCAGTGGGAATCTTAAGAAAAACTAGGAGGTTTCTTTATCCTTTTTCTTTTAGGCAGCAACTGCATTGGCTTTTCCTTTCCTTTGTATGTAGAAAGAACAACTTAAACATCGTCGGTAAGAGAATGACTGGATGCCAGAAGTAATTCATTTTACAATATAATCTTGTTCCTCAAAAAAATGAGGAAATGAAAGTATAACTATATGAGTGCATGTTTTAGAAGCCTACAGGGAAGTCTGGAGGAATGAACAATAAGTTATTAAAACTAGTGGGAAAGGGAGAAACTGTGAGAAAGGGAAACAATCAACTTTGGATTGTTTTGCTGTTGAAGCAAACTCATGTTGCCTTCAAACAAGTCTCAAGAATACTGAGAGATTCCTTCACTCCTGGACAGCGAACTGAAGGGCCAGTTACGATGTGAGAAAGCAGCAGTGAACATACAGGCAGATCACGGCGTCCTTTGTGTTCAGATGGAGAGAATGGTGACAAATGACAAGACCATAAAGTCAATTCATAAGCCAGGAATAGGCAGAAGATACTAATGAGCTTACACTTTTTATTCTGCCCGACCGAAGCCCTGGAAGAGATAACCAACTCTTTTTAGGAAGAAAACAGAATGCTCCAACAAAGAAGTACACACCATGGCTTTGAAATTCTATTTACTTCCATAAGGGGTCCTGTCATGTTCTTAGATTACTTAGTTGTTTGGCATTTAGATGGCCTTTTTCAGTTTTGAAGAATAACGCATTTCATGGCTATTTAAAAGCAGCTCAACCTTAAAGCTACCAACGACTAGCCTTGAATCACGCATGGAACAAGAGAAGGTCAAGGGAGGCATAGTACACAGAAGCCAGAGCCATGCTGTAGTGGAGTCCTGCTGCCCAGAGACAATCTCCAGGTCCAGGACCTATGAGAAGGTGGGAAATGACTCATGACCCTGGTGCTAACTAAGACAGTCCTTTCGGCTACAACAGGATGGAAATGAAAGATACTTAGTCTAACAGGAAAAAAAAAGAGAAAAAAAATCAAGTGAATATTAATTCTAATCACCTACTATCAATCTTTACCTGTAAATACACTCTGTAAGCATTTGCAGGGGGAGGGGCAAAAGGAGAGTGGGAAAGTCCTTGTCACCTTGACAAGATACGTATGTGCACAAAATGCTCAACTCCATTGTAAACCTTGAATTTTGCACGTATACATATCAATAAAATGTGGGAAAAAAGTAATTCAGAAAAAATGTAAAAATATTATTTTAAAAATTTGTGTACTTGACATTGAAAAACGTGACAGTAACTTCAGGATAAAATGTCATTTAAAAATCATAATTTTTAAATTCTTATCACATAATTATGTAAAAATTCGTCGCAATATAAGATCAAAGACACATGATTTTTAAAAAGTGACAGACTCATTTAAAACAATGGGACCATCTAATTCTTTGAATTCAACTAAGATCCATCCAAATCCAGAAGACAAATAATCACTGTGTATATTGCAAATGTGGTTATACATTTGTGATTTTGACTTAAGTTTTTGTTTTGTAGTAATTTTGGACTCACCAAAAAAGTTACAAAAAATAGTAAAAAGAATTCTCACATCCCTCATCTACATTTTCTACATGACAGAATCCTTGTCTGTCGTATCATCAGTAACCCATTCCTATTGCCTAAAATTATATAAAAAAGCAGAAAAATGTAGAGAAAAAACTATTTCATTTGCAAAATTATAGCCTTTCTTGGGGAACGAAAGACATTAAGAAATTGGCATAGCCCTTACTGGCAATAAACTAATTACTAGTTAGAGAACTCAATTGCCCATGTAGGCCTAATACAGCATCAAAAGTTGCCTTGGAAGTAGGTCTTCTGGTCTACAGAGTATTTCATTTGCCCTCACTTCTAGGCTGTAAGGCAGCAGGGGGTTCCCTGCTTGTATTCACTGCAACCCTGACACCAAATGCCTTTAACCACGACCCAATCAGCTTGCTTTTTACTTAGCCATATAATGACTGAAAGAACTAAGCACATAACTATCTGAAAACTGATACACATCAATTTAAACAGGAAGACTGAGCATCATTATATACTGGATTCTTCAGGACTTAGTGGTTGATACAGATGGGTTGAGATGCAAAGAACAAAGCAGGACTAAGAGCAGCTAGAAACAAATGTTTAAAAATACTGCATTAATGATATACCATATGTTTGAATCACTCATTGTCAAATTTGTGGAACATGTTTACCTACATTATGCTGAAAAAACAGCCTTAATTGCCCATTCTCTGCCAAAGTACGAGTCCTGTGAACACTCATACCTATCTTTAATAAAAGGCATCATTTCCTGAGTACCTGCTATATGCCTGGTACTATACTGAGTATTTTTCATGTTTTAAGCCACCACATCCTTCAATGGCAACGTGACATGGGTACTCTAATCAAAATTTCCTTTTGTCTTCAACAGTGGAGCTAATCCTGACCCCTGAAGTATGGGAATTCCATTAGTAAGGCACAACTGTGTCGCAGGGTCAACCTTCTGGGACGATGTCATACAAGCTTTCTCAATCACTCACTGTAGAAGGCAGCCACCAAGACTTGATACATTTAAACAGCCCCTGGGGAGGTCCAAAGGCAGGAAATGAGGTCTCTGCTGCATATGAGTGTGGCATGAACCTCACCCACGTAATCTATTACCTAAAACAACTAGTCCACAGGAAGTTATAAAAGATTTACTGCGGGACTGCAGGTACAGCTCAGTGGTAAGGCATGAGGGTAAACTCCTCAGGATACAAATAAAAATAAAAATAAAAGGCTATTATTGTTTTAAGTTGCCAAATTTGCGGGTATTTTTGTTAAGCAGCTAGAAATACCCAGCACAGCTAGAAATCTGATCAAATCCAGGCAGTTCGGCACCTCATACCACTGCTGCATCCAGTTAAATGCAAACAATACATGTAGTTATTTAAACAAGCTCTAATTTTCCTAACATCGCAAATGCCTCCAAATACCAAATGCACAAATTAAAAAGGCATAGGAGAGTGTTCTCAGACTTGATAAACACTGAAACCATTTGTTTAACCTTTGAAAAAATACAGATGACAGAGTTTCACCTTCAAAGATTAAAAAAAGCCTATGGCTAGCTTGCGGTATCTTAACCCTAAGTTAAGAACCTGGGTACAGTGTAACCTTGAGTCCTCATGACTTTACTTAAACTCCTTCCTGACAACTAATATGAGACATAAAACTACTTTTCATTCACTGATATTTCAAATCGACATAACCTGACACATAAACACTTTCTTTTACCAAGTAATCCTACATAGAAACTTGACTTACAAACTTGAATTCGGCTTTTACTTTCAGCCACACTGTCACTGGATGCACCTTCATCTAGTTAACCAGTCTTCTGCTTAGTCTGGCACTTAGGTCAACTTCAACCAATGGGCTAGAAGCTGCCACACAACTCGACAGTGAGAAAGGGCTTAAGAAATCATCTCATGCTGCCGGTCTCCTTCCCCAGTCCGGCAGAGGCCCAGACAGCAGAGCAGAGCGGCAAGCACAGACCCAACTCCAGGACGGCACTGCTACCCCGACACCGTGACGCAGGGGGCCTGCGCTTACACAGTGGGGCGTCCCTAACACCCTTCATACACTTCTGCCTCCCTCCAGGTTACAAAGTTCCTGAAGAGCAGGCATGCTACCGGGCCTCCTTTGTGTCCTCCTCCTTCCGCTGCTTCACGTCAGTCATCCCATAACCATTTGCTCAACAGAACACTGTAAAATGAGTTGCACAACTACCTTCCCCTCATCTTTTTACCTCTATTCAAATTTTTGGACTTAAAAATGTGCTTTTTTGGCTTGGTTAGTTTATTGAATTCACTTAGCAAGTTCTTAATACTGTATAGTGGGAATGGTACCACTGGTAAAACAAATTTATGAGAAGACTCCCCCAAAGGAAAGACGATCCTCCATATTTACATATGTCCACCGCCAAGACTTTCCCTACCGCATCCGAGGTGTGTTTACATGTGTTCACACAAGCACTAATTAATTAATGCTTCACCTTCCTCATCACTTACTGTTACGTCAGAGGGCTTCTTCTGTCTTCCTGGATCAAATCCAACATATTCTAGCTTCTGCTCACTATCAATTAATTGAAAGAAACAAAGATAGAGAAACCTTGGTGGAGAGAACAAGCAAAAGGTTTCACTTAGCAAGCTATCAATTACCCCAAGGAACGCTAGTACAACTCCACAAGAAAATCCAGCACTGTGTCCCCCTACAATTTTTACTATTTAACAATGTACTTAAGTACACAATTACCTTAGGCTTTTGAAAATATTTCAAACTATTTCCCACTATTAAAACAATATTATAGATTTACCCAACATATGTACAATTCATACAGTAATATATAAAATTTAAACTAGCAGTAGCAGTTATAGTTCAATAGTTATGAAGAAGTCTCCACGTAAAAATGTTCCAGTTCCTGAACCAGAGCCTATCTCCAACACAAACAAGCCTGCACACAAGCACACAAATCACACATAATCCCGCCCAAGTGCCTTGGGAAGCCACAGTCAGTGGCTCTGGTACAACCTTTTCCATCCATGCCAGGGGCAGGGGCCTCTGTGAACTTCACTGCCCGGCTGTCCTGTGCCCCCCAGTGGCTGAACTGAAAAATGCAACTCGCCAACAAGCACCTTCTGTCAGGATTTAGTCAAATAACTTCAGTAGCAAATGCACAGGGAAATCTGTCTGGCAAGCAGACTTTTCTTCTACCTCCTGTAGTCACTTACAATATTCCGCAACTTCTGGTCACGACCATCCATGTTCCCAATGAACTAGTGGCCTGAGATACCCTGACTGCAGGTCAGGTCTGTTTGCAAGTCTACAATGAGCAATGGACACTTCCAGCACATTCTGTCTAGCACAGAGATGATATCCAAAAATGTGTGGAAAAGCCAAGCCCAAAGGCACAGGTCTATGACAGCACCTGCGGAGGCTGAGGCAGAAGGATAACAACTTCGAATCCAGCCTGGGCAACTTAGCAACTTAATGATATCCTGTCTCAACATCAAAAATAAAAACGAGCTGGGGATGTAGTTCAGTGTGAAAGCCCTGGACTTGATCTTCCAGACTCCAAGAAGAAAAACAGAAATGTATGGAACAAAAAGAAGAAAATTAGGGGCTGGGGCACAGCTCAGAGGTTAGAGTGCTTGTCTAGCATGCACAAGGCCCTGGGACTGATTCCTCAGCACCACATAAAGATTAGTCATGACGGTGTATGCCTATAATCCCAGCACTCAGGAGGACTGCCATGAGTTCAAGGTAAGCCTGAGTTACACAGTGAATTCAGGACTAGCGTGGACTATACAGTAAGACCCTGTCTTGATCCATCAATCGATCAATAAACAAAATAATGAAGTACCTAAGAGATCTGAATAGACAGCTCAAAGAAAATTTACAGGTGGTAAATAAGCATATCTGAAAAGATGCTCAAAATCATATGTTATTATGAAAATGCAAGTTAAAACAACGAGATCTCACTGCCTACCTACTAAAATGCTGACATCTCTGACAATGACAGCATCAAATGCTGGCAATATGTGGGAGGAAGAACTCACTGATGGTAGAAATGTAAAGTGGCACAGCTACTTTGAAAGACAGTTTAGCAGATCCTGACACAGGTAGATGGAGTTACCACAAAATCCAGCAACTGCGTTTCTAAGTACTTACCCAAATGGTTGAAAACTTGCATCCACATAAAAACTGAGAAAATAAAAGAATAACAGATTACTAATAAAAAGTCACCCAAGAGAAAGCTGTGATTAATAGAGGGGCAAGCCACCTCCTTATTTGTAGGTTCCAGAGAAAATTTAAACATTAAGATTCATCAATGCCAAGAAAGTTAGCATGTTAAAATCGTAACTATTAAAATTGGCATATTTTAAGTCTTTTTTAGCAGCATTCTGTCATGTAATGCATTTATCATTTGGTAAAATCAAATGTCCTATTTATATATAAAACTACATAGCAGACTTTCAATACGACATCTAAATTATCTCATGTGATAGGAAATGGGAATAAAAAATACATAACTTACGAGCTGAATCACAGAAATGTTTCGGAAAGTGTCATTTTTTATGTGATATACTCTCCAGACCACAGGGACAAGGAGCAGGGGACTGCACAGAAGAGGGGAGGCCACACTTCACTACATGTGAGTCAATTACCTTCTACCCCCTTCTGCAATGGCAGCAAGTTGGACCTGTGGCTCTGATCACGGTCTTTCAGAACCTCAGTTTCTAAAAACTACAGAATTAATGAGGTAGGCATGATGGCACACGCTTGTAATCCCAACACTCTGAGAGCCCGAGGCAGGAAGACTTCAAGTTTGCCTAGCCTACGCTACTTAATCAGTGAGTGATACCCTGCCTCAACATTTTCAAAACATAAAAATTATTTCTTAAATAAAAAAAGGGCTGGGGATGTAGCTTTCTCAGTGCAAAGGTCCTGAGTTTAATCTCTGGTACCACTAAACAAACAAATAATAAACACAAATGATCTCTATTTTGAAACCACCTTATTTTATTCTAAATTTATCTAAGCATATGCTAAAAGTAAACAATAAGAGCCGGGGTCATTATTGGAACAAAGTAATAAAATCCCAATTAATTTTATTTAGCATACTCTAAAATGACATTTCATACATGGGCTAAAATCCTCAGAAAGACTGTGCCTATAAATATTTGGTTCCCTCAGAGACCCTGAGGGAACCAGCCTCCATAACCCCCAGTAACCTTGCCTTCAATTACCACATCCTTACAGTCTCCGCTCTCAAGCAGCACCAGGGCTGTCAGTGTGGGCAACTACACTGCAAAAAAAGACCTACTTCCAAGACTCGGTTATATAAGACAGCCTTCCGCTTGGGTGCCCACTCTCCCTGCTGCTAGATCTCTCACTCTGGGGAAAGCAGGCTTCCATACTGTGAGCATGTTGTAGCTTCTGGCCAACTGCAAGCAAGGAACAGAGGCTTGCCAAGAGCTCGCAGGCAAGCCTACAGGCACACTCCCCAGCCCGGTGGGGCCTTGAACGACCAGACGGCTTGTCTGCCACTAACAGATCCAGACAAGACAGTAAGCCAAGGACACCCAGCTAAGGCATTCCAAGATGATTTCTGATCCTCAGACATCATATGAGGTGACAAATATTTATTGCTTTAAGGTACTAGATTTGGAGATAATTTGTTACACAGCAATAGGTAAGCAATACAGACATCATTTACTCTTTTCTTTTTTTCCTTTTTTGTGGTACTAGCAATTGAACCCACGGAGTAATAGGCAGGCTACACTCTCATCTCTAGTTTTTTTTCACCCAAGCTGGGCTCAAACTTGCAATCCTCCTATCTCGTTTCTCAAGTGCCTGGGATAGCAGGTGTGTGCTATCACTCTAACTTTCCATTTTACTTTTAAGCCTTCATACGTTTCTCTGTCTCTCTCTCTCTCTCTCTGTCTCTCTCTCTCTCTCTGTCTCTCTCTCTCTCTCTCTCTGTCTCTCTCTCTCTCTCTCTCTCTCTCTCTCTCTCTCTCTCTCTCTCTCTCTCTCTCTCTCTCTCTCTCTCTCTCTCTCTCTCTCTCTCTCTCTCACAGGGTCTCAATCTGTTGTATAGGCTGATCCCAGACTCACTATGTAGCCCAGGCTAGCCCTGATACATAGCAATCCTCTGCCTCAGCCTCCTAAACACTAACATTACAGGCATGCACCAAAAGCCCTTTTTATTTTGTAATTATTGGTTACCAAATTTACTTCATTCTTTCTACCTAATCTCCTATATAACCATTCCCTACACCTGTACTTTTTCATTTCCTCTATAACCACTAAGATTTGGGTCTCTCATACTTCACTGTGTTACAACAAATACCACAAAAGCCTACACACTAGAATCCTGAAGTGAAATACATTATATATAGGAGATAAACAGTCAATGCTAAGGACAGAGGGAAAGTGACTTGAGTATAAGGTAACAGGGAAGTCGGGGACATGGGGAATATGAGTGCATGTGATTTCATAAAAAGCTGTCTTTTGTTCAGCCTCAACCATTTGGTGCCACTTGAGAATGTGAGCCCAGCACTATGAGAAAAATCTGAACCTTGAATTCTGCATATTTCTCAAGTTTTTCATTTAGGATTAAAAATTTTATACTGCAGAGTCTGAATTTAGCCTCTGAGTCACCTAGTTCCAATCCCTCTCTAGAGTAACCCTTCTGAAATTTCTCTTTATTGTGGTTTGGATCTGGAATGTCCCCCCAAAAGTCTCATGTCTCCGAATGTTATATATTGGCTATGAAACCATTTGCTGTTGAGAGATTGGGGCCTAGTCTGGAAGGATAAATTACAAGCATGAAAACTGGATTACAGGCATGTAAGGTGGATTATAGGCGTGTAGTAGGAGTTACCACACCTTCCACATCTGGATCTAGGAGGGGCTGGTATCTGGGATGAGACCTGGAAGGATATATAAGCTGCTTCTTGCTTTCCTTGAGGACTAATCTCAATTTGCCTTGACTTGGCTTCCTGTTTCTGATGTCATGAGAAGCTGCCTCCACCTCTGCCTCTGTCATGTACGCCCACTGCTGCCAGCCGCCCCTGAATACACAGTGACCTTCTGTAACTGTGAGATAAAATAAACCTTTCATCCCTTAAATTTGTGGATATCGAGTTTTGAGTCATAGCAACAAAAAAGTAACTAAGACACTCTTATAACTTGACCTCCTTGTTCAAAACCTTTGACCTGAAACCAGACTACTCAACCTGACATTTACGTAACTTTTCAAACAACTACAACCCAGCTTACCTTTCTATCTTACCTTAATCTCTATAGGAATGTTTTTTGTTACAGCACACTGGCATAGTCAATATCCTCTTCAAAAAGCAACAACAAAAAATCTTGTATTTCCTAGTTGAGACACTTAGCCAACTTGCCCCAGCCACAAACTACTCACATCCTAAAACCAAACCAAAACTCACTTACTCAGGGCATGTTTCCTTACTGCCTCAGCCATCCTCTGAAGTTCTATGGACATATCCACCCCAGGATGGCTTTGAAAGTACCCCAAGACAAAACTATAAACTTTCTTAAAACATCATGTGATTTTTTTTTTGTGCGTGCATTTTGGTAACTTGATTGTGTTAACACTATTAGATGTTTTACATGCATACAGCCCAAAAGAATTCCTCTTCCCTCAGTGTGGCCCAGGCAACCCAAAAGGCTGGACAACCATGTCCTACAGCAAAGAACTCTCAAGATAGGCATTCAGCAATTAACCATGTTATCAGCCTAGTAGTTCTCTTACTGTCATCTTGAACTTCTCTTTGAACTTGATATATTTATCTTTTCAAGCTTTTATATTGGAATGTGATACCTATGATATACTGATTCAAATCACTTCAAATTATAATTGCAAAGCACAGGAAATTATCACTTCCAATATTCTGTGCTAGAGATCACACTACGATTAAGTGCAATGCCTGACCTTACAAACTCCCGAGAAGGCAAGATGCAAGCAGTTTTGATTGCGTAACTGATAAACACTGACACCATGGTGGTGCACACCTGTCATAACGGAACTCTCCCAGGAAGGGCAAAAGAAACTCAAGGAAGAGGTCAAATCAAACTAAGCCAGTAAGAATCAAGAGGTCAACAAAATAAAGGAAACTATCCAACCCTTTTCAGCCAACGGGAGATTGCTAGCCAATTCTAGCAGTGTCTGCAGACTCAAGCGTGACTACTTCCACTCGTAGCATCAACCACTACTCACAAATTTTACATTTCTTTATTTAATTAACCTTAAATGTCTCCTGATCTCTAAGTGGAAGTAATGCCATCATAATTATGTACTTAACAGTATCAATAAATATTTCACATTGTTGTTGAATTCAGAGCTAAATAAAGACTGAGATATTTCAAAATTGCAATATGCTCTTTAAAATACATGACAAAATATTTCAAAAGCCCAATACATGGATACTGGTTTCTGACACATGCCTCGAATGAAAGGAACCAGGCTCCTTCAAGAAATGAATAAGACTGGGACAAGAAACAATGTAAAATGAGGTTTGAGTATTTTGCAGTGTCCGAAAAGTAAAGAAGTAATCAAAAATCAAACCAGCAGGGCAGATCAAATACACACAGGGTCCATCCAAACAGGCTTCTAACAGACAGAGCCGGAACAACTTAGGCAACAAAAAATCAGCACAGTATTGGGTTATAATCCAAACTATAAAACAATTATCTACCAATATATACTGATATGTGAGTGAATGCATAAAAAATAAATGAAGCATTAAAGAGAAAAGTGCCTTCAAATAAGAGTCCCAAATAATTCAAATGGGTTTTTCCATTTAAGTTTATAAAAACTTAACTTCCCATCCCTTAAGTATGGATTGCACTCAATGATTTGCTTCCAAAGTATAAGGATGGTAGGTGAGGGGCAAACTTGACAAATACTACCTCGGTCAGACAATAAAGATTAACATCACAGGATTGTCATGTGTTCAAGGCTGGCCTAGGCTACGTAGTGAGTTCACAACCAGCCTGGCCTACAGAATATAAGACTGTCTCAAAAAAAAAAAAAAAAAAAAAAAAAAAAAAAAAAAAAAAAAAAAAAAAAAAAAAAAAAAAAAAAAAAAAAAAAAAAAAAAAAAAAAAAAAAAAAAAAAAAAAAAAAAAAAAAAAAGAAAAGAAAAAAAAAAGAAAACATCACAGCAATATGCCATATTGGTAGCATGTACCCTTAACACGCGTTAAGAATAGCACTTTATCTTGTGGTCTTTCTAGGAAAACGTGTAGCTCCAACATCATTATATAGAACATCAAATCAACCCAAATTAACACTAAAAAATAGCTAGCCAGTACTCCAGAATTCCAAGGCCAATACTGGAATCTACCAACAGCATACAGGATGAATGCTTACTTTGTTCGTTAAGGTCAGGGCTCAATCTCCATCTCTTCCCCCTCAAAATAAAACCTAATCAAGTTCATTGAAAACAAGAGGTGTTGCCAGGCATGGTGGTGCACACCTGTAATTCCAGCACTCAGGCATCTGAAGCAAGGAGAATTTAAGGTGAGCCTAGGCTACACAGCAAGACCATGCCTTAATAAAAAAAAACTACACAAAGAATTTTTCAGAAAATGTGACATACCAGAGAGGATTTTTAAAAAGGCACAATCGAGTAGGGGGGAGGGGAGGGTACCTGAATGAGATCCCAGAAGAAAACAGAACGCTAAGGAAAAAAATAATAAAATCCAAGTCAAGTCTAGAGTTGAGTTTACGGTAACATACCAGAGTTGGTCCATTCGTTACAATGTGTGTATATATTAATACTAGTGAGATATGGGAAGTCAGGTACAGAGTGTTCAAGAACTACATGTGAGCTTTACATTTCTTCCATCAACTTTTCTGTAAATCAAGGATTGTTCTACAGTTAGAAGTTCATTTCAATATTTTAAACATGTAAACAGGGTCACATATTTGAAAAAGTTCCAAATGAAAAAGAGGACCCTGGGCTGACTGAGCTTTATAATGAAAACAATTCAAAAGGAAAACTCTACAGTTACTTGTTGTATTTTTTAAATCTTTTTTAAAAGCTTCTTAGCACAAACCTCCTGAAGCACAACCAAGAATTCTATGTTGACTAGCGTTACAAAAGTAAATTGTTTAAAAATCACAGTCAAATCAACACTTATGTATACAGGAAGAAAAATGAGTTTTAATGAGAAAAACATTGTGACAGCTTAATTTGACATCCTTAACAATTACAGGAATGAAATACACATGCATATATCATCTGGGTGCTCCAGCAGGGCCCAGTAGGTTTTACAAAATCATTTTCTGGAAACTGAGAATGAATGTTGCTCATCTCGTGCAAATGAAAATGCTTGTCTTTATTTCTGGTTATTCATTGGCAATGGCCCCTAACCCTATACTTGAATGAACTTCAGCGTCTCTTTGCAAATAATAAATGACATGTAGTTAAATTCAGAAATGCAAGTCTTAAGGACACTAAAAGGCATTCATTCTAAGGAGATTAAAAATAGAGATCTTACCCAAACTCTGAGGCAACAAATGAGGAGAAACACAAGAGAGCTAAGGGAAATAAGTTGGCTAGATGGATGAGATATGTGAAATTAGACAGCAACTGAAGGACCAAAATATTACTGTACGTTTAATGAAGCCTAAACTGGAAAAATTACTTTAAAAGAACCACAGATAAATAGATGTCTTCCAAATGCCAATTCCCATAATTACACAGACTTACTCTCTCCAACACAAACAGTGTACATACAGTGTGGGTCCCTGGGAAGCCTACGGCATGGTGGAACAGGCGAGGTCACAGGCGGCTCTCTTTGTAAAATGGGTGGGCCACACTAACTGCTTTCTAATTTCACCATCATTGAGTTGATACTTTCTTTCCCTTGATATCATGTTCACAACACCCCAATCCCAGACCCATTTCTACCTGAAGAACTGATAATCTACCTCATTCATAAAAATTAACCATGTGTTCTGTGTATTGATACCAAAGGCTCCATCTGTGATGAGAAAGTCACTCACCCCCTGCCTGTGGCTCTGTGCTCTTCTTCCAAATTAATGCACTAGGAAATCAGCACATGCCACGCCCAAAAATCAACAGAGAAAATGGAGATCACTGAGTAAGTTTACAGAAGTGATGATTTCCAAGAGAAAGTAGTCTAAATTGTCAACTCCAACACCAGCCAGAATCTTATTATTTCAATTCTCCTAATTCATAGTATACAACAATAGAAAGTCAGCTCTTTGGAAAAGCAGAATGTGCAATGCTCATTAGCCTAAGTAGTATTACCTTGAAGCTCTTCACTGCACCATCAGGGTAAAATCTACAAATTAAATACTCTCATCTATTTGTTTAAATATGTCTGAACTAAATTAACAATAACAAACATTTACTGGACTATCAGGTATCAAGTGCCAGATATTGTAGCAAATTTTCACTCAATAATTCATCACCTGTCACAATAAAGGGAGACCCAAAACACTAGGATGGTCAAACTGTCAGAGCGCACACAGTGAGATGGATAGAGGGCGCTCACTAGACAGCATGAGATGGAGAAGAGACTCTGCACCCTGTGCGTGGATGGTAACTCGCACGCAGGGTAAGCGCACACAGAATGAGTAAGATTCTATTCACAACAATGAAGCACATGTCTATTTATGATCATCATTTTTTTCAGATGAGTCAAAAAGAAACTTGATTTCACTTGGATGTTTAGGATCTACCTAGTTCAAGAAACCAGACTAAAAATTCTGCATTCCTAGACACTTGACAAAATGACACAAAATAGTTTGAGGTATTTTCTGGGCTGAAGTATTTTATTATCTAAAACAGGTTGCAGTTCTCACCAACTTTAGCAAAGACAGCTATGAAACACAGTAACACAAACCACAAAAGATAATAACTGATACCAAATTTACAGAGAAGCACAGTAAATAGTAGTATTTCTTGATTGTCAATGTTGTTGAGAAAAGCCATGGCTTTAAAAAAAATTCTAACATGGATCATTTAGTAACCTTCTCCATAAAATGCAATGCTACAATGTTAACTTGGTTAAATGAACTAAGAAGAAAAATAATTTTCATAAAATATTTGTTCTCTTAAAAAACAGACTCTAAACAGCACTGAAATTTAATTATGACAGATGCAATGCAAGCTTCTTTATTAAAATATTCTGAGAATCAAGACGTTATAAAATAATAAACCGTATAAATAAAATACATTTCTATGAGTTAACAGTCAGCTCTTAAAAGGAGGGCTTGGGTAATTTACATAATTAAGAAAAAAAATTTTATTACAATGACACAGCACAATGTGAACACATTTGAGTTCTGTAACTTACACATGAGGCCTATTTTTCCAACTATTAGCAGTATAGGTTTTATAAATGTCAATGTATTTCTGCCATACTTTATTCCAATTAACAAACAGGTACACCATAATCTATTTAACTAATTCCCTAACACTGAGCAATTATAATTACTTTCAACTTTTTACCATATAAATAATAGGATGACCAATAGTTCATTAAGCTGTTATGATAGTTTTTTCTTACATAAATTCCTGAGAGTGAAGTTTCAAGAGTCAAGATAAATGTGTACCATCCTGCAGAGACTTAGCAAAAGTAGTGTTGGATATAGTGTACTATGTACATGTGTGCTAATTTTAAGTATTTGCATCCTATAAACACTAACAGATACATACATACACAAACCTATCTCTATTATGCAAATATAATCTTTTAAACAATTATGTTTCTTATGACTTTAGGTGTAGAATATTCATAACACAAAATTTACCATTTTAACAATTTCTAAGTATACAGTTCATTAGTGTCAGGAATATTCACACTGCTGTAGAAGCAATTTCCAGAACTTTTTCATCTTGCAAACCAGAACTCTGTACCCATTAAGCCCAACTTCCATTTCCCTTTCCCCCAGCTCCTAGAAACCACCTTTGTAACTTTCTGTGCCTACAAACAGGGCTACCCTAGATACCTTATATTAGTGGAATCACTGCATGCATCTTTTTGTCCCTGGCTTATTCTATGTAAGACAATGTCCTCAAAGTTCAGGTGCCTTTTGTGCCCAAATCTTCTCCCAAATAAAGGCAGAGTAGAGGCCACGTTTTATTCACTCACTCACCCATCCTAAGACACTAGGTCACTTCATAGCATTATAGCTCTTGACTATTGTAAATAATGCTGTTATGTAAAGTAACTTTTTATCTACAAATATTCACAAACATAGGTAAACCCTGTATTAGGAATCTGACACAAATAACTCCAATTCGCTCAAGCAGGGAGGACATTTCTGCCTTTTACAGTTTACCAGTTCATCCCAGTGGCTAGACTGGCAAATGCTATTTGTCAGCATATTCAAGGCATTTTAGAAGGAAACTACACACTAGGAAAAAAGAATAACAAATGCTATCCCCCCTCTAATACAGTAAGGAGGAAAGGGATAAACAATGAAGAAAAAAAGATGGGTAAGTCCATTTGTGGCACCTTTCAGCCCCCCGCTCCTGAGCTGAGTGGCCAGGAGGGGCGAACTCAGTTCCTCAGGAGGTGGCAGGCTCCAATCTCCAGCAAGATCCGCCTCCAGGTGCAGCAGCCGCATCTCCCCTCAACTCAGACTGCTGCACCTGATATAGGCTGACTTTTCGCTACTCTTCTTGTTCTGACACGGAGGATTGTTCCCTTATTTTCACAGCACTAGTTCTGATTGGCCAGAAAGTAAATTTTAATAAAAAGCAAGTTTAATCTTCTACGATGTCCCATTACACAGTATACTTTGATAGATAATAGGTCTTAGGATATCTATTTTATAAAAGAAAAGTGAGACATAGACTACAGAATTAACTGCCCAACGTCACAAAGTTTGAGACTCACCAAGCATAGGCCTGTACGATATGAAAGCTTGTGTTCTCCTCACTATGGATGCTACATTTTACCAATTCCTTAATTCTCAGTCATAAAAGCCACAATTCTCAGAGAAAATCAAATTTATATACTTTACCTATTTTCTCCTTTCAGTCAATATCTAGAAGGAAAAGACACCTTTCTCCTCCTTTCAGTGTCCCTCTGAAAATACAGCATCAATACATACAGCATAGGTCTTGAAGTGAGAACATACACTAAGGAAAGCATTATTAGATTATCATCATGGGGCCGGGCCTGCCAACTTAGATGGACTACAGTAGAGGCCAACAGCTCCACAGGGCCTGCTTTTGTTGCTGTTGTTTGGTTTTTCCATTGGTTGGTCTCCGCTCCACGCCCCAGGTGTTAGGGCTCAGACCCAAGACCTAACTCAGGAGCAGTACTAGATGTGGCTGCTTCATGTAACCAGTGCATACAGTAAACAAAAGATGCCTAAACTGCTGCTGGCATAATGTGGCACACGGCTGCACAGGAGTTTTTGTAAGTAGAAGGAATGCATTTTAAAATAATGATAAAAATTGTAATAAATACATAAGTGAATCATAGTTGCTTATCGAGTGCTACACACTGCACAAAATTCTACATAATATGCTACTATGGAACTAGCAAAGCAGTATGTTTGTTAATACCAGCATCACCACCAATATGAGCAAGACTCTTCAAACCATAGTAAACATTTAAATTTTTTAATTATCATATCAAAAGACACACTGCCATGGATGCCTCTGAAAATCCTGTCACTTCAAACACTCTCATCTCCCGATTCTTAGCACTTTCTAAAGCGCCTGTGGGAAGCCTTCCTTCCTTCCTGAGTGTCTTTAGTTGAGCTACAGTGATTACCTCAGTGTCCAGAACTGATTCAAAGTCTTCAACTTTCATGGTCATTTGAACTTTGGGAAAGAGCCAGCAGCCACACGGTGCCAGATCCATAGAATAAAATGGATGAGGGCACATGGTAAATATTATTTGATAGAAACTACAACAAATATTTTCAACCAATTTAGGACAATGACAGAGCCACAAAAAGATACTCACAAAGAAAGAACTTTCCCAGCTGCTTCGAAAGCACCTAGAACACTGGGGCATGTCTGCTCAAAGTGTGTGGGGTAGGGAATATTCTGAGGGAGAATAACAGCCGTGTGCCTTTACTGTAACAAATGTACTGATCACTGGGTGGAAGGCTACTGGGGGATCTGATATGAACAAAACAATCAGTTTATCCATTAATTATCAAAGAGAAAAAGTGCCCCAAAGAGGCTATTTTATAACAGAGAAATCTAGCAGATTGTTCCACTGTAATTACGTGATTAAATTTAAAACCACCATTAATGAGACATGTTGCCACTGTTTCCTCAGATAATGCAGTGAGACATATAATATTTTTGCCAAAAATGTTATCCAGACATGAAGAAACAGTACAACTATTCTGTCCAGATCAGGGACAAGCGATCAGATGGTAGACTTCAGGACACCTACAAGGTGAGGAAGAGATGAGTCTCCGATAAAGGAAATGCACATGCCAACAACAAATGATGTGTGAGTCCCCTCATGGCTCCTGGAGTCCTGGAGGGTGAGGAAAAGCAGGGAGGTAAAGGCTGTGAACACCAGTCACTGCTGTATCTGTCTATAATCTCAGCTACTCAGGACGCTCAGGCAGGAGGATCACGTCAGCCTGAGAAACTGAGCAAGATCCTGTCTCCGAAACAGATTAAAATTTAAAAGGCTGAGACTACACCTAACCAATAGAACATCTCACTACTATGCTAAAAGCCCTGGGTTTAATCCTTCGTATAAGAAAAAAAAAATGCCATGGAATCAGAAAAGAATATAAATCATCCTAGCACTCTGGGAGGCTGAGGCAGTAAGTAGGCCTGCGAGTTGGCGCCCTGCCTGGGCAGATTAGTGCCTTAATGAGCCTCTGTCTCAAAATCAAAAACAAAAAATGAGCTGGTGATGCGTCTCAGTTTGAAGATCCTGGGCTCGAGAACACAAGCAGCCATGAGATGGTATCACAAAAATGTTCCTTAAGGTTGAAAATGCGATTATATAAAAGAAGATCATTATTCTGATGATATCACATATGTAAAGACCTAGGAGGATTGAATTGGATGGTACAGTAAACTTTATGGTACAGTAACAATGAGAGAATAGACAGGGCAAAAAGAAATGCTAACCGACCATTAGGGAGCTGAGGGGAAGACAGTCACAGACTCAGCAAACATTCTTTCAACTTTTCTTTAGATTTCAGGTCCAAGTAAAATGTTGTAATTTTCTTACACAGTTCACTGAGAATTTTATCAACAAATGAGGTTCTGAGATAGACATTATGCTTTTAAAGAGAAACAAAACACTGTTTCTAAAGATTCTTTACAATAGTATAAACTTGAAATATCTGGCTTTAGATTCTTCCAGTAAACAGTATTTCAGACTCATTCCTAAATTTAAATATTCAGTGAAGAATGTGTACCTGTCTCTGATGTATAGAAATGACAATTAGCTTACAGAAAATGTTTTATTAGAAGTTCCTTAAAGTGCTATCTTATCAATTCTCTAGAAGAAAGACACGTAAAATGTAATGTTAGAGTACAGAGCTTGTATTTTAAGTAAATAAAAGGATAGAAATGAGTGATTTCTAAATTTTCTTAGTGACATCTAGGTGAGGTGTGAGGTGTACAAAGAAAACATATTAAAAAGCTAAAATAATATGATGGATTTCAGTTGAAATGTACCTATATGGTTGGAGGATAGCATCCAGCCAGGACTACTTAGAGTCTTGAGACCTTGATTCAAAGTTAATACAGAAAAGCTGTTTGACAGGAAGGCCCTTACTTCAATCCTTACTGGCGAAAAAGAGGCAGGCTTTTTTCATTGAAACCAACAGTGTTTTTAGGGTTTCTATACCAAATGTTTTCTCATATCAGCTGCCAACCTGTACTATAGCACGAGTTTAACTTCCCCAAATTTAACTTGTAGTCTGACTACCGCACAGTGTACCACCAAAACCCACCACCATCAGCTATTGCTTGGTTTCAGCAGACATCCAATGTGCAAGGAAAGTTGACTAAACTGCAGAGTCGACATAAGAAATAAAACAATTATGACTGTTGTGGTTTGGATCTGAAGTGTCCCCCGGTATGTTCCTGTGAATATTATGTAGGGTTGGAAGGTGGGGCCTGGCTAGAAGGGGCAGGTGTTTAGGGACTGACCTGGAGAGGTGTGTGCTGGCTCAGTCCCTCCTCCCAGTCTCTCTGTTCCACCATGCTAGGAGGCTCTCTGTCTCCCTCAGCACTAGCTCCAGCCCAACCATGTGATCCACCATTTTCTAGCTACCCACCTACAAATGGACTGAGACCTTCTGACGCTGCAACCTACAATAAATCTGTCCTCCCTAAGTTGTGGATGTTGACAAGAAGGTGACTACAACAATGACAATCTGAGTACTTTGTCACCATGTCTATTTTTTATTGGTACAATCATATGATTCAGTTCTAATTAAACAAACCAAATACACTGACACCTGATTTCTACTGTCTGTGGAAGCTGCATCATATTGACAGTAATTGGGCTTACTTTCAGGTTATACCCCCCCCCCAAAAAAAGATAGGAAAGGTATTGATATGACAGTATTTGGGAGATAGGAAGCAAATGAACCAGTGATACCTGACCTAATAGGGGGTTGACACCAAAGCCTGCAGTAAAGAAAGCTGAGAGAAACAGCCCAATTCACACTGCACCAGGAACTTCAGACAGCCCAAGAAAGCTATGGAAGCTGGATGGGGCCATCAAGGGAAGGAAGTCCAAGAAATACACTCCCCTTCCCTAAATGACAGCCCAACTCCTCAAAGAGTGGATGTTTATTTTGTACAAACAAAACAAGAGAGACGCTAGCTTGCCAACAAGATGCAGAAATAAATTAAATGAGTTCACACACTAAAATTTCACATACTTCAATCAACAACCACCCATAATGCTCTCAAAAGTGGAGTACTACTCATCTATAAAGACAGTTTTCAGACTTTTGCAGGTAAATGGACACACCTTAAGACCATCATATGACCATCAGTGAATAGAGTCAGATGCAGAAGGTTAAATACCAAATGGTTTCTCTAATATAAGAAACCCAGAATACAGTCATTTCGTAGAGCTAAACGAGGGAGGGGGTTAGTGGGAGTTAGGGGTGAGGAGAAGGGTGTGGGAGGGTCAAAACGGGAGAGGGGAAAGGTTTGTTGTCTGATGTGATAAATATGAGCACAAACACTAAAATTCAACATTATATATATCATATATATTAATATATACAATATATGCATTAATGAAATTACTCCTAAGGAGTACTTTGCAAGATCTTAGTAACCAGGTTTCTCCTTATGCAATGGCCCAGCTAGCTCAGCCACAGTAAAGGCAAAAGCGGAGGCCCACCACACAGAAAAGGTGTTCCAATTACCCTTTAAACATAAGTAAGGATGCAGCCAAGGAAGGCATCTAAAGAAAGTCCCTAATATGAAATCAGAGGACTAATACAAATGATAAAATTTTAAGTGGCTTAGGAAAAAAACAAGGACACTTCCGGTCAAGATGACAGCTGAGTAAAAGTACTGCTCAATGTCTCCTCGTGGACCCACTTCAAAAGTTGAGAACATAATCAAAAACCGCCCGTTCAGTGTAACTAAGACAAAAATGAACACCCCAACAATTGAAAGGATACAGGAAGACCAGAAACTGCTAAAACACAACAGAAGCAGTGGTAAACAGCATCCCAAGAAGCAGACGCAGCCAAATGCAAATGGTTGAGAGCCTCCAGCATCCACAGACAGAGGAACACATGCCTGGAAACTCTTACGTGGGAATTGAGAGCAAGTGGTAGCCTCTGCCTACAAAAAAGGAGCCTGTAGGTAGCATATACTACCAACGCAATGGGAGCTCCCCCAGAAAAGGCCTTCCGGGGCCGACATCACAAGCAGTGCTCAGCAGCCATAACAGGCAAGGACATAAGCTGGAGCTATTTTAAAACAGTAGCCTGAGACTGAGCTGTTTAGAGTAAAAGAAAGCTCAGAGAAGCACATCAGTCCTTTTGAGGTCACTCTTAAACAGTGGCTAGAAGAAACTGGCACAAGAGATAGTTGTAGAGAAGAAAGAAAGGCTGCTACCCCCCAGAACAGCTTGGGTGTAGTGGGGGCACCTCCAAGGGTGAAGAGCCAGGACAGATGGGAGAGCTTTGTTGAATGGGCTTGGAGTGAATAAGACACCTCAGAGGCCACTGGACTATCAGGTCCTCCCTCACTGCCCACTCCCAACACAGAATTCAAAGATTCTTCTCAGCTAGGCTTCAAAGTGAAGTCCCTCAACAGCAGAAACATGGGAAGAAAACAAGGCAATAGGACACCCACAGACATGCTTTAAAACCCCAGAAAGTAATGTCATGGGCCCTAAAATAGTGGAACTCATAGGACAGGAAGTCAAATAACAAATAAATGAATCAAACATCCAGTTCGATCAAGATATCCTCAAAGAAATGCAAGAAATGATCACCAGGCTTAGAAGAGAACTTATTAAACAAATAGCGATCCTCAAGAATACAAAGTTCACTGAGCATATAGAAGACACACATAAAAAGTTAGCTGAAGTAAGTAAATAAGAAAATGCAGAAAATGAAGAACATTTTTATAGAGAAGTGAAATTTTTGGAAAAAAGTCTAGCTGATATTCAGGATATGCAAATACATTAGAGAGCAGGGGAAATTGACTCAAACATTATGAGCCCCGAAGGCTGAGAAAACAAATGCCAAAATTAGGCATTACTCCAAAATTATAAATGAGCAATGCAGCTGGATACAACAGGTGATGAAAGATTCAAAGAGAACAAGTCTCAAAAATATGGGTGTAGGAGAAAGAGCAGAAGACAGCACCAAAGGTATAAAGAGTTTATTCACTGAAATCATACAAGAAAATTTCCTATATCTAAAAAAAATTAATTTTTAAGTACAAGAAGCTTACAGAACCCCAAATAACCTGAATCAGCAACAAGACTCACCATGACACATCATAATCAAAACCCCAGAAATACAACATAAAGAGAGAATATTAAAAGTAGCAAGAGAAAAAGAGATTATTCTATCACAGCAAACTCACTGGAATTACCATAGATTTTTCAATGCAATCTTTGAAAGACAGGAGAGCCTAGAGAAAAATCTTTCAAGCTTTAAAAAGACAGAAATTGTCAACCCGGGTTGTTGTATCCAGCAAAATTATCCCTGAAAACTGAAAGAGAAGAAAAAATTTTTCATGACCAAGAATCCCTAAAGAAATTTGCAACCACTAGTCCAGCACTGGAGAAAATACTTGAAATCTTTGACAGAGACAGATCAACAAGCAGCACCAAAAAATATGGAGAAAAGGAAACATCTAAAGAGAAAATATAAAAAAATAGATTAGTGTTTGAATCATTTGATTAGTATTCTACTAAAACAGTACCAGCTTTCTCATAAAATCTGTGAAACTCCCCTCATAATTATTTTTGATAATATGTAAATTTGCAAATCATAATTACATTCAACATGGGAAACTGGTATAAAATCTTTTAAAAATATGTATACATGAATTTCTGGATGGATATATAGATAAAATGACAAATGAAATCTGGCAAAATGTTAGTAGCTAGTAAAATATAATTTACGATAGTTTTAAAAATTCTGAAATAACTAAGTATGCCATTGTAATGCTTATTTGTAATTTACTCTTGTGATACAGACTTCAGTTCATTTAATGTAGCAATTCACTTATTCAGTCTTTGATGCAAGTTTGTCCTAAGAAAACTGACTGACATAATGATAACCTGAATGTCTTTTCAATGTACATTTACTTTCCAGTACTCAACTAAGGAATTTAAAATTTAACCTCTCTTTTTCTTTCTCACATTCTAGCCATATGAATTTAGTCGTTACAGATCCTTTCTCATGTGGACAGGTGGGCGAGGCCACGTTAAAGAATCTCAACAAAGATTCCCCAAAAAAGAACTTCTGGCAAATCATCCCAATAAAGGGCTCTGCTGGACCCAGAGAAGAGACATCAAAATATGGCCATTGCAGCCCAGTCTAAGGGCGGGAAGCTGAGCTGAAGATTGGTGACTTGAGTGGTGAAGTGAGTCAAGCACAAAAAAATAAATGTTTTAAATATTGCATGGTTTCTCTGATTTGGGAAACCCAGAATACAGGCATTCTATAGAACCAAATGAGTGTGATAGTGGGAGTTAAGGGGGATGGAGAATGTGTAAGAGACCTAAAAATGGGAAGGAATTGTAAAGTTGATGGGATATATATGTGCACAAAATACTCGAGTTCACTGTAAACACTATGTATCGTATATGTGTATTAATAAAAATGGGAGAAAAGGGAAGATAAAAACAACAACAACAACAAAACCTATTACTCTAAGAAAGATACTGTAACCATACAAGAACTAGGGATTTAGACTTGTAGCTCAATAATTACAGCCCTTGCTTAGAAAGTGTGAGCCCCGGGTTCAATCCCCTAGCACTACCTAACAGGTAGGTGTGGTGGCAAACATCTGTAATCCTGGCACTCAGAGGCTGAGACTGGAAGACTGCCTTGACTGCTAGGCCAGCCTGGGCTACATAATGACCAGCCCAGCTTAAAAGCAAGGCAACGACTGAGGAAAAACAAAAAGCATATACATTAAAATAGAATAATCAAAGCACAAAAATAAATTCTTGGATTGGAAAACTTTAAAATATAGTAATAAAAGAAAATTTAATAGAAAGGCTAAAAAATTAAAATGAAATAATCACTTAGAAACCAAAACAAAAAAGGTTGCCAAAAATTAAAGAAAAAGCAAGCCAAGTATCTACAAAAAAACAGGACAAGTGGGCTGTGGGAAATAAATTTAAGACTCCCTAAAATCAAAGGAGCTGAATTTCCAGACTGATGGAACAATCGAGTGTCTTGCCGGCTGGATACAACAGACCTGCTGACAGCACTTCACCATGAAGTCTCAGCACCCTGGGGACAAAGACCCCAGGACAGTGGTTCTCAACTCTCACTACGTATGAAGATTACCAAAGGAGCTTTTCAAAAATACCTACCTGGGGCTCCACCCAGACTGGTCACTTCAAAACTTCTCACGTCAGGACAAGATGACCCTAAAGTGAAGTCTGAGTTGAAAATCACATATGTAAGTTCTTCATGTGTTCAACTGTCTTCAATTCTATCCTGTGTTCCTCCAAATAATTTTGAACCCCTTCCACCTTTTTTAAGCTCAACTCTAGGCTTCATTTGGATCTCACCGGTTTTCCATGAACACAGCATTTTGTCCTAGGCTCCCATCCAGCATACAACTGTACCATCATGCAATCTAAGAGGCTGCTCTCACACTCAGGAGTTACTTAATTCTTCTGACCCAAAGTTCCTTTCCTGTACAATGAAGGAAGCATTACCTGAGAAGACCTTACAAGCTAATGACATGAATGGGCCGTATACACTGCTTTCCACACCGGGAGTGTATATTGTTTCAGACATATTACTCACAGCTAACCAAACATCAGAAATGTCTCCTCCTACAAAATATGCACTGGGAATTAAACACCTCTTTCTCTCCAAGTGTATTACTTTACCAAACTATATACCATGTTAGAAAGAGTCTAATACATATCTGTGCTTAAACTTTACTTTCACTAGTTTATCTTTTTTTTTAACTCAGACTATCCTAGCACAATTCAACTACTGAGAATAACATCCAATATTGAGACTCACTTCAGCCAACTACTACCAGGACTTCAAGACAAAGACATCTTTTAGGACAAAGCCTGAGCTCATGGGAACACACTAAATTATCTTATATAGCACACTGCCCTGCTTTTTAATGGCAAGACCTTTTCCTTGCTCTACACACATAACACCCAATGATATCCATGGGAGCCCAGTGCAGGGAAGGGGCACCATGTGGTTTCTTAGAAAGGGAAAAAATTTATATCTGCTTTTGAACATTGTCTGCCCCTGGCTTCCAGCCAATGCAATATAAACATCACCATTCATGACGTGTTGGGTAATTCCTTGTCTTCAGTGAATTCCAGACTTTTGAAAAGGTCAAAATTCAATTTGAGAAAACAGAAATCATTATATTAAGAAGGCCAAGAACACAGAATAACACACAGCAGTAATACATGATGCAACACTGACAAATGGTCTACCACATTCTGCTAAATATGACATTGAAGATTTATGGAATAATATCTGCTACTTCAGGGCCTTCGTCTGTGTGCCAATCACTGAGCTAAATATTTTACATATCATTTCATTTGCTTCTAACAAGAATCCTCCAGCTGGGCATTACCCATATTTTATAGGTGAGGAAAAGTCAGCTGGCACAGCCAAGATTATAAAACCCTATGCTCTCAAAACACAATGGCCCACCAAGTCCAAGTCAGACACAACAATACAAGGTACCTAGAAATTGTCTATTCCTATGAAGATCACTGTAAAATTTGGGCTGTTCTCTCTCTCTCTCTCTCTCTCTCTCTCTCTCTCTCTCTTTCTCTCTCTCACTCACTTTTTGTTGAGACAGGGTCTCGCTCTGTGGCCCAGGCTGGCCTGAATTCACTATGGAGCCCAGGCTGGCCTTGGACTCATGGCAATCCTCCTGCTTCAGCCTCCCGAGTGCCGGGATTACAGGCATGTGCCACCACGCCCAGCTTATGTGCTGCTGGGGAATCAAACTCGGGTACTTAGCACTTGACTTAGTGCTTGCTCAAGTGCTTTAACCACTGAGCCATTCCTCCAGCCCTAGGCTGTACTCTTATTTGATATTCTGCTTTGTCTTCTGGGGCAGGGTTTTCTTCTTCCTTAATCTCCATAATAGTGATACTCCTGCTCAAACGTTCCTTCAGTCTCTTAGGTGCTCAGGAGACTGCCAAGTATAATAAAGAATTTGGTGAACAAGCTTCCATCAGTCTGGGAAAAGCATTTTCTATGTAAGCTAACCAACTTTCTTTTGATTCACTTGTCAGACTCTGATGTAATTGTTTTTCACATTGCCAGAAGCAGAGCTCCTTTTCTATGAGAAAACTGAAGATGAAGACACATTATTTTATCACCTATAACCTGAGTCTCACTGAGGAACCCCAGCCCTGCCCACGCAGCAAAGACAACTCCTATCCATGCAGCAAGAGTGCAAACATGACTTAATAGTGTGGCAATAATCTCACCCTCTTGGTTATTACAAGACAGCTCCTCCAACAGCTTTAAGACAATGCCCTCGGCTGCAAAGCCTCAGAGGAATCTCTGTGGCTTGGGAGGAACCAAGACAGCACAGCACAACTGCTTTGCAACCCAATCTCCTTACGTGAGAATAAGGTTACTAGGAATGAACGCAGCTTTCTCATCACACAAATTAAAGACCAGAGGTCAAGGGTCACAACTTCATTTCATTAAATCTCCTAAAATCCTGAATACCAAACACACGAACAACTTCAGGCTTCCAAACTGTTACAATGTAGCTAGGGGTTTTTTTCTTGTTGTTGACTACATAAATTTGAATACATAACTTTTAAGTTTTCATTACAAATTCAAGCTATCAAGATACATATATAATATGTATATATTGCATAACTAAGCAGCAAAAAACACTGAGGGCTCTAACTATAATTAGATTCAACTATATTATCTGTGACTATGAAAGCAGATGAATTTAGACAATTTATAAAGAATGTGAAAATCATATTACTATAGTGACTGTAAATTAAGGTGTCATTAAAGTTTTTGAAATGTAAAAGAAAATTAAGGTAGTTATGTACCTAGTTATACAATGATAAATCTTTTGACAAAAAATGTCACTGGTACACTAATTTAAAGACAAGGAAGGACACTATGAGACATTCTATTACTCTACTTCTTCCCACAAAAATTCTCAGCTTTCTAAGCTATGCATGCACATGTGTGTATGTGTGTATATATATACATATATATGTGTATGAATATCCACACCAAGTTGTTGCTTTTGTGTACATAAACTAAATTCTGTTTCTACCTTACTGCCCACATTTTTCTTCTCATAATATTCAAAGATACAGAAATATACATTGCAATAGTACAATTTCTTTGGGATCACATCACAGAAAGACTCTACCAACCACATAAAAGTAGTTTCAGAGAAAATAAACATACTCATATTAAACCAAACCCTGACCCTTCCATTCTGGTGTTCACAATCACCAGTAACTGCTTACAAATAGCAGCACTCTCCCCACCCAATGACTGACTGAGAAAAAGTAGAATTAACAAGTTGTAACTGTATCGTTTGCATGTAAAAACTGAATTCAGTCTCTATCTTACCGTTCCACATTTTCTTTTACGTTTTTCTTCATGGAACAATGTCTTCCTAAGAGTGTTTTATATTATGAACTTTTGTTCAAGTGCTACGGACTTTAAGAAATGCTTTATCATCACCGTGTCTGATGCTGTGTGAGAGGTTTAAGATTTTAAGTAAGTCATATGTATTATTTCAAAGTGAAACTTCATTAACTGATGTTGAATTAACTGTAAAAAGAAAAACAGAATTTATGTCAGTCTCTTTGAATTCTAAGGTTTTTTTTTTTTTGAGAAAGGGTCTCGCTCTGTAGCCCACGCTGGTCCTGAAGTCATTGGTGTAGCCCAGGGAAGCCTTGGATTCAGGACAATCCACCTGCCTCAGCATTCCCACAGCTGGGATTACAGACATGCGCCACCATGCCCAGCTTTTTATGCAGTGCTGGGAAACTGAACTCTGGCCCTTGCATTTGCAAAGAAAACGCTTTAATCACTGTACCATTCCTCCAGGCCCTCTAAGTTCTTTTTCATCAAATGTCCTTGAGGTACAAAATTGTGGTTGGTTAAACAAACCACACACACACACACACACACACACACACACACACACACACACACAGAGTTCTGGGGACCAACTTGTCCTTTTTTTGTTTTTTGTTCATATTTTACTTTTAAACACTGACTTAATATATACTTATTCTTAAATGTTATTCATTAAAATTGCTCAGACTTTTTTAGCTTTTAAAATTAATTCCAAGCAACAGAGTTCTTGAGTGAACTTGATCTATAATTCATAAATCATGTATACCACGCAGTTTCTAAGGAAACTGAATCGTTTGGAACAGAGGAAACAAACTACAGAGCCAGGAGTTTTGATTTCCTATGTGGCTGTTAGCAAATCAAATACCTTCCTTATGACTCAGTCAGTTTATATGGAAACAAGGTAAAACACAGGGTCTCTGGAAAATTATATTCAACACATGAAGACAAAATTTCCACGTTACCTTAAAAAAAGAACCTAACTTATTATCACCTATAATTTATGTCACCATTAAGTCATTTTCTATAAGCAGCCAGAGTTATTTCACCAGCTCTTAAGTTAAAAAAAAATGCAGATTTAAAAAAAAATACCCCACATTTCCTAATTAAGCATAATACTGTAAAAAATTAAAACTGGTGAAGCTACCTATTTGTCTGATTTTATTAAATCAAGCACAGAATGTCAAGCTTCAAATAACTCGAATAAAATAAGCTTCTAACATTTACTGAGTACCTACCATGTGCCCATAGGCACTATTCTAAGTGTGCAACTTAATTTAATCCTCAAAAATAGATGAAAACTAATAATATTCTCATGTCAGTAATAAGAAAACTGACGCACAGATGGAGTAGACACTTTGCCCAAATTTAAATGGTTAGGAAACAGCATAACTTGTTCTAAAGCCAATACTGAATAAAACATAATGATTATTTTATTTAATGATACAGGAAGAGAATACTTAGTGTCAAATAGAGATATTCTTTCTGAAGCTAAACCACGGGTATATAAAAATACATAGACCATGCAGACATAGGAGAGCAGTCCCTAATCTTCCCATAAAAGCCACTTCTTATTTCCCTGAATACCCACGAGAGGGACAGCATGGAGCCACTAACCTCACAGGGACAGCAGGACCAGGAAAGGTTTTGATTTCAAAACAACAGACTTTCTTAATTCATGAGACTGGAAATAACAGCGAAACTACAAACTCATGCAGTCAATACCAACTTTTTTCATATCTCAACTTTTGATTTAAAAAACTAAAAGTATTACCCTGTTCCCCTACACTTCCCCATAAACATAAAAAACATCCTGAGTAGGCATTTAAAATGTGCTATTCTATTAAAACTTAAGTTACTGCCCAACCATGAAAATTCTGAAATGAAAGCTGTGGTGAGGCAGTCCCCAAGTCTCCCAAAGCTAAAAATCATTAAAGAAGCGCATAACTGGAGAGGTCAAGCTGCCACACACTCAGGAAAAGACCTGTGCAACAAAAGCGGAAAGCAAGACTGGACAATCGAAGGAAGGCACGACTCAACACAAAGGAAAGCTGCGCTTTAGGATGGGATTAAGGGTATCCAAGGGCAGAAGGCATCAAAGGCTGCAGTGGAGGGAGGCTCCTGTGAAGAGGAGGACAGGCTGAGGGAGCAAGAGGTGGGCAGTAGTCAGCAGCCACACTGACCAGAAAGAGCCCGGAGCAGCTGCCACAAACCGTCTGGCAGCTGGGCAAGAACCGCTACTTGGCACGGAAGGCTGAACAAGGCTCTTGCCAGGCACAGGTCAGCCCTTTGTATATATTCTCTGTAACCCTGAAGAAAAGCAATGAGGTCTGATTCCTGTTGGACCGATGAGGCAGCTGAAGCTCACAGAACAGAAGTAACTTGCCAAGGTCACTCAGTAAGGGGTGGAGCCACATTCGAACCCAGATCTGAGTCCATGGTCTATGTCTAAAGTCATACCAACCAAAGATTCCTGAGAGAAATCAAAGGAGAACTAAACAAATATTGTGTTCATAAATCACATAAATCATAAATTGGGTTGTCTAAAAAAGTCATGACATATTTTGTCTGTTTTTCAGAGGTCATTTATCTACCAATGATATATTGCCCATTTTGTTCAATAACCGCTTGCCATCTTTCAGTGAGCTTCCTAATTCCTTGTTCAGAGAAGGACTTGTCCTTCGGGGTGAACAACTGAACACGGTGCTAGTTTACAGCCTCATCTGGACGAATGTTACACCCTGCACGGAGTTTCAAGAGAGTAAAACCAGTGGAAGTCTAACAGTGTTAAGGACGTGCAAGTAGGGTGAGTGTTGCAAAACATCCCACCTGTCTTCGTTACTTTATTGTTGCTGGGACAGAATACACAATGTCCACAACAAGTTTCCTCTGATGAAGGTCTGCTTTTGATGATGTTTGAAATGAATCATAACACCAGGATCAAGACTGTGCAGCACACTGTTGCAGACAATATACTTCTCAACACCAGTAATCAGTCACTTCAAAAAAGGATAGTTTTGCATACTGCTGATGTTTATATGCGTGGTCAAATGAACTTCTTTGAGTTCATGAGGAACCCATGTATCAAGCCTGCTTATGCAGCCCAGCCTCTTCAGGTGGTTATAAACACTTGAATGATGGATGTTCAACGTTCCTGCAATTTCTCAGGTCATGTCACTAGGGTGTGACTTGATCCATGCCTTTGTTTTGTAGTCATCACCCTTGGGGGTCTTTCCTGACTAAGGAGCATCACTGATATCAAAAAGACCAGCAAGGAATTTCATGAGCCATCACTGGCACTGACATTCTTGTAGAGCATGGTCATTGTAAACCATACACAACTTTTCACAACCTTGATACATGTTTTTCCCAGTACAGAAATAAAATATGGCAAAAATGCAGTTTGCACTTCCATCTTCAACTTGCTGTAAAATCCTCAAAACTCAACCAAATCATTCAATTTTTTTCGAATGAAGATAGAACTGTCAGCTGTCAAATGACAAAGCAAAAACAAAGATGCAAGTGACTGTAGTACTTCCAAAAATTAGCACCTACTGCTTTAAAAATACATTGTGACTTTTCCAACAAACCAATATTAACATGCAACTTTTTCCTAAGCATCTATAGATAACAATAACAATCAAAATAACAGCAAATATCTTTGTAGAAACTGACAAGCTGGTTTTTAAAACATATATGTGTGACCACTGAAGGGATTATATCAACTTGATCACATAGAGCAGAGCTTTCAGTTTAACTGACTTGTGGACCAGCATATTAGGGAAGCATATTCATAATGGGTATGGGTCGCTCAACCAGTAGACTGGCAGCTTGAACCCCTCCCCACCAAAAAAAAAAAAAAGGAAGGCAGGAAGAAGAAAGATTGTTACATCTTTTCCTGGGAGACCTCCAGACTTCACTATTGTTTCTAGATACTGGCTCACTCCTGTCTTTCATAGCAGCATACAGGTTGGCTCCAGTCTTCAGACTTTCACCATCACCTTGGGACAATGATCCGTAGCACAGACTGACACAAACTGCCCTGCAATCTCACACTGGTTCTTCTATCTCATATCTGAGCAGCCACTGGTTCCTCCAGCTCTCGCATATGCAGGCAGACATTTTGGACTATCTCTTCAGATTCTGCAAGCCATCCTAATAAATTCTCTTTTAGAATTTCTATTAATTCTGTGTCTCCAACAACCCTAACCAATACAATATGGAAACAGAAAGAAGGAGAACAGCCAAAAAAATATGGTAAAAGAATGAAACTGTAGGACTCACATCATCTGATTGCAACAGTTAAAGCCACAATTATACAGATAGCATGATAGTGGCATAAACTTATACTGAGTCAATGGAATAGAAAAGAGTCCAGAGAGACTCAGCCATGTGTGGGTCAACAAAGGTGCCAAGGTAATTCAATGAGGAAGAGGTAGTCTTGTCAACAAATAGCACAACTTGACACTCATATGCCTAACACATGACCTAGTATCATATACAAATACTAACATAAAATGGTTCAGGGCCCTAAATTTAACAGGCAAAACTAAACTGCTATAAGATGTATGTGAATACCTTCATTATGTTAAACCAAGGCTTTTTAGATATGACATCAAAAGCATAAGCCATAGATGGAGAAACTAGTAAGTTGGGCCTCATCAATATAAAAAAAAATGCTCCTTAAAATTATCTATGTAACTATTTCCTCTCATGCACATGATGGCATCCAACACAATGGTATTCTGGCCTGCACAAATGTCTGTGATCCAGGGCTGCTGAGTTCTCCCCACTGCGTGTTCATACACTGACATTCAGGTTAATACATCAATTACCTCAGAATTTATTTACCTGGAAAGGTTCATTCCCTGAGTGGGACATGCTAACAAAACTCACTTTCTCCACCCACCAAGATTAAGACCAGACCCTGGACTGCCATGACTGTATACAAGGTAATACCCCAATGACTCCAGGCCACCACCCAAACCCCAGCAGTACCTTGTAACTGATTGTTATGATTTCTTTTGAAAACCAGTATTATGTTTACAAACATCAACTAAGATTTCCCATAATAATTTTTAAAGATATAAAAGATTTGCTTCAGTCTGCTAGAATAATATTTGCTACTAAATGTTCCAGCATGAAGTTTGAGAACAAAATTGTGAACCATTCTGAGACATAACAGTTTGAAATGAAGTAATAAAACTTAAGTTAGTAGGGAGAAACCCCTAAGATTCATCTTTTCCCTTCTCAAAGAAAGAAATTATGGGAAGGAAAAGAATTTGTCTACCAGTTACCTCATCTCTTGTCATTATTTCTTTAAAAAATAAAATTATACACAGTCTGACTGAATTTTTAATAAAGGAAACTATGGGTGTGGCTACTTACAATAAGCATGAAATATTATTTTTACTAATACTATTTAAATTCAATTTGATCTCCCATAACTAGTAGTATTCTATAATCCATTTGCCCTTACTGGGCTTGAATTGAGAGGCTAAATTAAACAAACCACTGATACTCATATTTTTATAATTAGCAGATGGAATACAATCTAATAATAGAAGCTGGACAACACTTTGTACCACCTGCTGGTAGTCCTTGTTTATTAGCCAGTGATAAAGATTTCAGTAATTTCAGAATATTAGTGAGCTGGCAGATCTGTTGCATGAGGTTTAGCATGATGGCCAAGTCGGACACTCTGATGTGGATCCCATGGTACCGCACAGCTGTCCCAAACACCCACAGCCTCCGTGGCTGCCTGTGATGTCCAATCACTCAGCATATGATAGCAAAGAGAACAGCTGGGGCAGGGCTGTGGGAGGACCACAGACAGTACTGGCTCTCCTCTCAAATCTCCCCACCCTCTCTTAAAAGACATCTCTCTTTGCCCCTCTGATCCATTTCCTACCCCACCCCAAATTCTTCCATCTCTCTCTCACTCCAAATCAGTCTCCTCCATCACAAATATTTAAGGAATGAAGCTGGTATCAAAAAAAAAAAAAAATCTCCACTGCCCTTCCCTGACTGACGCATAGCTTCCAGAGGCTCTAGTACCTTCCTGTACCTTTTACTGCCGAGGCCTCAGGGTGCTGTCCAGACCCTAAAAGGGGCATGGATTAAAATCTACCAATGAAGTATACACAATCTGCATGGCAGCATAAATTAAACTGTTTCCCATAATCTTATGATAGTAAAACATGAACCCAAGAAATCAGAACCTCCAATGCATGATCCCTCATAGCACTACCTCAATGAAAAAAAGCAACTTATTAAAATATTCACTAAACTGGTTGCTGTTTGTGTCATTTAACCCAATCTTCCATCTTTCACACAGGGCTTGTGATAAAATCACAATAAATGTTTTCCATTAATGACTCACTGGCAAAAAAAAAAAAATTAAGAAAGCTCAGCTTGGGCTAGGGGATAGATTAGTGGCTCAAGTGCTAGCCCAGAATGTTCAACAACCTTGTTCAATGTCCCAGCACCACAGATAATTAGCCAGAGGCAGAGCACAGGCCTGTTACCCCGGCACTCAGGAGGCTGAGGCAACAGAAACGTCCTGAGCTTGAGGACAGCCTGAGCAACATAGTGAGGTTGGGATGAGTCTGAACTACACAGAATGACCTTGTCTCAAAAAAAAAAAAAAACCCTCAGTTATGTCTGCCACCTTGAACTAATAATACAGGAAATTTATTTTAAATTTGCTAGGGAAGCACTGTAATAGCTGAGCTATGCCCCCATCCCCATTTTAGACTTCCAATCATTAAGAATGTAACTTCAAAAAACGCTTTCAGCTTCACTGTCACCTGAGAAATTCTATGAACCACTTAAATTTTAATATGCAACTAACTAAGAGTATTTCACTTTTATTCATTAGTAATTTAGTTTCTTGTATTTATATCACCCAATAGCATTTAATGTGTTAGGCTATATATAAAAGTTAAAGAATAAAAACTTGTCCTTTTAGTGAATGGTGAACATTTTGAGTATGTACTATATCTTTACATGACACCATCCTCACCAGGCATCAAAACATTTTCTTAGAGATACACTGGATTGTTTGGTTTTATGGAGCTGGAGATGCACACTAGGAAAGTGTCTTAACCCTGAGACACATCCCCAGCCCAAAAACGGAGATCACATCTGTACTCATTACACATTCCATTATAACCTTCCTACATCTAAAGAGATTGTTGTTCAACTATGGGTAAAAGTTTGCTCTGTGTGTTTTATGTGCTCAAAAGTGTTCTACATGACAGACTTCCCCCTTCTTTTAAGAATCTCATCATTTTAAGCCCCTTGACATATATAATCTTAGCCTATAAGATTAAATCAGTGAGGGACCACCAAGGCAACTTGCTGCAAATTACCGGATACACTGATCTCCCACCACCACCGCCACCTCCACAAAAAAAGGGGACTTCTCCAAAATGTCATAGTTACAAACAGCGTTCAGGCTAACCCCAGCCATCCTGACCTCTCCACGTTTTACTTCTGCCATTTCACGTGGTCTTTGTTTAAGCAGAACAAACCTCACCACCACCACCACTGCCCGCAGCTGCCAGGTAAGCAGGCAAAGCTGCCATCAGAGAGGAATCCCAGTAAGAAGCTTGTTCCCAACCCCAACCTGAGAGAGGGCACAGGAACACTGGGGCCCATGGGATGGGAAGGAGGAGGCCAAGAAAACCTCAGCAGACACCCGTCAGGGATCCAGGGAAAGCCAGCTCCTCTCCCTCTCCAGTGGTGAGAAGGAAATGGGGGATTCATGCAGATGTCTGGACTTTCTGCATAGATATATACTTAGGATACTATAGGGATATACTTTTCCCACAGAGACAGCAGAAAGCTATAGTATTATCAACATGATGAGTAAATTTTTAAAGGGAAAAAAGTAGAAGACAAGAAAAAAACCCTTACATGATGAGTAAAATTTTAAAAGAGGGAAAAAAGTAGAAGGCAAAAAAAAAAAAAACCTTAATGTGAACTACAAGCTAATAATGAAACTGTCAGTCTTGTTTTCCTATTTGCCTGTTAAAGATACAGTGACCTGTAAAAGATCTTCCTCATTCTAGGCAAGTCACAATCTGACCACCAATATCAAGGCCACACAGGGGAAGAGGAAGAGAGGATGTACTTCTTTACTACTAGGTAATGTCATGAGAAACAATAATTCCTTGGTAAGAAAAATGCAAACATCCTGCACTTACCAATGATTACAGTAACTAATTATGTCCCTCTCCCCAGTTGCCTAACAGGGTAGCCTATTTTTTAAACAGCTTAGCTATTTGGAAGCTGGGCTCCTCTTGCTTGCAGAAAACAGAAATCGTTAATAACAATACATTCAAATGTTTCTTAGCTACTGAGTAAGGAAAACATCTAAAAGAAACATCTTAACCAGATCATAATTTTTATTTTGATGAGAATTTCCTAATAAGTCATAAGTAAATTTCTTGAGGAAAAAACATTTCTAATAATAAACCTGAAACATAAGCACATTTCACAGAATCTCGAAGCAAGAGGAGCAAATATGTGAGGCACACAGACTCCAGATAGAGTTACATAGTCCGAAACATTTACATGAGGTGGATAAATGTTTAAATGTGTTACATTACTAAAATCTTCAAATTCTGCCACAAAATACTGGACTGTCATAATAACAACATGCCTGAGTACCTTCAAACTTCGGAATAATATATATCTAAATAACTTTGGATGCTAATATTCTCATTTTACTTCAAGTGTATAATAATAAAACAAATAGATCATAAATTTCTACTACATTCTTCTATTTCTTAAGAAATACAAGGCTGTGAGAGTAACTCAGCAATTAAAACACTTCCCCAGAAAGCCCAAAGCTCTAGGTTCTATTCCCCAGTACCCCATAAGCTGGGCATCACGGCACAGGCCTGTAATTCCAGTACTCAGGAGGCTGAAGCAGGAGGACTCCCATGAGTTCCAGGCCAGTCTGGACTCCATAGAGATAGTGAGTTTAGGACCAAACAGCCTGACTAGAAAGGAAGAGCGTGTCTCAAAAAATAAAATAAAATAAAATTATATATATATAGTTGCCTAAAGATTTTTAGCTTTTACCCCTCAATAGCCAATCTTTTGCTATATTATAAGCACAATAAACATAAATAACAAACTATCGTAGTACCACAAGAAAAATAAATTAAAATATCAATATAAATTATAGAGACACTTTTCAGAAAAGAAGTTAATAGAAAATTCTAAGATGGTACTGACTTTTCTGTGATTTGTCTCAGTTATTTACTTTTTGTTCTTACAGCTCTATTCCTTTTGTGTAAAATTTTCTACTATTATAGTGAAGCTTTGTGATAATGCTCCTTGAAATACAAACCCACCAGTCAAAAAGATTATAGTTTAAATCATTAAAAAACATGCATGTACTAAATAGGTCCATGTTATTTTAACATAAGAGAAAATATTAAATATTACCATTTAAGTAAATCAGTGTTGTGGTCAAGCTTTTTAAGAAATTACTAAATCTAAATGTGCTTTCTGTATCAGTAACTTAAAAATACAGTAATTCCCAAAGTGAAAAGAACAAAAATGTATTATGACAATTCCAACATACAAAATTATACATTATTATAAAATTTATTACACAAACTAAAGACATGCTCCTATATGACTTCAGGTTTAAAGTACAAAATTCACTTATGGGGAAAATGAGCAAATAAAATCTATTTCTTCTTCCCACCATTACACAAGGTATTTTTGTGAGAAAGATGATGCAGTGTCCCACTAAATAAATAAGAAGCAAAAGCACTCTTGGACCAAAATCCTTCCACAAATGGAAGGCTTGAGAGAAGGACAGAATATTTCTACTTGGGGATGTCAATGCATTAAATATTAGCAGAGACTGTCCTGTGACAGAAATAGCACCTGCCACTAACAGTCCTTCAGAACAGGATCTGACCTCCCGTAAGTCCATGACAGACCAAAGAAAACACTTAGCGGAGGCATCTCTCTCCACGCTGCTCACCCAGAAGTTTCCCCCAACAGCACATGTCACAGTGTTGATGTCACTGCTGTGCTTTCCGAAAAGGATAACCTAAGTGCTCCACAGAGTACAGCCACAAGCAAATCCTGAAAATGGAAAGCAAACTCGCTATTCTCAAGACTTCCACCAGAATCAGAGCAGATTTCTGAAGATGCTTGTTGATGTATGCTGTGATCCAGACAGCAAGACTTCAAAGCTTAACTGCACCATCAAAACTGTACTGAACAGAAAGAGGCAAAGTAAATGCTGAAGAGTTTTATCTGCTTGTTTACTGATGCTCCTACTCTTTCCTAGCATGTCTGTAATCACAAAATTACAACAAAGTAAATAAGAAAAAAGAAGCCGTGACAGTACAGATAGGTGGGAGACAGGGAGGGGGAGACCACAGACCGCAAACCCTGGCAGCCGGGGCTGGGATGGCAGCTCTGCCACTGCCAGAAGCTCCTGGGTGGCCTTGTGCGCACCACTTCTCCTGTCTGTCACCACTTCCTCATCGGTAAAATGGAGATTATGACACATACGCTACATGCGTATATTATTCACATTAATGTATTTAAGCATGTTTAACAGAACCTGGCAGTTAAATTTTATCAAAATATTAACCTGAAAGGAAAAGGTACAGAGGGAACAGAATATGAACAGAAAATGGAGCCATACACAAGACCAACATACACAGCCCCCACAACGTGTCATATTTATAAAGAAAATATTTTTATCTTAACCATATGATCCACTATACCTAAGCAAACATGCAAATTTTGAATCTGGGGCACTTTTACTAATTGCATTTTTACAAAATAAATGGTAACTTTAATTTATCATGTCTACTCTACACAAACTCATTGAGCACTTACTAACTTACCGTGCATGAGTCTGCCACCTCTTTCCAAACAGGAATATGACCAATTCAGATAAATTTTAAATCTCAGTAGTAAAAGTGTTTTATTTTAGAAGTAGGCAAAAGGTCTGTGCATGCCCTTTAGAGATGATCCCCACAAGGGCGAAAGGACGATACCTCCAAGGGCCCAAATCCCAGATCCCCTGCCCACCCCCTCCAAGTTCTGACCTTGTGCTAGGTCAGAGCCACCCAGAGAGCAAGTGAGGTCACACTCGAACAGGTGGCACTGAAGCAGACTGAGAAACACTGGAACCTACTGATTTCTCACTCTTCCTCACTCAATTGTTTTAGTCAATAATGACTCAAATAATATTATCAACTACATTAAATGCAAAGGATTACAAGCTGTTACATAAAATATACTTTAATTTACTACTAATAAATACACAGGGACTGGAAGAATAGCACAAGTGCAAGGCCCTGAGTTTGACCTTCTAGCACCAGATACGCTGTAAGTGGGGCTCATGCCTGTAATCGCAGCACTTGAATCACTAAGGCAAATGGACTGTCCTGAGTTCAAGGCCAACCTGGCTACTCTGTGAGTTCAAGAACTGCCTGGACTACAGAGTGAGACTCTGTCTCAAGAAATAAAACAGAAAAAGAAAAGAAAGAGTGAGCATCTAAACAGACATTTAGGACATGATGATCATTCCACACAATTCAAGTATTTGTTAATGAAATAATTAAAATTTATGGTTTTGTGTCTTGACTCCACAAATAAAAATTAGGACTTTTTTCTTTTTTCTTTATTCCTCTTTTTTCCCTGTTTTTTGTTTGTTTGTTTCATGAGGATTCAGGATTCTCAAAATATCTGTAGAGTGCATCCCTGAATTTTAACTAAAAGGTTAACTTACAGGTAGGAAAGTAAAACACTTGGAAAGATGGTCCCATTAACACCACAGCCCCCGCCTCCTAAAGCTGTCCACAGACTTGACTCCATAGTTACACCCCCATGAAATGAATTCAGCTCCATAACAAACCAAAGTCACAGGGAAGGGGGTGTTAATTAACCGGTGAAGATGCAGGAACCTTAGAAAGCTGCTCATAGCTATTTTTTTAACTCCCTGTGAAACAAAACTTCCCATGATCACCCTCCAGGAGACTAGCAGGCCCTCTGTCTCTACAGCCCAGAGCGCAGGCCACACCCTCTCGACAGATGCAGCCAGCAGTGACGGCACCCAAGGGCCAAGCTGGCTGCATAAAGACACCCCAGTTCCCAGGGTAGTATGGCAGCCCACCTCCTTTATAGGGCAAGAGCAGCCTTTGCATTCACTCTAGTCCCTCGTTAAAAGCACCCTGGCAACGAGCCTTTCCTATGGAATAAACAGCCCTGAAGGGCTCTGCCAGCCACCGGCCCAGCTCCAGGGCTTGCCATTAGCTGGGAAAAAATCCTCAAATTCACAGTCAAATTAGTGTGTTTCCTCCTTTAATTTCAAATTTCATGCACCCATAAATATATTCTAAATAAAAGGAAAGGGGTATTATATTATTTTGTTTGCTTTTTAATCTGTCTTTTGAGGGCTAACAAATGTAAAGGTCAGCTTATTATCAATAATGCTCACATGCAATTTTAAAATTCTCTCCTCCCAATTACAGCCTTTACTCTATTTCATAGTGTTCTAAAAACTCAAGTACAAACACAGCTTTGTGAGGCCAGTGCAGACAGCTTACCACGTGACGCCTGGACTTGTGACCCATGGAAACCGTGACAACATAAATGGGCCACTATTTAAAAAAAAAAAAGTGTAAGAAATTAAATAGCTACTATTTTCTTTTTCTTTCGTTTTTTCTTTCTTTTTTTCTTTTTTGACAGGGTGTCTCTCTCTGTAGCCCAGGCTAGTCCTGAACTCACTATGGAGCCCAGGTGGGCCTTGGAATCATGGCAATCCTCCTGCCTCAGCCTCTAAGTGCTGGGATTATTAGGCGTGAACCACTATGCATGGCTTACCTAATGTTTTCTAAATGGTAGGAAAAAAGAGACCCAAAAATACTTATTTAAAAAAAAAAAACTTGAACAAGGACTATCACTTTTCACTATAGCTTCACTCTTTCTAAATATAGCTTCTCTTCAAGAAACCTTCCTCATCTAATAATCTTCAATGAACAGAATTTAAATAGTTCCAAAGGCAACTTCATAACTTAAATCAGCTGAGATAACAGTATGGTGGACTATCCATGAAACTCCAAGAGCCACTTGATTTACCTTACTTTTCAAATGAACATAAGTGATACGTTTTAATACTTTTGGGATAGATAAATGTAAAACAATTTATGGCTGTTGATGGGATACAGTGGGAAAATGTTTTGTTCTTGGAATTGCCTTAGTATTTCATTACAAAACATTATAGCAAAATATCTGAGTGATCATTTTTCCACTGAGTATCTTCACCTTTTCTTTGAAAATAACATAACAGAAATCATGTCTGCTTATTACATTGTAAGTCATATTTTTAAATATTAAAGGAAATCATAATTTTTTAAAGTTCCACATATCATCTCTGGTCCATATGAACTTACATAGGGAGAGTTACACAACTTGGTATTTTACCAGAAAGACCTAAAAATTTCTGTAGCAGGAAGAACTCTTAACTCCCCAAAGTAACCACATCTTTGTCCACAGAACCTGAGAGCGTGTTACCTTGCATGACAAAAGAGTATTTGTAAATGTGACCAAGTTACAGATCCTAAGATAGGAAGATGAAACCGGTCCAACAGAATCACAAGCGTCCTCTGAGAAGTCTGAGGGTCACAGTAAGCGAGGCAGATGGGGATGTAATGTGGCCCAGAACCTAGCACGGAGGGCTGGCCACCTCTAGACATGAGACAGGCAAGGAAACGAAGCTCCCGCACAATGTCTAGAAGGAACCGTATTTCCACCTGCTAATGGACCTTGATTTAAGCCAGTAAAGTAAAGACCTATTTTGGTCTTTGGATCCCTAGAACGTCAAGACAATAAATGTGTGTTATTTCAGCCATGAAGTTTATGGTGATCTGTTATAGCCACAGTAGAAAAGAAATACAATTTCTTTCTGAGGGAAGATGTCTTTTTGTCTGTTTGCTGGTTTTGGAAGTTTGTTTGATTGCTTGATTTGAAGACAGGGTTTTGCTTTTGTAGTCCCAGCTAGTCCTGAACTGCAATCCTCCTGCCTCAGCCTCCCGAGTGCTGGGATTCTAGGCCTGCACCACCATGCCCAGCTTACATGATGCTAGGGAACTGAACTCAGTGCCTCGTGCTTGCTGGACAAGTGCTCCAACCACTGTGCCATTCCTCCAGTCCCTAGCAGCAGCAGCAGCAGCACTACTACTAGTAGAATGACTGCTATTATGGAACAAACAGGAGAATGGAAAAAGGTAAGAAGGAAAGGCTTCCACCTCCTTGAGGTTCAGCAAGCAGCCATCTGTAAACATCAGCACTGGTTTGGTTTCTATAGTACAAGGAATCGAACTGGGAGCTTGAACACTACATGACATTTCCAGTTATTTGTTTGTTTGTTGGGAGGGGGGTGGGGGGGGGAAGGGGCTTAAGGTAGGGTCTTATTAAGCCACTAATCTGCCCAAACTGAGCTCTATCTTGTGATTTTCCCGCCTCAGTCTCCCAGAGTGCTGGGATTACAGGCATGTGCCACGACATCTGGCCACCTGGGTAAACCCCAGTACTTTTTCTGTTCAAGGGCTCACGGCAGCATTAGAAGTCTAGAGACAATGCAGCATCACCTACCAACCTGCTCGATTTTGAGTACCCCTTTTCCTGCACCAGGCACCCCACCCTTCATTGGTCCCACAGTTTGGAGACTATGTCACCTCTCCAGTAACATGTTTAATAAATAATAGTTAATTTTCCTTTTAATTAGTATATAACATACTGCAATGTCAACGTCAAATTTATAATAGTCCAATGTGACTAGCCAAAAACAGGTTTTAGTGTTCTGGCCAACTTTTATTTAGGATGCTTTTAAACTACACACAAAGATCCGGACCTCAAGGATTTCACACTCAGATATGCAACCACAGACATACAGCAATATGCTTGTGCTTTAGTGAACTGCAAATTTCTTAAAGGAAAAGGTCCCCTATCTATTGCCGAAACCTCTTTTTCTCAAATCCTTAAACAAGAAAGCTTTTCATGACAAATGCCTGTACACAGAGCACAATTCAATTCCTTAACTGACCCTGGGTCACCGTTTAACCAATGTCCCTTTCTCCTTTCGGCTTCCTCCTCGCTGCCCTTTCCAGCTTCAGAAGAAGCAATACAGAAGGCTCTTGATCACCCAAACCAAAGATGGCAAGTCCACTGCCACAAATAAAACCCCTTTCAGACAAACTCTGAAATCTCACGTTCCTAATCTCCAAAATTCAGCTGTCAGCACCAGAAACACAGCTCTGACACACTTCTTTACTTCACAAAACCATTCCCAATGTCTCAGTTACTTTTTCATTGCTGTGACTTAATATCTAACATGCACAAATTTAGGAAAATAAAAGGTTTATGTTAGCTCACAGTTTCAGATGGTCACAGTCCATTCAGGGGCAGCCGGCAACAATTGAAGTACATGGCAGAGAGAGAGGTGGAGGCAGCTTCTCAGGACATCACAAACAGGCAGGCAAGTGAGACTAGTTGAGATTAGCCCCAGTGCCAGTCTTAGTCACTCATGCATCCGGGTATCGAAGGTGTGGCCACTACACACCCTTAGTCTTAACTCACACTCGTTTAGTCTTAACTCACATGCCCCTAATCCCAACAACTGCAATCCACCCCTCCAGGCCAGACCCCAATCCACCAACATTACATGGCTCCATAGACAATCCATAACATTAAAATACATGAGGCTTCTGGGGGACACTCCAGATCTAACCACAACATTCCACCCCTGGCCCCCAAAAGACTCATGTCCTCCCCAGGTAAAATACATTCAGTCCTTCTCCAAGAGTCACCAAAGTCTTAACAGTTTCAGCACTGCTAGAGAAACTCCAAGTCCATAGTCTCCTCTGAGATGTAAGACAAATTTTTAGCTGTGAGCTCCTGTTCAAACCAAAGAGTTAAGCACTTCCAATATAAAATGGCACAGGGTAACATTTCCATTCCAAAAGGGAGTAATAAGGGAATAAAAGGCAATAGGACCAGAACAGTTCCTAAATCCGGCAGGGCAAGGGTTAAATCCTGTAGCTCCATGTCCAGCAACTGGGGTAAATGCTGGCGAGGCATGAACTGCAAGGGGCTTGGGTGGTCCCACCCCTGTGGCATTGTAGCTGATTGCAACCTCGATCCTCTCTCCTTTGGGCTGGATCCACTCATGGCCTGCTGCATTTCTCAGCCGACAATCCATGCTCCTGGCTTCTCCAAATTTTCGGGCTCTCCACTGGACCTTAGGCTTCTCCTTCACAATTTCACACACTGCCCTCCCGGGGGCACACTGCTTGGCCTCCAAGGCCTTCCTCTGAAACCTGGGTGGAAGCCTCCCTGAACCCACAACTCTTGGGCTCTGCAAGTTTGTAAAGCTGGGACCGCGTGGACGTCTCCAAGATCCGCCACTGGCTTGAGCAGTAATCTGGCTCCTTTGTGCCATGGTTGCAGCAGCTTCTGGATTGCTGAACTCTAGGAAGCTGAACTCCAGCAAACACTTCCCTCTTTGGCCCTACTGGGAGTCCTGGGGAACTCTTCACAGGACAAGATCTTTTGCCTTTGTACCCTTTAATTGGTAAAGGGTGGAATCTTGCTGATTCCTGAGTCACTGTGAAGGCCTCCTTCTTACACTCCTAATTCCAACTTCTTGGTTTCTGTTTAATGTTAGTCTCTTGAACAACCACATGCTTTTCTACTCCAGACTGTGAGCTTCCTACATCTGTTCTCTCTGCCATTGTCTCCTGTCTTTCACTATAAAGCTGCCTAAAAGCCACAAACAGCAGCCATGTAACAGTTTTAACATTAGTCTGTCTTGAGATCTCCTCCACCAGAGTAAGCAGTCCACCACCCATAATTTCAGTTTCAGGAAAAGTCTCTGGGCAAGGGCAAAATGCCGACAAACTTTTTGCCAGTTCATAGCACACATGGTTTTTAGGCCACTTGCCAATACAGTCCTCCTTCCCATCTGAAACTTCTTGAGCCTGGCCTTTCCAATCCACACTTGTATCAGCATTCTAGTCTTCTGAGTTCTGACCAGAATCTCCCATCAAGCTCGGCTCTGAGCACTCAAAGGCTTCTCCAGCTGACATCCTTGAACCTTTCCAAATTCCTCCCGCAAACCAGTTCCAACGGCTTCTGAGCCACATCATCAGGTAAAGTACAGCAGTGACCCCACTCCTGGTACCAATTTCTGTTTCAGTTACTTATTCGTTGCTGTGACTCAATACCTGACATCCACAATTTTAGTAAAAGGAAAGGTTTATTTTAGCTCACAGTTTCAGATGGTTGCAGTCCATTCAGGGGCGGCCGGCAGCAATTGAAGTACATGGCAGAGACACAGGGGGAGGCAGCTTCTCATGACATCACAAGCCTTTAGTCTTAAATCACATGCCCCTAATCCCAACAACTGCAATCCACCCCTCCCGGCCAGACCCCAATCCACCAACATTACATGGTTCCATAGACAGTCCATAACATTAAAATACATGAGGCTTTTGGGGGACACTCCAGATCCTAACCACAACACCCAACATCCATGTGAAGTTCACAGAAGCTGGGACAGCTGAACATTACTGAGACACCTACAGCCATGTGGAAGGGCCACTTGTCCACGAGGTGCGAGGTGCATGCTCCCCAAAGGCAGTGCAAACAAACAGCTCAAAGCGTTAAAACAGTCTCTGTCTTAAAGGCTCTAGAAATTACAGATTCCACAAGGTTTCGGGAGGTCTCTCCAGTCCAAAAATACTATTTTTACTTGATGAAGTTACATAAAACAATTCATACTAGTGCTTGATTACAATTAAGAAAAAAGTTCTTTTAGGCTTCTTCATTCATCTTTGTATAATTACAATGTCTCTAACAGTACAAATTAGAGCAACTGTTTGAAAACTTCAATAAACTAAAGACAACATAAGAAAGTACCTAGAAAAAAAAGGACAAAAAATACTTGATTCATGCTTCACTGAAATATGTGAGAATTAACAGGTATGGAAGGACTGCTCACGGATCCCCGCTACAGACTGGGCATTCCGCAGGGATGGGTTCACATCTCAATGAACAAATGCAACCTGTCCTTGCCCTCTGTAACCACAGGCCACTGTTACCTCTTATGACCTTCCTGTTGATGTCTCTGGTCTGCGTCCTTTTTCTTGCTAATTTATATAAACATGTCCTACATTAAGAACATTCACAGTCTGTCTAAGAAACTGAAATCTAAATAATTATTAAAACAATTCTGAAGACTAGCAAATCTACTTGAAATTTATCGTAACTACACATTCAAGAGTACCTGTAGACTCGAGAGGAGATGGCATGGTGGTTAAGAGCACAGGCTCTAGGGACAGGTGGCCAGTTTTAAATCCCAATTCTGCACTTCCAAACTGTGGCCTGAGCAAGTAATTTAACCTCTTGTGTTCAACCTATCGAATGCAAGATGAAGATACTTTGAGCACCTACTTCAAAATGCTACTCTAAGGATGACATCATGGACAAAAAACAGTTAAACCACACCTAGCAGGTAGTACCACTCAAATAAGTCTTACTTATTTTTAGTAATATGGTAGTATCTTACTTACTTCTCATCGCTGCAATTCAATACCCAACATCCAAAACTTAGGGAGGAAAGATTTATTTTAGCTTACAGTTTCAGAAAGTCACAGTCTAGGCCATTCCAGATGGCAGGATGGAAAATAGTAGAACCACATGGTGGGGCTGCACCCAGAGCCAGAGCCAAAGCCAGAGACAGAGCGCTAGCTCCAGAGACACAGATCCTCACAACATGGCAGAAAAGAGACAAGACTGGGAGGAAGGGCAGAGTTAGAATGTAGCCCCCAGGTCAAGCCCCAAGCACCCGCCCCTTCCAGCCAGGCCCCACCTCCCAACAGTACACAGCATCCACAGGAACGTGTGGCTTTTGGGGGGGACACTCCAGAATCAAACCATGACAGCTAGGGTTAGCTCTGACCTGAGCACTGACTTTAAAATTTTTAGAACTGTGTTACCCAGCTGTTAAACACAGGAATCAGTAAAGATCAAATGACATAAACCTACAATTAAATTAATTACATGAAAACAGTAATCATGCTCAAAATTCATAATTGACTCATTGCTTACTGTACTTCAATACTACTATCTTCACTTCTGGGCTTTTTCACATGTATTGTACAATGATGTGCTACTGCGCACCTCTTGCCAACCCTGAAGTCAGTGACACCAACTTGGTAGCTTCAAATCAACCTTGCTTAAAAATATTTACACCACAAGACACCAAGAGCAAAAGAAATTATCCCCATCATTAACAAATGAGATCTTGTCAAACTAAAAATTTCTGCACAGCAAAGGACTATCAACATTGTAAAAAGAGAACCAACAGACTGGGAAAAAAAATTTACCACCAACACTTCAGATAAGAAGCTTATAACTAGAATATACAGGGAGCTGAAGAAAAGTAAGCCTACCAAAATAAAGGATCCTATTGAAAAGTGGGCAAATGAAATGAAGAGGCAGTTCACTCATGAAGAAATGCAAAAGGCCAATAGATACATGAAAAGATGTTCAACGTCTCTAGCCATAAGAGAAATGCAAATCAAAACAATGCTAAGATACCATCTCACCCCAGAGAGAATGACCTACATCAACAATTCAAATAGCAATCAGTGCTGGCGTGGCTGCGGGGAGAAAGGAACCCTCCTGCACTGCTGGTGGGAATGTAAATTCGTACATCCACTCTGGAAAGCAGTATGGAGAGCACTCAAATGACTAGAAATAAATATCCCCTTTGATCCGGCGACACCCCTTCTGGGAATATATCCAAAAGAGGCCAAAACGACACATAGCAGAGATATATGTATACCCATGTTTATAGCAGCACAACTAACAATAGCTAAAATATGTAAGTCACCAAAATACCCATCAACAGACCAGTGGATACACAAACTGTGGTATTTATACACAATGGAATACATCAATAAAGTCCATTAATGCATTAATGCATCAATAAAGTCCAACAGCGTGGAGGCTTTTATAGGCGAATGGAAGAAACTTGAGAATATCATGCTTAGTGAAGTAAGTCAGAAGCAGAAGGTGAAATATCGAATGGTCTCTGATATGAGAGACCCAGACCACAACTCCTCTGGAACTTAAGAGGAAAGACAAACTGAAAGAGGGGGGTAGGGTGGGGGAGGAGGGAGGGAAGAGTGGGTAGGGGGAGGGACAAAAGGAGAGTGGGAAAGCCCTTATCACCTTGACAAGATAAGAATGTGCACAAAATGCCCAACCTCATTGTAAACCTTGAATTTTGCACGTATACATATCAATAAAATGTGGGGAAAAAAATATTTATACCAAGGGGTAAAGGAATAGCTCAGTGGTTAGAGCGCTTGCTAAGTACCTGAGTTTGATTCCCCAGCACCATGTAAGACGGGTGTGGTGGAATATGCCTATAATCCTAACGTTCAGGAGGCTGAGGCAAGAGGATTTCTGTGAATTGGAGGCCAGTTTGGGCTACATAGTGAGATCAGAACCAGCCTGGGTTACAGAATGAGATCCTGTCTAAAAAAAAAAAAAAAAATTACACTATGGAAATGAGCAAATGCAATAAACCAGGGCATTATTCCATCAAAAGCTAGTTGTCAAATGTTTACCAGTGTACCACTGCCTAGTAAAGTGACTTTTACAATAAATCAACTTCTTTCTCCTTTAAATTCTTTCTTTCTCACTGGCTGGAAAAAAAGCAGCAAAACAAAATGTTAGTTACCATTCCCTCTTGTCTCTTCGAAGGGCTGTGTATGCAAACTTAACTTAGGGTTTTTTTCCAAAACTGTGTCTCAGAAGACCACATACCTTTACCCAATAAGTGCACCAGACAGTGGTTTTGTCTCTTGCTTAATCGCCAAAGTCTGACCAACGCAGTATTTTTTTTAAAATAACAAGGCTAATCTGCCTTGGTTCAAGATGGAGGCTACCTCAGGCAGATGAAAGCTAACTGCCAAAGTGTCATCACACATAGTCCACACATCTCCCAAATATCTTTTGACACTACTTGGCAACTCAAGTCAACATCAAACAGGCCCACAGTCACTCTAACTGAAACATAGATATTAACTTCCTTTTTTTTTTTTATTTTCTTGTTACAGGGTCTTGTACTCACTATGTAGTCCAGCTGGCCATGAACTCTTGACAATTCTCTCCTAAGCGCTGGGATTACAGGCATGTGCCACCATACCCAGCTAAGTTTTAAATGGTGCTGCTGAACAGAACCCAGGCCCCTTTATGTGGTAGGCAAGTTCTCTAACCTCTGAGCAATGCCCCCAGCCTCACAAATAATAACTTGGAAGACAATGGTCAAATACCCTACCCAACTTCCTTCCCACTGCTCACTGCCAGCTGTATGTTAGAATATAATGCAGTACATGCATACAGAATGTATTCAAGGGGACCAGTCTAAATGCTTCAACTCATGTCACAACTGTGTCCTGTTTACATAGGTCAGATTCCAGCTTACAAGGAAACAAACTACTAAAACCCCTAAGAATTACCCTGCTTGTTCAGACCCGAAAGAATAAGATAGCACAGCACATGTCAGCGTCTGGTACTTAAGAAGGACAAGGACTCCTATGGAAGCACAATTTAGGGTGGGGCACACTAAACTAGACATCAGAACACCCGAGCTCCAGTTCCCAACTCAGGAACTTTTTATCCAAAAGGTCCACACTACGCTGCATTTATCTAAATGGAATCTTATCGTCTCTTTATAATTTCCTCTTGTCATTCACCATGGCAACAGTTCATTCTGCTTATCTTCCTACGTAAAGAAATTACATGCCGAGAAGTGAGGAGATCTGTATGTTTCTTAAAAACTGCAAAAAAGCTTCTTCAAATTTCAACTGTTTGGTACTTTTAAAATTGCTGAGACATAATTTACTATACTTGATCAGAACTTTTGCCTAGAGAATGACAGCTTGGTTATAAAACTAAATTCATAAAATCATAAAGCCCAAAACCCTCAACAGAAATTCATTCCTTTTTTAAAAAAAATCATTTAGCATTTACAATATGCCTAGTAAGAGGAAAGAGACTAAAAGACATAAATAAAAATATTTTCTACAGTTTCCCTGACTCCAAAAGTGTTGTCTTATGCTATTTGATTATACCTATTCTTAAAACCGTAACCTGTTTTCCCTTCTTTTGTATTTTCATATGATCCCTCAGAATTTGGTACAGTACTTCCTCGCAATCCTGGAATCACTTTCTATTCCAAAGCAAAAGTTGTACTATCAAAGAGATCTACTAAAATTTCTTTATTCCTACTTATCAGAGAAATAAAACTTTATGAAACCCATTTATGGGCAGAGAACAACCTGCACTCGCAAGGTCTAAGGAAACTCCTTGGCACACTTGATGCAACCTGCACCCTCAGCGCTTTCAGGCTCCCAGATGTACCTGGGTACTGGCTCCACCCCTAAAGTGTGAGATCAGCTGAAGAAAAGCCAAGGTGTCTTTCTTCATCTTTGCATACACATGTCCTGGATTCTCAAAAGTCCTATATGTTATACTGTGTCAAATGAACGGAAAGCTAAAGTTGCACAAGAAACAAAACAAATGGGCAGTGTGGCCGAGGACCACACTTCTCGGAGACCAAGACTACAATCGCCTGGCTTTCTCAAATCTTCTCCCCTCACCAGGCTTCCCCTAAGAAGACAGCTTGTTAGTGTGTGGTCAGATCAGATACTGAAAAGAAGAGCTGAGGCCGTAACGGGTCCCCGCAGCCCAGAGGGACCACACAAACCATGAGCCTGTGAATTGTTCATGAACGTGCCAGATGGTCTGTTAAGTCAGGGTCACTTAATCCTTGCAACGATGCTGGTAAATTACATCTGTCTGAATCACATGGAAGAAGGCTTTTCTAGGTAACCAGCAATATCTCATATGCCTGCAAATATTTACAAATGTTCTTAAACGTCCTATTTTATTTTTGTGGAGGAATTTGTATTTATTCCTAAAGCAGTAAACGTTTGTTTTAAAGGATCAATTATAGAAACTGAAAAATGATCTCATTTAGTAATCACTGCTACTAGTTTGACCACATATACCAACTTTTCTTTTTCCTTATCTTCTTATAATTTCTCATGTTATTTATATGGCAACAACTCATTCTGTTTGTCTTCCTACATAAGGAAATTACACCAAATATATCAGATTTCTGCCTTCTGCTGTCTAATGTTCCTTAATAATGCATGAGATAAACATGAAGTCAACAGAGACCTAACTCATGTTCCTCATTAGTTGTTTAATATTTAAGGACAAAAATGTACTCAACTATCCCCAACTCGTGGCCACTCGAGTTGTCTCCAGTATTCAGCTACAACAATGTCACAATAAATAACTTCACATTTAAACTAGGCCTATCTGTCAAGGACACATAGGCCTTCAGCAGCCGCCGTCTTTCTCCAAAGATGGTAACAAGTCTTACTGTATTTATTCATTCATTTATTTACTTACTTACCTACTTGTGGTACTGAGGACTGAACACAGATCCTTTGCTCTGAGCAACATCCCCAGCCCATTTTTACTGAATTTCCTAAAATAAAAATCAAATATTTTCTACAGTTTGCCTGACTCCAAAAGTGTTGCCCAGGCTGGGCTAGAACTTAGAATTCTCCTGCCTCAGCCTCCCAAACAGTTGGGGTTACAGGCCTGTACCATAAGGCGAGGCTCAAATCCAACTCTTTAAAAAGCCAGGCAGGAGAAGAAAAGAGGGCTGTTCTCCCACATTCTTACCAGTTCCAGATGTTATGATAAATGTTTCTGGAAGAAGATAAAGAGAAACAAAATTACCAACTTCTAATACACTATTTCTAGTTGTTTTTTCCTCTAAAACTCTTTAAGTTTTTCCCAAGATTTTTCCACTGTGCAAACAATTTCCTGGGAACGGGAATGCAACTCGCAGGCACACAGCTTGCCAAGCACACACACGGCCTTGGTGTCCATCCCAACATCACCACCAAAAAAAGCCAGCTGTCGGCAAATAGCTAATGGGCTTTGCTACAGAAACTCGCTTGTCGGCTCCAAATAACCAATTTATACTATTTTCTCTTAAAAAATGTTGTTTAACTGAGGGTTAATCAAGGCTGATGAAAAACCATATTTTAAATTTTTTAAATGGTAAAGCAACAGCATTATCAACACATAATACACACGGACATTCTACAGTCGATATGGAAAAAAAATAAAATATGTAACATTGAATCCTATAAAAATGTTTCACAAACACACAGAACAGACACAGTCTTAATAGGAGGACACTTTCCAAATCACATCTATCCCAGCCACAGATGCCCCTGTTGCTGCCAAGGAGGGAATGGAGGGGCCGGCTAGCCAGAAGAAACATCACCGAGCAGGGGAAGAAGGAGGTGGCAATGTGTAAGACCTACGTGTGGAGAACCAAGAAATGAGCACGGGAGTCGGGCTGCCACTCACCTGGAAGTCTCTCACCACTTAACAGAAATACCAAGAAACACGTTCCACCTCACTAGACACGCACGACACAGGCCCATCTGTGGCAAGAGCACACCCAAACCTTCCAACCGTCCACGCTGTTCCCTTGTCAGAACTGGGGCCGTAGAGCACTCTCTCTACTCCTGTCCTCTATCCGGGCCTGATTCACAGCAGAAGGGGAGTTTCCAAATTCCAGCAGATCCTTGGACCACAGGCCACAGGGCAGTGACACACAGGGCTCTGCCCTGGCCTGGATCTGACCCCCTGCAGCCTAGATCTTACAGTCAACTAGGGAAAAGCCACACTAACTCAAAAGCTGCAGCTAAACTGTCACCAGTACTTCCAGGTATAGAATATTTTAATTGCATGTGAATACTATTAAACTTAATCTGTTTCTCAAAGACCAAACATACTCAAGCATCTGCTACATGCAGCTTATCACTGCTGACAGGAAATCCCTAAAATATATAAACCTCAAGCATGATACGGAAACCTCAGCATTCTTCCCACCAAATACACTGAGGAACACTCGTGTCACTATTTCTGCTTCCACTGTTCATTTTTCTACTCATTTCTTCTACATTCCTCTCCTTCCTATTTCCCTGGTAATTCTTGGCTTTTTCATTGACTGGACACAGTCAATGAATTCCTCTTCTATTCACCAGTAAATCTTAAAGAGTAACAAAATTAAAGGAAAAGAAAGGTCAGTGAGAAGAATTGAAATCAAAAGACCTCAGGTGTACACTGTGCTCTTTACTGAACTCATGTTTCTGGACTTCAGTTTCTTGAAAGGATTGAAAAACAACTTCATGTTTCTTGCAACAACAAGCAATGGTAACTCTTGAAGGATAGTCAGGTAGAGGAGGAAACTCGGGGCTAGAGGTAGAGCATCCCCAAGTTCTGCACATGGGGAGAAAGGGTGAGAACAAGGGAAGGAAGACACATCTGAACCGCACCAGCCAGCCCAGAATGAGCCACCTCCAGAGCAGAGACCGCTATACCCAGTACTAACTAAGGCACAGGCTCCATCCAGACTCAGAGCACTGGTGTGAGAGTCATGAGAAAGCAGCAGCTAATGATTCAAGAAATGTTCATGTAACCAGAGATGAAAGAAGCCCCCTCAGGTAGGCCTTTCCTCAAAGTCTTGGTGAACACACACACACACACACACACACACACACACACACACACACTTACCTAGACATTTAGACATGCAGGAACAACACAGTGATGTAATGAATAATTATTTCTTAAATTTCTCAGCTGAGGTCATTTGCACTCACTCAAAAGCACCAAGTTTATGTCACAGTAATGCAAGTAATGACAATGAAAATACCTTTTAAAAACACGAATATTGTGGTTTGGATTTAGAATGTTCCCAAAAAGTCTCATGTAATTAAATGTTATAGACTGTCTATGGAACCATGTGCTGTTGGTAGATTGGGGCCTAGTCTGGATGGGTGGATTAACAGTCTGGTAAGTTAAGATCAACAGCATGTAGTGGCCACTCCTTCCACACCTAGACCCCGGAGGGGCTAATCACTGGGCTGCGACCTGGAAGGATGCATAAGCTGCTTCCTGCCTTCCTTGGACTAGGACTAGTCTCAGCTAGTCTGAACTTGCCTTTCTGGTTGTGATGTCGTGAGACCCTGCATCCAACTCTGTCTCTGCCATGTACTTAAGATTGCCGGCTGCCCTTGAATGGACTGTGACCTTCTGAAACTGTGAGCTCAAATAAATCTTTCCTCCCCAGATAAAATTATAAATCAAATCTAGCAGCATGTTAGTAATCAGTGAAATGTGAGTAAAGAGGTTACGAAAGTTAAAAAATTCTGAAATAACTAAATTTGCCTTCATATCTGTTACTTTAAGTTTACTTACATGATATAGATTAAAGTTCATTTACTGTAGCAATGTGATATAGTTATAAGTTCATTTATTGTAGCAATTCACTTCTTAGATCTCTGATGTAAGTTTATCTTAAGAAAACTGATTGATGTAAAGATAACCCTGTGAATGTACAAACTTGTCCCTTCCAGTATTCATCTAAGGCATTTGAAATTTAACTTTTCTTCTTCTTTCTCATATTTACTAGTCCCATGCTTGTATTTATTTTCTAATGTGGACTTGCGGGTAAGGCCAGGTTCAAGAATATCAACAAAGATATAGCAAAATATAGATTAAAAAAAGAACTTTTGGCAAATATCCTCATAAGAGAATCAGCTGGACTCAGAGAAGAGGCATCAAGATTTGACCACTGTGGCCCATTTGAGGAACAGGAAGCTGAGCTAAAGAGCGGTGACTTATGTGAAATGATTTAGATGCAGAAGGTTAAATAGGTTAAGTACTGTATAGTGTCTCTGAGTCGAGAAACCCAGAACAAAGAAATTCTATAGAACCACATGACATGATAGCCAGTTTTGGGGGAAAGGGGAGGGGAAGGTGTGGGAGGGTCAAAAATAGGAAGAGATTGTAAAGTTGATATGATATATACATGTACAAAATACTCAAGTTCACTGTAAACATGTATTGCATATGTGTATTAATAAAAATAATGGCAAAAAATAAAATAAACTTTTCCTCCTCTAACTTTGTGGATGTCAGGTATTGAGTCACAGCAATGGAAAAGTAACTGAGACAATGAATTTCTTCTAAAATTTTACCTTAATCAAAGTTATAATCAATCTAATTTCCCAAAGTATTGCTTGATTCAAAGACATTTGATGTCATAAAGATCAGCCCAGTGGCAGGAGGAATGGCTCAGTAGTTAAAGTGTTTGCCTAGTAAGCTCAAGTCCCTGAGTTTGATTTCCTGGCACCACATTAGGGAGGCATGGTGGCACATGCCTGTAATCCCAGCAGTCTAGAGGTTGAGGCAGGAGGATCGCCGTAAATTCAAGGCCAGCCTGGGCTCCACGGTGAGTGCAGGACCAGCCTGGGCTACAGAACAAGACACTATCTCAAAAAAAAAAAAAAGATCAGCCCAGTAATGAAAAATGAATGTCAGCTGTGCCTGGTGGCATAGCTTTGCACCCCGTCACTCTCCAAGACTTCAAGGAGTGAATGAAATTCAAGCCCAGCCTGGGCAACTTAGCAAGACCCAGTGCCCACCCCACACCCCCCCCCCAAAAAAAAAATCAACTAATGACTACAAACTATATCTAAGCCCAAAAAGGCACTTGAAATGATTTTTTAAAGGCATCTATTATAATTTCTCAAGAAAAAAAACAAAATATGATGGCCATTTCCAAAATTAAAAATGAGGTGGATACTATAAACAATAAATAGCAAGTACATTAGAAAACCATACCATCAATAATCAAATATTGTTACGAGTCTAATGTAACACATTCACAACTCAGAAAAAAAATATAAAAGGTGCTAACTTTCTCATGTCTGTCGTCCTAAGAATCTAATATCATACTTCAGAATATATAAGATACGCTCAAGAAACTAATAAAGAATGAAACAAATAAGGTAAGTATTATAAAATGATTGACAATTCTACTAATCATTTATTTTAATTTATAACCTACCCAAGATTAAGTAGTAAACATAAGAGCCAAGAATGGAATTAGATCTCTTTTTCCCAGCCATTACTTTCTTCTAGACCTCCAGATGAGTAGAGCTTTTCTAACTGGATATATAACTCAAGAATGTACACAATCATTAATTCACAGCATCACATAAACAGTTAATTGTTAAGTGGTTTATATAATCCCTATGTCTGCTCTTTCTTACCTTGGAAAAACTGTGTTTCTGAATCTTGTGTTTAGATGGAAAGACATTAATGCCATAATATTAATCAAAAGCATATCAGGACACAAAACTGCTTAAACATCTCCTGACACTGTCTATCACCACTACATAACAGAATGCATGCATCAATCATAAAAATGGGTTAAGCTTTGTGGCAATAGAAAATGCTAAAACAAAGCTGGAGGAGTAACAGCAGTTACAGCACTTCCCCAGGAAGTGAAAGGCTCTGAGTTTGATTCACCAGTACCGCATAAGCTTAGTGTGGTGGGGCACACCTGTAATCAGAGCACTCGGGAGGCTGAGGCAGGAGGACTGCTGTGTGTTTAAGCACAGCCTGGGCTATACATTGAATGCAGGACCAGCCTGGATTAGAGTGAGACCCTGTCTCAAAAAAATAAATACGCAAAGTAAGATAAAAGTAAAAATAGAAACAGAAAATGCCAAGATATAGTAAGTAAATAAATGTGATATGGAACTTCATGCGCTGCTTTTAAATGTTATATAGAAAGGGGAAAAAGAGTAATGGAAAAAATAGAAGAAAAATTAAATTGCACATTCAGAGAACAAGATTTCAGTCTGTTTTGCAATCCATATTTTGTACTTGTATTTTTTTCAAAAATGTTAGCAAGGACGTGTTATACCTCCTTCCTAAATATGTTTCTCTAGCAATGATTTTGAAGCACATTCAGTTGCTCTGCACGTAAACTGAGTTTATTCACTTCTCACCACGAACACTGGAGTCCATACTAACACTGACAACTCTGGGTGCACAGAAGGAAGGGGCCCAACCCCCCAAATGCGCTATCAGAAGACCAGAAATCCAGCATCCAGCCAGCCACCGCCTCAACAGAATCATGGGAGGCTGGTTTCCTGACAAAAACAACCTATGGGCAGCGGCACCTACGGGACCTGCCCTTGAGAACTCTTGCATAAAATAAATTGTATCATCTATGCACAAAAAGATAAATATATAAGATGCTATCGCTGCTCTCACCATCAGTCTAACTTGGATTGATGGCACCTGGTCAAGAGCATCTCGTTCAATCTCCACATGTGCTGATCCATGACTGTGAGCTATTTCTCATGGCTAAACTCTCAGATGGGATAATATACTTGTGGAGCAGCGGGTTCTTAAAACACAGAGGATAAAAATTTTCAACTCAATGCTGATAAGCCATAAACAAAATCTGTCTGGCTTTATTAAAACATTAATGAAAACTTCATGACAATACTTTTCCTACCATGCAAGCCGTGAAGGGCAAGTCAAGCCATTCAAATAAAATGGTAATGAGAAGGAAAAGCTCAGCCCACACCATTATCCACACACACAGAGCCTCCAGCACCCCCAATCCTGAATTCTTGCACAAGCCAAGGAAGACCAGAAAACCCCTTGCCACACAGATTCCCTCCTCGCTCTGTAGTCCAGGCTGGTCTTGAATTCACTGGTGTAGCCCAGCCTGCCCTTGGACTCAGGATAGCCCACCTGTCTCAGCTTCCCGAGAGCTTGGATAACAGGCCTGCGCCGTGATGCCCAGCTTTATATGGCGCTGTGGAATCAAACTCAGGGCCTTGAGCTTGCAAGGCAAGTGCTTTAACCGTTGTGCCATTTCTCCAAACCCCTCATTGCATATGGCATTCATTCATCATAATGGACAAAGTGGTCCCCCACTGTCATCAAACTGTGCTCCATGAGAGGCTCCTGATGAAGGTCCTGATTCTCTTACATGGTTCTTAAGTATAGGATCAATAAGAATTTAGAATTAAACCACACATCCAATGTGCTGAAAAATCTACTTCCCCCAGCTTGAAGTGTTTACCAGTTTTTCCAGAGAAATATGATGAAGCTGGTGGTGGGGGCACATTACACATAATTTGGTCACTCAAAGCATACAACCAATTTCTAACCAGAGAGGAGCAATACTGCCTGAATTTATTTTTAAATATTAATTATAAAAGTATCTTATCCTGTATTTATCACTTTTAATTCTACCAAAACACAAATTTAAATTTCCTTACAGTTTCCTAAATGGAAAGAGACAAAATATCCTTGCATCTTACTGTCTGTGATTTAGAATCCTTGAATACTGCTTCAGATGCTCCAAAAATATTCAAAGAAAAAATGTAAAGATTACAAGTTATCCATAGTAATGAGCTGAGGCAGCTCCTGAGCTTGCCTAGAGGGCAGGCACACAGCACTGCAAAACACCTTCACAAATGTAAGCTCTTGCTGAATGGGGCATAAAATTCGAACAACGTGCAAAATCAAGCTCTGAATTTCAATCACTTATCTGCAATATTCTCTAATCTCTGTTACGTAAAGTATTGCAAAAGCACAAAACGAACAAAAAAAAACCCTTCTATTATTCTCTTCCAGCAAAAGCAGTAGCTAGTGTACCAGAATTTGTACTCAGCAGCCTTTAAAATATAAGAAGTTGACTCTAATTTAACTTATATTTTAAAAAGCATAGCGATCATTTATATAAAAGCATTAACCTAACACCAAGAATTGAGTATAAAATTTTGCATTCTTAAAAGACCACATATATATACATATATAATGTTACAGTCAGGCTAAAATGAAATCTCTTCCTAAAAGATCAAAACAAACTGACTTCTACTCAACTCTACTCTCAATTACATTTTATAAGAAGTCATTCAATACCCTGGAGTTTAGCTTTCACATGTCTCCCAGAACACAGACTACTAATTTCAGTCTACCCTTAAAATAGAAAGTTCAACTAATTTTAGACTGAAGTGTTATGCAGCATCATGGCTGCCAACTAACCAGGCACCTGAACTGTCACAGCAGCACATGAAGAAATGCACCAAAGCAAACTGTCCCCCGCTGGATGCAGAGCCACCACACTAACACTCCAGGAAGCAGCTGCCATACACAAAGCACTAGCCAGAGATACAGAGCTTAAGAACGCTATGACCATATGAAGGGAAATAACTGGGGCCTTATTTACTATAAAAATGCAATGATATGAAGGCATCAAAAAGGCATCAAAAGAAGATAATGACATGTTAAGTCGGGCGTAGTGGCGCATGCCTGTAATCCTAGCACTCGGGGGGCTGGGACAGGAGGATTACCATGAGTCCGAGGCCAGCCTGGGCTTGGTAGTCAGTTTAGGACCAACCTAGGCCACAGAATGAGACCCTGTCTCAAAAAAAGGAAAAAAAAAAAGGTAATGATATTTAAAAAGCAAGCACTGATATCCAAAAAACATACAAATATCTCTGAAAACTTAACAGGAGGAAAAAAAAAACTAATTCAAAAGATCTGAACAGACTCTGCACCAAAGAAAATAAACAAATGGCAAACAACCATCTGCAAAGATGCTCAACATGCTATGTGATTAGGCATCAGCACAAGACACAATGCAATGCCACAACCACCTCTAGAAGAAGGGCTAAGATATAAAGCAGTGGCAACCCTATGATGGTTTGAACACACTCACGCCGAGGTCTGACCCCTCAGTGCACAGTGTCAGGAGGTGGGGTCCCTGGGAGGTGGGGATGGGGACACCACCCTCACAAGAGGCTGTCTCTTTTCTCAAGAGGCAGTTCTTTCAGGAGTAACTGAGGTCCCATGGGACTGGACAGTTAGAAGACAGCAAGCTGCTGTGAGGCCAGCCTGGCACCCCACCCCTTGTCTCTCTCCCAGGGGCCCTCCTTCTCCCACACCCGCTGTTCCTCCTCCCTTCCTGCTACTCCTCCATGACGGGACACAGCCTGGGGACCTCACCAGAAACTGACCTGATGCGGCTGCCCAACCTCAGAACATGAGCCAAAACAAATCTCCGTATACACTACCCATTCCCAAGAATTCTGTTACGGCAACACAAAAGAGATCGGGTTAAACGGCAAATGCTGACAAGGACAGGGAGCACCAGGAACTCTCATTCGGTACCCGGAGAACTAGGAAACAGGACAACCACTCAAACAAAGCTTAGCAATGTCTTACAAATCTAAATGTAGCATATGATCCAACCTTTACCTACATGACTGGAAAACTTGTATCATCTCAGAAACAGGCATACAAATGTTTACAGTAGCTTTTTAAATAACTGACAAAAAAAAGAATTGAAAGCAACCAAGATGCCCATCAGCAGGTAAATGGATAAACTGTGGTATATCAGACAATGGGATATTATTCAGTAATAAAAAGAACTGAGCTGTGAAAGGATATGCTCAGAAATGCTCAAATGCTCAGAAAATTTCATATGCCTTCATTTTATCTATGTCACTGGGTAAATAAAGGTGGGATAAAATAGCTGCCATGCAGTATGATTTCATGTCAGAAATGAATAATACATACTGTAACTCGGGCACAGCCAGCATAAAACACTGCAACATTGAATATAGGGGCATAGTGTAAATCTCTGCAACAATAGTATCCTTATACAAAAATATTATTCCAATGAATTATTTCCAGGATTCACTGAAAAATATTTTCACTCACTGGAGAGAAACTTGAGACTCTATCAACTCCTTTGACAATTCTTTTCAAGAAACACTTCAAGCATGTACAAAAACAACCACGTTCACTGGTGACATTTACCAAAACTTAATTGTTTCCCAAATTTCCTCAACCTAAATACACACTGGAAATGCTCATATTGAAATTTAACTTTCTCTTCCTGGATACCTAGAATTTGTATCCAGTTAAGACAAAACAGATCTAAAAATCTGCTTGCTATTTGAACTAAAATAAACTATGAATTTTATACCATTTTTATTTCATGTATCCATTTAACACACCTCAGTATGTTCTAGTTTTAATGAAACTCAGATTCTTAATATTCTCAGAAAGACTATTTCCTCAATATTTTAGTCAATGTAATGATTAAAGAACTTGCCTAAAAAGCACTAGGCCCTCGGTTCAATCCCCCAGCACCACATAATATCTAAGTATGGTAGCACACACCTACAATCCCAGCACTTGGGAGGCTGAGGCATGGGGACCACTGTGAGTTCTAAGCCAGCCTGGGCTACATACAGACCTCAGGGCCAGCCTACACTACAGACTCTGATCCTGACTCAAACAAAACAAAACAAAGTAAAACAAAAGCCAGGCACAGGGCTGCATGCCTACCATCAATCAGTTCCAGCAACTGGGAGGCTGAGGCAGGAGTGCAGCCAAGTTTTGGCCTAGCCTGGGCAACCCAGCAACTTAGTAAGACCTTGCCTCAACATAAAAAAAAAAAAAAAAAAAAAAAATCAACAGGGACTGGTGCTATAACTCAACACAAAGGCCGTGGTTCAATTCCCACTACTGAGGGGAAAGAAATGCATCAAATCATAGGATGGAGGAGGACCAGCTCATCACTTCTGTGAACAATGACAGATCTCAGGGAGTGGTACAAGTCCTCTTTGGAAACGGGAGGAAAGCAATCACAACATGACTAAGCGCTGAGAAACAGGCCCAGAAGTTCTTCATATTTTTCCTTCCAACACCATTACAAATGAGAGAACTCCAGGCAAGTAATAAAAGAATTTGGGCTTCTTTTTCATTAATATGAAATGATAAACATTCTAAACTACAAGTCATCTTCTTACTCTCCACTTGTGTGTCAGGTTTAGAGTCTGCGACTCGCGCATCACTTTGACACTTCAGTTAAACGCTCCAGACCCCCGTGGAGCCAGGTTCCCCAGGCACACAAGACCCAAAGATAGAAAAAACCAAAACTCTTACCACCAGACTAGTCACTAACAGTAAGAAAATAAACCGCTGTCACCACGGCTCCTTACGTTTATCACCTAATACTGCTGAGACAGAAAATAAACATCTCCAACAGCCTACAAGGTTTTTTAACTTAAAATTTTTAAGGATATAGCTATCTTTTTTAAGTAAATGACTAAATAAATGTGGAGATAACTAAATTGAAACAAAAGAAACTAATTCAGCATCAGTGTAGTATCTGAAGTTTAAAGCTAAATTCACTAATAATACCTAACAACTGCTCACATTCCTGAACTGACAATGATGGTGTGAGACAGTAAATAAATCCTTTGCCAATTTAAATCACTTGGTACAAATCATTTTTCAAATCTATGTTATGTTATAAAACATCTATTGTGGCATTTTGGAAAACCTGAGATTTCGGTGGAGTGCTCAGATATTCAGTCAGACTCAGTGAAGTCAGATAGGTCATGTTTACGGTTATTAGCATGTGTCCAAACTTCAGGATTCCCATGTCGCACAGACGCTTTCATCCTCTGGGTGCCAGACACTGTTGGTCACAAAGCCAGCAGCCCATCTTCCCCTACTCTGGACAAACATCACTTCAGTTTTGCTCAAGGCACAAGTTGGGTTCACAGGATAAAAATGATCCAAGTCTGTCACGCCACAATTCTCCCACAACAAAATTTATTAATCTGTATAACAAAAAAAAGTGGAAAAAAAAAGTGAAGGAAAAATTCTACATTCTACCTTGCAGAGAGGAATGACCCCAGAAACAGTTTTGGTGTGGAACTGAAACCTAAGGGCTGAAACAAGTGCTGTCATCTTGTGACCACAAAATGACCAATAATATACCCTAAGTGACTGAGCAGAAATGGAAGAGCACAGATCTCTACCGGCAAATGAAAGCACCCTGCTGCCCTGGCCTGCCTACCGTACATCTCAGTAACTAAGGAAAGAAAACATGAATTTGGTTAAGCACCACCACCTGTTTTCTGCTGGAAACTGTCAAACATATTCAAGGGACACACAATAATAAACCTGCTGAGGTTTTTTTTTTTTTTAAGCAAAGAAAAAGCCCAGCCAAATACTGTTATAACTAGCTACAATATTACACTATCATGCTACAGCATAAAGGTCACTTATTACATAACTGACTTGTAAGTCATGAAAGGAACCTGAGCAAACGAAATCTGAAATCAAGTTTTTGCAGAATCCTGGAATCCAGCTGAAGAAAACCACAAAGCAAGATCTCCCCAGCCTGCGCACATACAGAGAGACACACTGAACAGCTACATTCCTGGATCTGGACATTTAATGCACCTCAGCACCAGAGTTAGTATGTTTTACAGATCAAAAAGACCAACATTTTTACCTATCTTCTCCATATATAGATCGTAAAACTGAACTAAAACTGAAGAATGACTTCGTTCCTGTCACTGTGCACGCAAGCAATTATGAAAATGCTTGTGAAAAACAGAAAACTTCGCCTACTGTCTAAACAATTTTGGACTGAAGTGACAGCTAACTAATCATTATAAGAATAATATACAAGTTGGTTTCCTCGTGCTTGAGAACACAAGAGAAAACCATTCTGTGTCTTTTACACTAAGCTACTAAAAATTTTTGTCAGGGGCATGGATGATCATTGATTCCCCAAACTCCCTGTCTCTAATGTGTTACAGAATTTGGAACTCATATACATCAATGTATATCGATACTCTTTAAAAACATTAAACTATAAAAATAAAAATTTTTGTCCTACACAGTAAATGTCAGATAAACTTAGTACAGACAGGGCATCACTGACATGAATGATTTCCTAGCATAAGCAATACATTTCATTAAAAAAAAGCTTCTATTCACCCTGAGTACGGTATCAACTAAACATGATTTTTAAAAAAATATTCAATGGCCCCGAAAACTTGGATGATGAATATATTTACGAGTAACAGGACTAGACTATGAACCAGACCATCCATTGTATTCTTGTATTACTGCAGCAATTAATTCTTTTTATATTATTATAATTCAGCAAAACAGTTGGCTATTTTTCCTCAGAAGGACTGAAGCAAGATGCAAGAATAGACCACCCCATAAATAATTAAGGCTCAATGGCGGCTATTCCTGTATTGCTACAAAAGGCCTGGTTTGAAGCCCTTCCAAGGCTGCCTGAGGACTGGGCCTAACTGTCAACTTCTGATCCTTCACATTCAGATTATGATAATTCTGCACTTTTGATGACAGGAAAACTGTGGCTTTGCTCCAGCCGAAAGCCTCCCGAGAGCCTCCCGATTAGGGTACTCAAGAGCTGGGGCATATGATAACTTGGCAACCTGGTAACACTCAGTGAACTCACCCTATAATCAAGAAAGTTTGCCAGAAATTAAAGTCAAAACAACCTCTTTTATGTTCAAACGGGAACACAAGATGTCTTGAACAAAGCATGATTTCAGAAAATGAGCAACTGCTCTTTGAAAGTTGAGTGAATTGACACTCCCTATTCAAAACCTACAATTCTTTTCTGATTAGATCAGCCCCCCCATCGCAAGTCATCAGGATAATAAGCCCTGTAGTGAGGTCATCACATTGGACACTGATGGGAAATCAGAACTGGCTTCACCACTCATCGGAAAACAATGAGTTTTCCAGGTCTCCACTTTTCATGAAATACACCGGCCAACATGCTTCCTTTCTTTTCCAAGACTAAATGAAACATACAACATCAATAATGCCGAGTACCAATTGATGATCTAAGCACTTTAAAGCCACAAAGAAAATAGGAACTGCCCCTCATTTTTTCACTGTAATCTTGGGGAAAATGTTTGAAGAAGTGTAAGTTTGAGCACAATCGAAAACATAAGGTTATGAATAAAATGAATTCTAGTGGCAAGTACAACAGCCTTTAGATCTTCCATTTTATTTACAAAGGCAAATACAGGGGAACCTCTAAGCCACATCCACTGCATCTCGACTGGTCAAATCGGCACTTCAGTTGTTTCTCTTATTTCTGTGTCACCTGAAATCACCCACGTTATCACTGATACAAAAATATATGTGACAAACATACAGCCATCAAAAGTATAAAACACATTATTTTAGAGCTTTCAGACTTGTCTTTCCAATTTTACAGATGTATTTCTTCAATAGGGTTTAAGGTTTACTCGTCCATATTGTAATACTTCTCATTTTTAAAGTTCTGGAGACAATTAAGAACCCTATTTCAAAATAGAAAGAGATAAACATGAGTATATGAAACCACACATACACTCACTACAAATGCACTTTAGCTTAAAATATGCTGCACTTGCTCGGTGACAACATTAAACACAATAGAGTCTTGGCACAAAGGAATTCTAGTCGCGTTGTTTACAAAAGTCTACATGGTCTACAAGAATTTCAGTTATAAAATATATTCTAGAAAGTGATTAGACAAAATTGTGGATACATTCTGAGGTCTTTGGGGATCTGGAATGTCGTTATTCAATCTGGGATTTTCTACTTTTTACTAACAGGAAACTACACGATCTTAACTATGCAATCCCATTAGACTTATATATATTAAGTTACTAACCCAAAGTGAATATTCAGAAGACAGAAAAAACATTTGAATCCAACCTATGAACAGATCCGTATTCGCTACTAATATACACACTGGTGCGCCACCTTGGGTGGGGAGTGTTTCTGATGCCACAATAAGGAGACAGTCTAGATCTACTTAAAAACACATTTTAAGAGACAAAATAACCCTCAACATGGGTACAGCCAATCTGTACTTTATCTTACATTTAGCTATAAAATTAAAGTAAACATAATGGTGAAATATCAGTATTTCACAAGGTTGATACAGAATTCCTGAAAACATTTCAAACTACACTTCTTTACAATTAAATTTAAAACAAACTCACTGACCAGTCGGTAATCATCACCTCATAATTTCTGACGTCGACCAGGATAGGTACATAATCACAAATCATAAACTTTTGTCAAATAAGTAAAATTAAGGAAGATGACTTAATGCGTCTGTCGGCGGTGAAAGGTCCATTTACTTGCGAATACAAGGCTTTTTTTCCATAGGTTTGACTAATCATCTATACCAAGAAGCAGCAACGCTCTGATAAACCCACAGAGAATAAACTGGCATTCCCCCCTCCCAGGAAGAATGGCGAGTATGCTTAGTACCTAAAAGCTTTTACCAAGAGGGACAAACTGCACTGTGCTTCTTGGAAACCAGCCTCCCTCCCCAGGTCCCATTGTGCCTCCTCTCCAAGGGCGTCTCCAGGCCATCGCCCAGGGCCGGCCGCACAGAAGCCCATGCAGAAGGACCTGGTCCATTCCCAGGATCGGCTCACACACCTGTCTACTTGTGCCCAAGCAGCGGCTGTGGTCAGGGAAAGGCAAAGCCGCTAGCTTGCCTGCACCCCCAGCGCCAGGACCTACATACCTTTGTACCTTTCCAGGACGTCCTCGTAGGCCTGGAGGTACTCCTGCTCCTCCACGTACATGTAGGCGGCCGGGGAGAGGTACCCCGCCATGCCCAAGTTGATCCGGGCGATGACCGGCCGGTCCCCCCTCCCCCGGGCACCCCGGCGCCCTGGGGCAGTCGGCGAGACGCAGCCTCGGGAACGGCCAAGGAGGAGGGCGCAGCGGGCTGGGGAGCGCACCAGGCGGCGGCGCGGAGCGGGGCGCAGGGGCGGCGGGCGCCGGCCGGGAAACGCCCAGGTCCCCGGCGGAGGCGGCGCCGCGCCGCCGGGTCCCGGGAGCCGGTCCCTCTCGGGTTTCAGCAGCCGCCAACCTCGGCGAGGCCGGGGGCGGCGGCGGGCAGCGCTGCGCCGCGCAGCACGGGAGTGGGGAGCACGGCGGGGCCGGGCGGGGAGCGGCGGGCGCGGGGCGCCTCGGCGGCCAGCGTGGCGGCCTCCCGGGCCCGATGGGGGGCGCCGGCTGCGGTGGCGGCGGCGGCAGAGCGGGACGACCGGCGCGCTGGCTCCGGCCGGGATGCTGCGCGGCGCATCTGCGGCATTTCCTGGCCGCCGCGCCGCCGCCGCGCCCCCGCGCGGGAGGGAGGGGAGGGAGGGGGCGGCGAGCGGTCAGCGCCGAGGGCTCCGGCCGCGCCCCGCCCCCCCGGCCCGCCCACCGGCTCGCGCCCGCCGGGCACGCCCACCCGGGCCCGCGGCCGCCGCAGCCCCGCGGGCCGGCTGCTATTTGGGACCCACAACAGGTGCCCGGAGACAAAGCCGCAGGTCGGGCGCCCGCCACAGGGCTGGCAGTTGCCCGCCGGGTGAGGGGTGCGAAGAGGAGCGCTGGGGATGCTTCCCGGCCCGCCGTGTGGCGCGGGGGGACTCAGGGAGCTCGCGGCGGCGCGGACGGGGGAGGGCGCGGGGGCCTGCACCCCGGGGACGCGCCGCGGCAGGGCGGCCACTGCAGGTGGCCCGCACGTCAGGCCGGGCAGCCGCGCCTGCGCAGCCCGGGCCCGCGGCCCCTCCCTGCTGCCCCCCAGAGCCCGGCGGCGCATCTGCCGCTGCGCGGGGCGCGGACTGGATCGCCACAGCCCCAGATTACTTCGCCGCTTCCCCCTTCATTCCACGCTGTCCCGGTGCGGTGTCCGATATATTGAGTAAAATGTGGGCACAGCTTCCTTGCATTTGCTGTGTCATACCCTGACGTGGGTAAATTTGAAATCCACTGATGTAAACAAGTGGTACCCAGGCAATGTAAACAGATATGGTTAATAAGAACCACGGATGCCAGCCGTGGTGGCACAGGCATATAACCCCAGCAGCCCGCTGGGAGTCCAAGGCAGGAGGCTCACAAGTTCTAGCCCAGCACTGGCAACTTAACCAAGACCCCGTCTCAAAAGTAAAAAGGGCTGGAGATTCCGCTTGGTATGAAAGCCCTGGGCTCGACATTCCCAGTACAAATCACAGTGGCTGTTATTGTTATAAATAAATATAAATAACAACATAAGTCAGGCTTCCTGGAAGGGAATCCTATCTCTTCTCTAGATGACATGGGCAAGTTATCCTCAATCTTTCATCGTCGGTACATTGGAGGTAATAATAAGTGCCTAACGTAGAAAACTGTGAGCACATGGGGTTTAGAAACAGCGCACGTTACACACTAAGCCCCACAGAACTGCTTACATGTGTTCATAGGCACTGCACGTGTGTTAGCTACTAACTAGCCTAATCGGTGTCTACCTCACCTCTTGTCCAAAGCTTACTTCTCTGTTTTCTTTTCATATGCACTGACATTTTTTTTCCTTTTTGGTGTTAAGTGTTGGGAAATCTGTACAATGAAGATGAAAATACATATTCTCTTTTTTAAAAAGGTTAGAATTAGAGCACTTAACTCCTTGTCAGTAATTGACCTACTTTTATTACTACAATAAACCAAAACCACATCTCCTGTTTTCTGTCTTGACTGCTGGTTTATTATCCCACTGTGGTGCAGGCCTGTAATCCCAGCATTTCCGGGAAGCTAAGGTCATAAAACTTCAAGTTCAAACCGAGCCTGGACAACTCAATGATTTAGCAAGAGCTTTTCTCAAATTAAAAAATATAAAATGGGCTGGGAATGTACCACAGTATGAAAGCTCCAGGCCCAATCTCAATGTACTATAACGAATTAATTAATTAATTAATTAATTAAAATCGCTAGAGTAGCTAGGCATGGTGGTGCACACCTCTAATCCCAGCATTCTGAGAGGGTAAGGCAGGGGGATCACAAGTTCAAGGCCAGCCAGGGCACTCTGCTTATTTAGTGTCTCAAATTTTTAAAAATTAGACCGGAGATGTGGTTCAGAGCAAAAGCCCTGGGTTCAATCTCCAGTACCAAAAAGAAGAAAGCACTAGAGTTGAACATAAATGCAATTCAGCAGGCATTCATGAAATAACAAACAGGTGCCTGGGGAACACCTTCTTGACATGAAAGGGTTAGTAATGAGAACTCTTGGAGTTATTCCATTTATAAACCAAACAATACCAACATAGGTTTCTTTAAACTATCTTATCTTCCTCCCAATGAGTATGGTCTTTTTGAGGGCTTAAATCTGAGTCTTCATCACAGAGTGACACCCAGGAGCCCTGAGTTTTATAAATATCATCAGTGCACATTTAGTGGTTTTAAGGGTTCACCTGAAGAGCCAATCAAAGCACCAGAAGCCTGTGCCTGTGAGCATTCTTGGAATAGTAATATTGAGTTGATTTGCTAATAATAAATAGGGCAGGAATAATAGGGAAGGAAGCAGCAGAAGCCGAGCACTAAAAAGCTTAGCCTGTCCCATCAAGACTGCCTGAACTCAGATTCTAGCCCTATGACCTAAGAATGTTTCTGCTTTCAGCAGATTTCTGAAAAATTGAGAAAAGCAGTTCCCACTTGCTAGGGGGTTTTTTTGGTTGGTTGGTTGGTTGGTTGGTTGGTTGGTTGTTTTTGAGACAGAGTCTTGCTCTGTAGCCCAGGCGAGTCCTGAACTCACAGGTGTGCCCAAGCTAGCCTTGGACTCCAAGACAATCCACCCGCCTCAGCTTCCTGAGTGCTGGGATTACAGGCATGTGCCACCACACCCAGCTTTATGTAGTGCTGGGGAGTCGAACTCAGGGCTAATCGCTGTGCCATTCCTCCAGCCTGTTGGTAGGGATTTTGAGAGGCCTACGTGAGAAAATATAAATGCTTAGAACAGTTGGCCATCAATAAGCTATCATTTGGAGAACATTTTCCATGTGCCTAGGAGCTGGCAAAACATTTCACATTCACCATCCTGCTTATCAATCTAGTGATGACTCTTTGATAAAAGATCTTAAGCTAAGGAAAGTTGAAGAAATTGTCTCAAGTTAAAAAAAAAAAAAAAGCAAAGGTTACTGATACGGAAGGAATTAAAACCTAAGTTTGCCCAAGTCCAAAGTTTGACTCTGCTTTGACCCTTCAAAATTCAAAAAAAAAAAAAAAAAAAAAAATGGGGGCCAGACCTGGATTGAAACTGGGGCCTGCATACTAAGCTATAACCCTAACCTTTTTTATCTTGAAGCAGTTTCTCTCTTGTTAGGCTCAAACTTGCAACCCTCCTGCCTCAACTTCCAGAGTGCTAAAGATACAGACGTGTGCCACCACACCCAGAAAAATTTCTTATTTTAAAATAGTATTATCATTGCCAAGCCATGTACCTTTCACAGGAACTTCAAGACTGAAAGACCTTACTTACAATACCTCATAACTGAGGACAGTGGGTCTGTATTATTCATATGTAAAGACATGTATATAATGTTACCAAAACCCTTCCTTAGATCTTGTCGTTTTTATATTCACGTCAACGCCAAGACAGGAAATGAATATTCTGTAACACTGGATTTTAATATGATGAAACTACAATAAAAATACGAGCATTTTCAGGGGCTGGAGGAATGGCTCAGCGATTAAAGCGCTTGCCTAGCAAGCACTAATTCAAGCACTAAGTACCGGGGTTTATTCCACAGCACCACATAAGCTGAGCATGGTGGTGCACGCCTGTAATCCCAGCACTCGGGAGTCTGAGGCAGGAGGATTGCCCTGAGTCCAAGGCCAGCCTGGGCTCCATGGTGATTTCAGAACCATCCTGGGCTATAGAGTGAGTGAGTGAGTGAGTAAGTGTGTGAGTATGTGTATACACACAGGCATTTTTTAAAATTCTAAGTTGGGGCTCAGAGTGTAACTCAGTGGTAGAATGTGTTCTAACATGCACAAGACACTGGATATTAGCAAAATCTTTCAGAGGTTCCCCAACTGACATTATGGAGTCCCCACAGTTTCTGCCATTCCTTCCAAACCTCACACTGAGCCACACACACTATTTGCACTTCCCATTTAAGCACAGCTTCCTACTGTTGTGCACTTAGTTGTTCTTGTAGTTATGGCATTGTGAAGTGGTCCGCAGCTTTATCCTTTTTCCATCTCAGCTGAAGTAGCACTTACTCTCAAACACCTTTCAGGAACCTCCCTTTCCTCCTTTTTCCCTCCAAGTTAATTAGACTCTCCTCTGAGTTCTTTTAATATTAGCTACTTAAAGTAATTACAAATAATCTCCTAACCTAGACTTTAACTGTCTGAAACACATTCCTTTATCATATTAAACTATGAGTTTTTAAATGCAGACTTGTGTACTGTTCATTTTGTTAAGGAATTCAACAAGTATCTGTTAAATGTAGAGGAGGTGGAGTACCCTACAGGCCATATAGCCTTCTTGACTGACATTTTCACAGCCACTTTTACTTTTCTGGCCTTAAAAAGAAATAAAAACATTAAGCTCCCTCCTTTTTCATTACCAAATCATAAACACAAAAAACATCCTCACACCATTTCTGAATGTTATCCCATGTCATACAAGAGATGAATTTCAAAAATGTAAGGATTCTATGAAAACATGAAATAAAACTAGTGGATTTTTGGTGGTATGTTTTCAAACTGTTAACAGCACCAGACATCTAAACTGTACCTTACCATACCATTGATGGTCAGTAGTGAGTTTAACATATATCATAATCTCACAATCAGCAACATGATAAATTAAACAGATGTTTGTGGACTCGCCCAAGGTCTATCCTCCACATGCAATTATTGTCTGTGGTTGTGTAGCAAACATTCAATTTACCAACAGTAGTTTAAAAGAGAAATATACTAGCCAGGCCCGATGGCATACGCCTGCAGTCCCACATTCTAGGAGGCTTGAGGCAAGAAGATCACAGGTGTGAGCCTGGCCTGGGTACCTTAATGACTTAGTAAGACCTTGGCTTAAATGCAAAAATATAAAATGGGCTGGTGATATAACTCAGCATGAAGGCTCTGGGATCAATCCTCAATCAACCCTCAATACCAAAAATCACTGCAGTATACTTTAATATCATTTTTGTTCATTTTGTTTTGTTCTATTATTGAAGAATTAGTGTAAGTTTAAAAGTAGGTAGCTTTTGGTTGGCATGGTGGCACATGCTTATAACCCAAGCACCCTGGAAACCTGAAGGAAGATGACACGTGGGAACCCAGCCCGGGAAACTTAGCAACTTAGGGAGACCCTGTCCCAAAAAAACCAAAATTAAAGGGTTGGGGAAGTAGCTCAGTACAAAGGCCCTCGGTTCAATCTCCATACCACCAAAATAAATAAATAAATAAAAGGAAAAAGTAGCTTAGAGGTCTCAACCACCTACTTCAGAACAACCCCATAAACTCATGGGCATTTCACAGTGAATGACACATGACCTCTGCCTTTAAGAGCCCATAGTCAGCTAACAGCACCTATGGGTGCACTGCATCCTGCTGCCCTCAGCTCATCCACTCCTTTCCTACCTGCAGTGCACACTGATGGTTACTGCCAGCTTCTCATGACTTATGCCAACTGTGTAATCTCGCCTCCTCTGATATACCCTTCCTGTCCTCCTTCCATAACCATTCCCTTACTCCCAAAAGCCAGACATTCACCTTCCACAACAAAAAAAGGAGACTGAGACAGGCCTCCTGTTTTGACAGCCCACCTTGCCACAGGCCCCAATTCCCATGCGCTCTCCTCCCCTATGCTCTTTTCCTGGAGCAGAACACCTGGTTGAGTGTCACTTCCACGCCCCTGAGCCTCAGACCCGCAGGAGGGTTTCTAGGAGGCCCGCCTGAGTGACTAGACAGTTTTTGGTACTCAAAGAGGGCAGGAGGGGCTGAGAGGCAGCGCTAAGGCCCCCACTGCTCACTCCAGTCCCCATCTTCCCTTCTCCTCCCGCTCCCCACCCCCAGGCTCCTCTTCAAAGGCTGGGGGAACCCAGCCAGCACCTCACAACAGAGGCCAGAAGAAGCTGAAGGCTGTTGCCCCAGAAACTGACTAGACAATGACTGACTTGGCTCTGTTTGTTTTTCCCGAAAGCTAGAAAATCCCACTGGGGGGAAACCCTAAGGGGGTTTTCGCCGGCTTCAGTGGCTGCAATCTGGGCTGGTCCCCTCCAAGCCCCCTTGGAGGAAGAGAAAGTCTTATTTTTGCATTATTCATTATTATGAGAAGCAAAAGAAGCTGAGAGCCTTCCACTGCCTAGAAGAGTAGGGAAGAAGAAGAAAGGGAGGTCTGAAATTCTGGTTGCAGAGACAATTAAAAAAAAAAAAACTCATCCTTGGCCTCGCAAGAGATCTCTAAGGACGTACTCCATCCTGCTCAGTTACCATCCTCTTCTAAGAGGAAAATAAAACTGTTGAGAGAATGGAAGAACAGCCATCCCATCCCGAAGCAACTCTTGTACACAGAACACACGTAAACCACATGGCACTGCGGGGTTGGAGGGTTGATTTCCAATGTTCTCAGTTTTCAGGTGGGTAAAACAAGCCATCACTTCTGCTTCAGCTTTTAAGGCCAATGCAAGGAAACACCAGGTAGCAGAACAGAAGAGCTGGCACCTCCCTGTATTAATTAATCAGGAACGCATAATGGCTAAACCTGCAAAAGCACTAGGGACAGAAAGCTGCTGTGGACACACAGGCTGGCAGAGATACGACCCTCATAAATAAGACATCTAAGCTGCTAGATTAATATGAGCTGTGATACTGGGTACCAAAAAAAAAAAAAAAAAACAGGAGTAACTTTAGTTAAATCTGCGTAAGAACCCCTGGACAAAAAATGAAAATAAAGGCTGCTCTCTTTCAGTTTCCATCAAATACATGAGAAATCACTAGGTTAGTACTTTACAGTCACCTCAGTAACTAGTAAGGAAGAAAGTTAACATAGACGTAGGTAAAGATCTCTTCACAGATAAGATCTATTGATTTATCCAACCAGAAAGCAGAGCCAAACAGCTTAGTCACCACCGAACAGGCAAACTGCTCTCTCAATACAAGGCGACAGAAAAGTAAACAGGGTCATTCTCCTCCCCCGGCCGGAGGGCAAATCTCGGCCCAGGGCATCAGCTGCCAGCATGGCCCCCAGGGAAGAGACGGTGAATTTCCGCCGCCCTCACCCACTCCATCCCCTCCCCTGGCGGCGGCCTTACCTGCGATCCTAAGCACTGCCCTCTCCGCGGGGTCCAGCACTGCGCCCCCGTGAATCTTCCTTTTCGATCGTTCATGTTTAGGCAAATTCCAGGGCAAGGTGTCTCCCGGAGCTGGAGATGCTGAGCCAGATTTCTGGCTGAAATCATCCTCATCAGAAAAATCCGCAGAGGAAGACATAGAGCAGCGATAGGACGCGTTCCCAGAACTCTACAGAGGATGACATTTAAAAAAGCATTAACAGCAAGATACTCAGCCGCGTATCGATTTAAACAGCACCTCCACCCCTCCTCCCCCCACCTCCAAATTCAGGCTGGCATCCTGCACCCATCCCCGGAGACTGGGCGCTACATACAAACAGATATAAAACGACACCCAGGGCTCACCATCTTCCGCCAGCCAGTCTCCGACAGCAGGAACAATGCCGCCGGGCAGTTCCAGCACCAGGAGATGTGCGCGCAAGAAGTGTGTGGCCTGCGGTCCGGCCACCAGCTCACCAATGACTGGCCCAACAATGAAGCCGAATCAACAGCCTTCCGGCTACCAATCTATAGTGTCTGGCTCCCCCAGCAGGGCAGGAGAAACATTTTCCACGACCAGGCTGCTGGTTAATTCATTAGCACAACTAACTTGAAGTTTCAAAAACAAAGCACAAATGCAGGATGTTGGGTCCCAACTAATTTCCGTTCCAAGCGGCCCGGCCGCCTCTCCACCAGAGGCGGCGAGGAGCCCCGCGTCCTCGGTGTTCAGGGTCCCTCCTGAGCCTGAAGCCGGTTCCCAGAAAGGGATGAGAGGGAGGAGGGCTGGTTCTGAGAAGAGCCTTCTCCGACTGAGGAGGGGACACAAAGGCGTCCGCGGGAGCCCGGGCAGCGCCAGCAAGCAAACATCTGAACTCAGTCTGGGGTTCTCAGGATAATTTAAACTTCTAGCAACATAACAGCTGCCAATAATGTAAATGAGAATGACGGAGCAGCGCGGTGACAGGAAAGAGAGGCCTTCTGGGCTCCTGGCATCAAGCAGAAAACCCAGACACCCGTGCGGCACTGGTACCCGACGGTGAGTCCTCCGTTATCCAAGCAGAAGAGAATCTGCGGGATCCCCTCTTTTGTAAAAAGATTACCTCCTCCACGGAAGAAAAAGGGACAAGATGTTATTCTTTCTCTCTTCATTGGTTTGTGTCCGAGAGCCACCACCGCTTACTAAGGAAACGACGGAGCTGGGTAGTATCTGTACTGTGGGCAGGATAAGAAATAAAGCACGCAGGGAAGTCTTCGCCTTCCCACTGCTCCTTGCTGAGGCGCAGGGTGAAGATCAAAACGGGTGTAAACTTAATTCCGGAAACCCAAGTCGCTGCTATAGACTCTAAAAAGCAGGTAGCAGGCAGCAATCATTAAGGCATGCTCCAATGAGAAGAAGAAACACAGCCCGCTGCTCACAAAAGCTGCCGCCACCACATCAGACTCACAGACTGCGAGCAAA